>CAUHTR010000014.1:320000-338163 GCA_959609185.1 Schmidtea polychroa | reverse complement strand
TGTCTGCTAGACTTTCACAAATATTTTAATGTTATATTTAATAAATGTATTAGTCAGATTTGTTTTTTCTTTTTATTAATTGCAACATAAATGCAAATGACATGCAAATTTAACAAAGAAAATCTATAAACAAAATTATAATATAGTTTTAAAGTGATGAAAATGACTGCAGAAAAAGGTTAACATGATTAATTAATTACCGAATTATTTATTATTTAGAATTTTTAATCAACTTTTTGTTGGAAAAGTTAGCAGAAATATCTGGTGTGAAAATTGAGGACATATTATCTATTACAAATGCCTTAAATATCGGCTGGTTAGTTGAGAGTCAAGATACAGGATTTGATGATGAGGAAGAAACTCAAGAAACCGATACTCAAGAAATTGATGAGGAAATCTATGAACCTATAGATGAACCTATAGAGGAACCTAAAGATGAATCTAAAGATGAATCTAATGATAATATTACGAATGATTGTATTGATCATGTCGTTGAAAATATAATGAAATGTGGAGATGACGACTGTGAATGTGTTAATTAATAAATCTTAGTTAATTAGTGTTTGTAAATTTATTTAAAATGTTATTTAAAAAATTTATTTAAAAATCAAACAAAATAACTATATTAATTTTTATTTAAAAATCTGGTTAAAATATACAAAATAGCAACACCTGTTGCAAGTTTTACATAGTTTTTAAATTTTCTTTTCTGATCATCAATTTCCTTCGCATTTCTGGCGAGTTGATTGATCACTCCCCATCCGCCATTGGCTTCAATCCATGGTTGAAACTTTGACTTGATTATCTAGAAAATAAATATTAATAAAATATAAATTATAAAAGTATTACTTCTTGAGACCACTGATAATAGTGCTCGGAGTCCCATAGACTTCTTTCGATAATTATCTTCATATAAGCGAACCCTACTAGTATTCGGGTCCACTTCATCTGATCGTCGCATAGACAGTTAAAAATTCTATTAAAATAGAATTTTTTGGTTTCGAGACAATCAGAATTGATCACATCTTCATAATCAATGTGATTACCTTCTATGATCTTTCGGTCCGATCGACCAGGAAACATAGGCTTTCCATAATATTCCTGTTGACGAGTTCTCTTAAAAGATTTTCCATAAATTGAGACATTTTTACAATAATTTAAAATATGATGTTTTATTTATACTAATACCGGATGATTTTGATTGGTTGATAGACTATAAATGTAAAAGAAAGGTTTTGATTTGATACACCATGAAAACTATATTCATATTGCTAATTATTATAACGAGTGTGTGCTCACACAATACAACAATAACAGTGGAGTCTTTTAATAAATCAATATGTGTTTGTCCGAATACAGCCAAGTTGATGGATATTTTATATATTCTCGACAAACCAAAATGGTCAAAGCATCCAGGAAAAAGAATATCTCAAAGATTGGAGAATTTAGAAAACAGTTATGAACTATCATTTGAATATATACAAAATATAAAATTTGAATTGATTGATCATATTAAGGTTTTCAATAACTCTATTGTTGAAAATAAAAAGAATATGAAAATTATTGATAAGAAGCATGATTATTTGTTAAAAAAGATTGAATTATTATTAAGAGAAATTCAAACAATCAAAGGATCAATAGAATATCTGAAAATCAATTCAACGTTACCAATTTCAAACAATATTGCTGCGAATAGTAGTACATCAATATTTAGTTTACCTTTGTTAATTTTACATTATTTTATTGTTTAAATAAATGTATGTTTTGTTGATTTGTTGAGCGTGACCAGTACCCTTGTGAGCATTACCCATAGGGGGACAAAATATTTTGTCGGATAGACTAGGAGTATATAGACTCGGAGTATATAGATTAATAATAATAATAATAATAATAATAATAATAATAATAATAATAATAATAATAATAATAATAATAATAATAATAATAATAATAATAATAATATATAGCTCATTCGAAAGGTCTTGGATTGAGCTTTAAAATGAGCTATCGATTATTAATTTTCGTTGGCGGGAACTTTGAAAAAATTAAAAATAAAATAATAATATTTTTAAAAATAATAATAAAAATAATAATATTTTTAAAAATAATAATATGACCTTGATGACTCATATGACCTTGGCAATGACATTGGATGAGTCATGCGACCTTGGAAATGACCTTGATGAGTCATAGGATGAGTCAGATGACCTTGAAGATGACCTTGATGAGTCATATTATGAGTCATGGTCTTTGTTTAAATGACCTTGAAAATGTAGATGAATCATACTATGAGTCATATGACCTTGAAAAAAAATTTTCAAGGTCATATGACTCATACTATGGCTCATATGACCTTGAAAATGACCTTGATGAGGCATGGTCTTTGTTTAAATGACCTTGAAAAAATTTTTTGACCTTGATGAGTCATATTATGAGTCATACGACCTTGAAAATGACCTTGATGAGTCATACGATGAGTCATGGTCTTTGTTTCAATGACCTTGAGAAATTTGATGAGTCATACTATGAGTCATGGTCTTTGTTTCAATGACCTTGATGAGTCATATGTCTTTGTTTAAAAAATGTACTTTTAGACTTAGCATATTTTTGAAAAATATGACGACCGGGGTGGGGGGTACTGTGCTAGTGGTGCCCTGTGCCAGCGGTGCCCAATCCATCTACTGAATAAGAATAATAATAATAATAATAATAATAATAATAATAATAATAATAAAAATGATGATAATAATAATAACTATAATAATAATAGTAATATACCACAATAATAATAATAATAATAATAATAATAATAATAATAATAATAATAATAATAATAATAATAATAATAATAACATTAATACTGTCACTTGAATGTACTATTCAAACAAATTTAGCATTTATCCTCATAGAAATGATTCCATTAGTAATTGCGAAATCTCATTTATATTCTGATACGCATTTTACGTGAATTGCTATTAATAGCGCATGTACAAAACGGATACGTTCCTTTATTATCTCTTTCTCTCTTGTGATGACTTAACCAATGATATTAGCAAGAATAAAGTTCCCTTTCACAGCCTCCTAGTATAAAATGATTGGAATTGCATGATGACGTAATATAATTAATTCTCTCAGATATATGAAAGCTCTGTAAGAAATGGCATGAATGATCTAGCACCATTTAATTGGCAGTTATATTTGGAGGCGAAGGAATAATTTAATTACCAATCGGGTTGAGGAGGAATGAAGATATGTCACATGATATTATGGAATAAAAATGATAAAAATACTCATATAATTTCCCAATATTTGATGGTGGCATTGCATCAAGGCAGGCTACTGTGATAAACAGCCTAAAAATAGCCCATCTGGGCTACGTCAACTGAATATCATTAGCAGCATAGCCAGAGAGTTCTCAATATTCTCCATCACGAGAATTTGCCAGATCTGTTTATGTCGAATGAATTTGTTATTGTTTTATCAATTTGTTTACTTAATTTGGTAAATAATTTGTTTTAATCAAGCCTTTTATTACAAAATGAAAAATCATTTTCTCATTGATATAAATCTATTATGTAATGAGTTTATCAATTATGAAATGACCTCATGAGGTTATTGGCGGTCCCAAAATTATTACGTAACAATCAATGTCAAATGTCAAATCTGTGAATTAAATATTGCTCATCGAGTTTTATACATCACATTTTCCTTTTCCTCATCCGGCCTTTCCTCTTTCCCGATTCCCGTAGGAAACCGACGGAGGGAAATGCAGAAATTATAAACTTTTCTTTTTTGAATGTTAGTTTGACATGAATTTTATTATTTACTTTGATTTGCTGGAGCAGAAAATATCATTTTTCATTCCAAGCTTGGCAAAAGGTGCAACTCAAGGAAAGGTTTGTTAAAGATTCAATTGCGATTGAAATTAGAAAGCATTCAAAGGTTAACAATTAATCAAGTTCAAAGGTAAGTGATACCTTGAAAGCATCAGAGTTCAACTGAACATTCAAATTGAGTTATTCAAATAACAATAAGAGCTTATCATTTCGGTTTTATCTGACTGTCAGCCCATGGAAATATGACTTGTCAATGTTTGTTTGTGGACTTGCTGTTCTATTAGAGTATCATGAACAATGGAATATTATTCTTCGAGACCTCGTAAAGCATTTGTATGATGAAATGAATGGTCAGATAGGAATACAGATTTCTTTAGTTTCACTATCAATTATGTGAAAGGAGATGAATAATACATTTGATATAGAGTGAACTAGGTCACATTTGATAAGGTATGGCCTATGTTATAAAGGTCCTTGAAGGGGTTATGTAATAAATTGTAATATATTACACTCAAAGGTTATTATGAATATATAATACAAATATATTGTTAGTAACCTTTATCTTACAACTTAAAACAATTTTCTGATGTCTGTGTAAATGTTTTAGAGGTTAAGATTAAACCAAAAGCAATCTTTGTTTCCCTAATGGAAATTATTCATGAAAGACGCGCCAAAGATCTGACAGAGAAAAGCTTTATATTTACTATCAAATATATTCTTAATTATCATTTTAAATTCATTTTCAGGGAATTATTATCAATAATTTATTAGTCAATTAAAACAAATTTATTAGTCAATTCAAACAAATTATTTAGAAATTAATTGTTTAACTATCAATTGATAAATTGTAATTGAATATTGTGAAAATAATGAAAATATTTCAGGACCATTTGTAGTTATTGCGATCAGGCTATTCGGCTGTGACAAGGTTTCCATTTTCGGCGGGGCTCTGATTGGTTTGGGGTTATTTATCAGTTCGTGTGCACCGAATGTGATTATCTTTATGATCGGTTTCGGTGCTTTGGTTGGTGAATTTTTGTTGTTGGTTTTATTATCATTATCACATATCTGTTGGAGAATTTCTGGCGTTTGTAGCCTTTCATTATTGGACTTCTCACATATAACCATGCAGAGAAACATGAAGATTTCAATTCTTTTGAATTATATAAGTAACTGATCGCCGTTCCTTTTACTGATAATCTCGTCCATAACAAGATGTAATGAACGGTAAGTTAAGGACAATTAAGGAAGGAGACAATAAGTTACCTGAATAATTAGGATCTGGATAAAGTTGACAAATTAAGAATCCACGCTGCTGATTAAATCGAACAAAAATTAAATGTTTGTTTTTTGAAAAAAATTAGTACTAATTTCTTTAGTAAATGATTAATTGAGATTTGTAGAAAAGATTTTTGCAAGTCGAAGAGTTGAAAATCTTTGTAATTAGTTGAGAAAATTGATGAGCTGTCATAAAAGAAAAAACGTTTTCTAGTAAGTTGAATGAGCTATAAACCTCTGTAATCAGCCTAAAACATAATTAGTAAATAGATATGTGATAGGAGGTGAATGGCAGCTTCCTTGAGTGTACGGACTACTTACTACTTATATATGATATCTTAATTTGGGTCTCTGTATGTAATTATTTACCACACAAGGTTTGATTAATATTTATAAAAATTAGAAAGCTACAACAACCAAAATGTCAACAGCTAAACTTACACAAGCTTACAAAGGGTCACTCACCGCGTTTTGTAATTTTGTATAAAATCAAGTATATGATATTCAATTTATTTATTATGGCATTAAATGGTGGCAATATATGTTATTACGTCTCGAATTTTGTTTAATTTTATTGTTATTTATTATGTCCAATATTAAAATTACAATATGCTGAAGTTGTTGTTACAATAATTTATTTTTATTTATTTTCATTGGGTTAGATCAGATCAGACCGCTCAATTCTGTTACAAATACCGGATTTAATGACCAATTATTTCAGTGGGGAGGGCAACATAAAGAAAACATTTTGTGCATTTGATTTTATATTTATATTTATACTTTTAATCAAAGAATTTGATATTATCTAATTGATATTGGGCGGCAAGTCGCTCATTTAGTCCATTATATCACTCATTGGATTGCATCAGTTAAATCTTTTATTTTTTGTTCACCTTTGATTTGTTTTTGTTCTTTATATATATATATATATATTTCATTTAATTTCATAAATACAATAAAAGGAACATTTTGCATTTAGCAAACTTTAATTTACATTATTATATTTAAATTAATATTCAATTATATAATATTCTATAATATATATTGTTTTAATATACTAAGATTAAGAACAAATAAAAATTCAAATAATAAAATGTCTAACAAAGTTACATATATGAAAACTACAAAAATTAATTTCAACTGTTTCCATTCCAAGGAGTTCTTTATGAAACGGCTATGTGTATTTCTTGTCTACTTTTCTCTGAGCTTGGAACCTTCTCCTATTGAAGCTGTGAAATGAGCTGGAACTTATACTCATTATAACAACGGATAGGATTTATAATTAACCATTTGACAGGATAATTTACTGAATAAATTACATCTATTTCCTTATTACTAAGCAGTCAAATCCCAACTCACATAAAATTGTCCTTTTGCTAATGATTTGTTTGACAATTTTACATACAAAGTTTCATGGCCAAGATCATCATAAAGGTGATGTTATGATTTTGCTATTTCCCACAGCAAGGCAGGCTTTGTGAGGTTGGTCCCTCCTCCATCTTACCTTTACCTACTGGCCTACCTTCAATCATATATTCACAGATCATTCATTGATAACCTTTGTTATTTATAATTATTATTCATCTGTTTATTAATTGTATGGATTTCTATTTCCCATTATTTTATTAATAATTAAATTTAATTAATTATCTAGGTATAGGGCTTTCATTCTGCTTTACAGCAACTCTCATTATTCTCTCAGAGAATTTTTATAAAAAGAAAGGTCTTGCATTCGGCATTGCATCTTCAGGAGTTTCTGTCGGACTGATCGTATTTCCTCACGTTTTTGCTCTACTTATTCGTCATTATGATTTCAGGTCAGCTTTGATGGTCTTTTCAGCGTTTTCCTTGAATATTGTCGTAATTGGTTTGCTTTACCGACGCCCTTATTTCATTAGAAATAATCAAACCGAAGTGCAAATGGAACCTTCAAACCCTCCAAAACAATATCAACCTCTCAAATCTAAGCCAACTAACAAGATTGGAATGATTATCAAAGAATCGCTCCTGAATTCTAAACCATGGAAAAACCTGAATTTCTTAATTTTTATTATAGGCAATAGTTGGTTTCTCGTGGGCCTGGTCCCTTGGACTATATTTATTGTGGATTTTAGTCATTCTATAGGAGAGGTATTTTCAATGTTCATTGTTTTATTATTTTTATATTTTCCTTATTTGAGATCAATTTGAATATCGCTGTGCTGACATTCACTCTCGAGGGCATTTCTCAATTTGTTGCCCGAATATTGTCCGGAATCATTTTTGATATTCGTCACGTTCGTAAGATTCGGGGAATAATATGTGCAGTCAGTTGCTTTTTCTCTGCTTTCTCTTGTATTTTACTCATTGCAATTCCTCCTTCTATTTCTTCATTTTTATCCATTTCATTATTTCGTGGATTCGCTATCGGTATATTTGTATCACAAAATGTCGTTATTCTCGGTGACTTATGCAATCCATCTTTTCTCTCAATTTCTATTGGAATTATGTCTTTCATGAAAGGTATTGGTTGTTTGGTTGGATCTTTTTTAGCAGGTATATTATTTCTTGTTTTCTATTTGCTCTCATTTCTTATTTTTTATTATTTTATTTTATCATAATTTTTTATATTATTGAATGAATTTATTTTTTATTTTTTTATTTTTTTATTTTTTTTATTTTCTTATTTTAATTTTAAATTCATATTGATAATTTTGTGATATTTTTGGAATAATTTTGGGTTAATATTTTGATATTTTTGGGATAATAATGGACTGTAGAGTATAATTGCAAAAATAAAATAAAATTTTATAAGATAACGCCAATCAAACATTCTTTTCACGATATATTTCGACAGTTTTCCTGCCATCATCAGGTGGGATATAATAACTCATTAAATTAAGGATTTTAAACAAATTTTTTGATTATATATAAAAAATTATTTTATTTTATAAAAACATTTAATTATTTTTTTAAAATTTCAGCATTTAAAATTTAATTTAATAATTTAAAAAATTTTATTAATTATTTAATTGTAAAATATTAAAATAATTATCACAAAATTATCAATAAGAATTTAAAATTAAAATAAGAAAATAAAAAAATAAAAAAATAAAAAATAAAATTCATTCAATAATATAAAAAATTATGATAAAATAAAATAATAAAAAATAAGAAATGAGAGCAAATAGAAATGCTAAAATTTTTAAAAAATAAAAATTTTTTTTATATATAATTAATAAATTTGTTTAAAATCCTTAATTTACATAGTTATTATATCCCACCTGATGATGACAGGAAAACTGTCGAAATATATCGTGAAAAGAATGTTTGATTGGCGTTATATTATAATTAAATCATTGCCATGTATGTAAAATAAAATTTATTAAATAAAAGTACTGAATCGCCTTATTTAGGAAGCTGAGGGAAATAATATAAAAGTAAAATCTCCATGGAGAAACAACAGCTGCAATAAAATAATTGTGTGATATTTTAAATCCTTTTAGAGCACAAATTAGAATTGTTAGAAGGTTCCAAAATAAATATATATTAGAGCACAACTAAAATAAACAAAGATGAAGCGAACAAAGTTTTTATTTTAAATTATTTTCATCACTTCTGGATTCTGAATGAGGAGCAAAAATAATAAAACAGCGAGAGTAGAAGCTGGATTATTATTATTTGTGTTTGAATTGGTCAGCGGCAATTGGGGATATTAATAAATGAAATGAATTAAGTGATAAATATTTTCAATTTGTTTTTATGGCATTTATTGAACTTTTATGAAGCTGCTTTTTAATAAACATTTTTAATAATATTTAGGAGTCATTCGTGACAATTATAAATCATATTATGAAACCTTCATATTTTTGGGTGCAAATCAGTTTATGGCAGGCCTGATGATGTTATATGCCACCTTCCGCAATTCAACTCTCAAGGGTCGCTGATTACCTCAACCTTGAAACCTTTTGGCACTTGACTTTGTTATATTATAAATAGTCATTTCAACCTCACATATAGATATTTTTATTATTATCATATTCATTATTATTATTATTATTATTATTATTATTATTATTATTATTATTATTATTATTATTATTATTATTATTATTATTATTATTATTATTATTATTATTATTATTATTATTATTGTTATATTTTTCATTGTTTAAATCAGGCTGAGATTTATCCGATTATCTTGATATAGCTTTTATGAATTAATATGTCTGATATTATATATTTATCATTTTATATTTGTATTGACCATTTTATATATTAGTTTTTATTGCAAATTGGCAATCAGTTTTCTAGTGTTAAAAGTATACAAATTGTTTTTGTGTATTTTATTTTGTTTACTTATATAATTTGTTGCCATCGATACGGTATCCAACGGTATATTTGGCAAATATTTTCTCACAGATTGTCAAATATTAATTTCCTCTGATGCTATTTTCTGGAATTTATTCTCAAATTTTCTATCATTTGTTTTAATGAAATCGTATCATTCAAGGTCAATTAGATTTATTTCCCTTTTAGTGTTTTTGTAACTTTCTCAATGTTGGATTTGTTAGCAATTTTATTATCAACTGATTCTGTCATGGATATTATGTAATAATATATTTTTTTATATATTTTGTTTTAATTACTAAAATTTATCCTACTAAAATTTATCCTGCAAATTTGAATTGAGAATGAGTTGAATGTTTGATATAAGATTCAGAATTGAGAAAGGATTTTTGGATTTTCAGGAAAGCATTAGCTAAGGTTTTAGATTCATTTAGATTTCTCCCGCATTAATGAGAAATGAACTGCAGAGTACTGAAGAGAAGATACTTTCTTTTAATCAGTTACACGCCAACTATTCTGCCAAATATCTGCACATAGAAAAAAAGGATTTTCAATTTAGTCTCGTTATGGCGTAGGGTTACTACCGGAAGAATAGAAAAAATAGATGAAAATTTATACTCGGGTTTGTTAAAAAAATCTAATAATTTTACTTTTATTTTCTATAACAATGGACGAAAGTACCGATATCAATGATACTGCACAGCTTCTAATATTTATTAAAAGTGTAAATGAGAATTTCGATATCACAGATATCTTCTCAGGGCAAATATAATAACATCCGCCATCCGATAACCTTTTGTTAGATTGAGCAATTTTAAACGCCACTGCATAACTTGATTTTGTGGTTGATTTTTGCGAAGCAGTCGTTTTAGTGAATAGATTACGTTGTGCACTAAGTGACTTTAATAGCTCATTACCTCGGGGTTCTTTTTCAATTTTTTAAGTAGCAGAACCATGTCTTGTATTAAAATGTCTTGAAATGTTATATTCCTTAGGCACAGAAACATTTTTATTAGTTAACAAACACAAAGGGTTATTATCATACATTGTAAGTCAATATTTCCATTTCCATTTTGAATCCTTCGTTCTTTTCTTACCTTCACTACTCATTTCAGATTTCGCATAATTATTTAATTTAAAAAAAACGTACTTATATTAATATTATTCAAAAGTTTAAATAAAAATAATTGTAAACAGTTTTTACATAAAAACTTCATCCAAAAAGTAATTAAATATGAATGCAAAATAACATGGTAAAACATTATTAAAATTATAAAAAATTTGGAACTAAAATTTTGTAATTTCAAAATTTACAAATTTCTGATCAACTGAATAAATA
Organism: Schmidtea polychroa; assembly: GCA_959609185.1. Taxonomy (NCBI): domain Eukaryota; kingdom Metazoa; phylum Platyhelminthes; order Tricladida; family Dugesiidae; genus Schmidtea; species Schmidtea polychroa. Next base: position 327,381 of record CAUHTR010000014.1, on the reverse strand, counting down.
ATTTTCATTACGTTAAAACATTATTAAAAAAAATTAAAATTTTTATTTTAACTTTTTTATCAAATATTCTGGATCGCAGAGTGGGCCAAATTGAAAGCTTTCGCGGGCAATAGTTCCCCATCACTGGTCTAGAACCTGTGCTCCCTATAATATGAAAATTGTTCTATGGCAGAAATTACCTGAATTCAGAATTTTATTCATATATGATTTCGTGCGGTTCTCTCACTGACATTTCCATATTCTCATTACGACGTTACTCCCGTTGGGGTTGCTATTGTGAATAGTCTCCGAAACAGGCGTTTCTGATTTCCATATCCTATATCCATATCCTATATCCATATCCTATATCCATATCCTATATCCATATCCTATATCCATATCCTATATCCATATCCTATATCCATATCCTATATCCATATCCTATATCCATATCCTATATCCATATCCTATATCCATATCCTATATCCATATCCTATATCCATATCCTATATCCATATCCTATATCCATATCCTATATCCATATCCTATATACATATCCTATATCCATATCCTATATCTATATCCTATATCCGTATCCTATATCCATATCCTATATCCATATCCTATATCCATATCCTATATCCATATCCTATATCCGTATCCTATATCCATATCCTATATCTATATCCTATATCCGTATCCTATATCCATATCCTATATCCATATCCTATATCCATATCATATATCCATATCATATATCCATTCCTATATCCATATCCTATATCCATATCCTATATCCATATCCTATATCCATATCCTATATCCATATCCTATATCCATATCCTATATCCATATCCTATATCCATATCCTATATCCATATCCTATATCCATATCCTATATCCATATCCTATATCCATATCCTATATCCATATCCTATATCCATATCCTATATCCATATCCTCTATCATCTTCTATCATATCTTCTATCATCTGATATGAAGTTAAAGAAAATGTTTATAAATGTATTTTTAATATCATTACTTCACAATATATTGTCAGCTGGTGGAAGGTATAGAATAGTTGCCGTGTAACTAATTAAAAAAAAGTATCTTCTCTTCAGTACTCTGCAGTTCATTTTTCATTAATGCAGGAGAAATCTAAATGAATCTAAAACTTTAGCTAATGCTTTCCTGAAAATCCAAAAGTTCAGAGAGGCTCCTTTCTCAATTCTGAATCTTATATCAAACATTCAACTCATTCTCAATTCAAATTTGCAGGATAAATTTTAGTAGGATAAATTTTAGTAATTAAAACAAAATATATAAAAAAATATATTATTACATAATATCCATGACAGAATCAGTTGATAATAAAATTGCTAACAAATCCAACACTGAGAAAGTTACAAAAACACTAAAAGGGAAATAAATCTAATTGACCTTGAATGATACGATTTCATTAAAACAAATGATAGAAAATTTGAGAATAAATTCCAGAAAATAGCATCAGAGGAAATTAATATTTGACAATCTGTGAGAAAATATTTGCCAAATATACCGTTGGATACCGTATCGATGGCAACAAATTATATAAGTAAACAAAATAAAATACACAAAAACAATTTGTATACTTTTAACACTAGAAAACTGATTGCCAATTTGCAATAAAAACTAATATATAAAATGGTCAATACAAATATAAAATGATAAATATATAATATCAGACATATTAATTCATAAAAGCTATATCAAGATAATCGGATAAATCTCAGCCTGATTTAAACAATGAAAAATATAACAATAATAATAATAATAATAATAATAATAATAATAATAATAATAATAATAATAATAATAATAATAATAATAATAATAATAATAATAATAATAATAATAATAATGAATATGATAATAATAAAAATATCTATATGTGAGGTTGAAATGACTATTTATAATATAACAAAGTCAAGTGCCAAAAGGTTTCAAGGTTGAGGTAATCAGCGACCCTTGAGAGTTGAATTGCGGAAGGTGGCATATAACATCATCAGGCCTGCCATAAACTGATTTGCACCCAAAAATATGAAGGTTTCATAATATGATTTATAATTGTCACGAATGACTCCTAAATATTATTAAAAATGTTTATTAAAAAGCAGCTTCATAAAAGTTCAATAAATGCCATAAAAACAAATTGAAAATATTTATCACTTAATTCATTTCATTTATTAATATCCCCAATTGCCGCTGACCAATTCAAACACAAATAATAATAATCCAGCTTCTACTCTCGCTGTTTTATTATTTTTGCTCCTCATTCAGAATCCAGAAGTGATGAAAATAATTTAAAATAAAAACTTTGTTCGCTTCATCTTTGTTTATTTTAGTTGTGCTCTAATATATATTTATTTTGGAACCTTCTAACAATTCTAATTTGTGCTCTAAAAGGATTTAAAATATCACACAATTATTTTATTGCAGCTGTTGTTTCTCCATGGAGATTTTACTTTTATATTATTTCCCTCAGCTTCCTAAATAAGGCGATTCAGTACTTTTATTTAATAAATTTTATTTTACATACATGGCAATGATTTAATTATAATATAACGCCAATCAAACATTCTTTTCACGATATATTTCGACAGTTTTCCTGTCATCATCAGGTAGGATATAATAACTATGTAAATTAAGGATTTTAAACAAATTTATTAATTATATATAAAAAAAATTTTTATTTTTTAAAAATTTTAGCATTTCTATTTGCTCTCATTTCTTATTTTTTATTATTTTATTTTATCATAATTTTTTATATTATTGAATGAATTTTATTTTTTATTTTTTTATTTTTTTTATTTTCTTATTTTAATTTTAAATTCTTATTGATAATTTTGTGATAATTATTTTAATATTTTACAATTAAATAATTAATAAAAATTTTTTAAATTATTAAATTAAATTTTAAATGCTGAAATTTTAAAAAAATAATTAAATGTTTTTATAAAATAAAATAATTTTTTATATATAATCAAAAAATTTGTTTAAAATCCTTAATTTAATGAGTTATTATATCCCACCTGATGATGGCAGGAAAACTGTCGAAATATATCGTGAAAAGAATGTTTGATTGGCGTTATCTTATAAAATTTTATTTTATTTTTGCAATTATACTCTACAGTCCATTATTATCCCAAAAATATCAAAATATTAACCCAAAATTATTCCAAAAATATCACAAAATTATCAATATGAATTTAAAATTAAAATAAGAAAATAAAAAAAATAAAAAAATAAAAAAATAAAAAATAAATTCATTCAATAATATAAAAAATTATGATAAAATAAAATAATAAAAAATAAGAAATGAGAGCAAATAGAAAACAAGAAATAATATACCTGCTAAAAAAGATCCAACCAAACAACCAATACCTTTCATGAAAGACATAATTCCAATAGAAATTGAGAGAAAAGATGGATTGCATAAGTCACCGAGAATAACGACATTTTGTGATACAAATATACCGATAGCGAATCCACGAAATAATGAAATGGATAAAAATGAAGAAATAGAAGGAGGAATTGCAATGAGTAAAATACAAGAGAAAGCAGAGAAAAAGCAACTGACTGCACATATTATTCCCCGAATCTTACGAACGTGACGAATATCAAAAATGATTCCGGACAATATTCGGGCAACAAATTGAGAAATGCCCTCGAGAGTGAATGTCAGCACAGCGATATTCAAATTGATCTCAAATAAGGAAAATATAAAAATAATAAAACAATGAACATTGAAAATACCTCTCCTATAGAATGACTAAAATCCACAATAAATATAGTCCAAGGGACCAGGCCCACGAGAAACCAACTATTTCCTATAATAAAAATTAAGAAATTCAGGTTTTTCCATGGTTTAGAATTCAGGAGCGATTCTTTGATAATCATTCCAATCTTGTTAGTTGGCTTAGATTTGAGAGGTTGATATTGTTTTGGAGGGTTCGAAGGTTCCATCTGCACTTCGGTTTGATTATTTCTAATGAAATAAGGGCGTCGGTAAAGCAAACCAATTACGACAATATTCAAGGAAAACGCTGAAAAGACCATCAAAGCTGACCTGAAATCATAATGACGAATAAGTAGAGCAAAAACGTGAGGAAATACGATCAGTCCGACAGAAACTCCTGAAGATGCAATGCCGAATGCAAGACCTTTCTTTTTATAAAAATTCTCTGAGAGAATAATGAGAGTTGCTGTAAAGCAGAATGAAAGCCCTATACCTAGATAATTAATTAAATTTAATTATTAATAAAATAATGGGAAATAGAAATCCATACAATTAATAAACATATGAATAATAATTATAAATAACAAAGGTTATCAATGAATGATCTGTGAATATATGATTGGAGGTAGGCCAGTAGGTAAAGGTAAGATGGAGGAAGGACCAACCTCACAAAGCCTGCCTTGCTGTGGGAAATAGCAAAATCATAACATCACCTTTATGATAATCTTGGCCATGAAACTTTGCATGTGAAATTGTCAATCAAATCATCATTAGCAAAAGGACAATTTTATGTGAGTTGGGATTTGACTGCTTAGTAATAAGGAAATAGATGTAATTTATTCAGTAAATTATCCTTACAAATGGTTAATTATAAATCCTATCCGTTGTTATAATGAGTATAAGTTCCAGCTCATTTCACAGCTTCAATAGGAGAAGGTTCCAAGCTCAGAGAAAAGTAGACAAGAAATACACATAGCCGTTTCATAAAGAACTCCTTGGAATGGAAACAGTTGAAATTAATTTTTGTTGTTTTCATTTATGTAACTTTGTTAGACATTTTATTATTTGAATTTTTATTTGTTCTTAATCTTAGTATATTAAAACAATATATATTATAGAATATTATATAATTGAATATTAATTTAAATATAATAATGTAAATTAAAGTTTGCTAAATGCAAAATGTTCCTTTTATTGTATTTATGAAATTAAATGAAATATATATATATAAAGAACAAAAACAAAATCAAAGGTGAACAAAAAATAAAAGATTTAACTGATGCTATCCAATGAGTGATATAATGGACTAAATGAGCGACTTGCCGCCCAATATCAATTAGATAATATCAAATTCTTTGATTAAAAGTATAAATATAAATATAAAATCAAATGCACAAAATGTTTTCTTTATGTTGCCCTCCCCACTGAAATAATTGGTCATTAAATCCGGTATTTGTAACAGAATTGAGCGGTCTGATCTGATCTAACCCAATGAAAATAAATAAAAATAAATTATTGTAACAACAACTTCAGCATATTGTAATTTTAATATTGGACATAATAAATAACAATAAAATTAAACAAAATTCGAGACGTAATAACATATATTGCCACCATTTAATGCCATAATAAATAAATTGAATATCATATACTTGATTTTATACAAAATTACAAAACGCGGTGAGTGACCCTTTGTAAGCTTGTGTAAGTTTAACTGTTGACATTTTGGTTGTTGTAGCTTTCTAATTTTTATAAATATTAATCAAACCTTGTGTGGTAAATAATTACATACAGAGACCCAAATTAAGATATCATATATAAGTAGTAAGTTGTGAGTCCGTACACTCAAGGAAACTGCCATTCACCTCCTATCACATATCTATTTACTAATTATGTTTTAGGCTGATTACAGAGGTTTATAGCTCATTCAATTTACTAGAAAACGTTTTTTCTTTTATGACAGCTCATCAATCTTCTCAACTAATTACAAAGATTTTCAACTCTTCGACTTGCAACAATCTTTTCTACAAATCTCAATTAATCATTTACTAAAGAAATTAGTACTAATTTTTTCAAAAAACAAACATTTAATTTTTATTCTAATAAATCAGCAGCGTGGATCTCAAAGGTTTCTAGCTCATTCGAATCGTAATAATCTCCTCTACAAATTGATACCATCGATTTACAAAATAAGAAATAAATCAATAAAATTTATTCTTTTATAGTAGATGAATTCCATGTATAAATGTTTTGTCAAATGACATCTGAAACTTTGAATAGTAAGCATAAAACCTCTACAAACTGCCTTAGATAACTATCTATTTCTATCAATTATCAATTACTGAATGGAACTTGAAAATAACCATCTTGTTAATGTTACTCTTGATCTACTTTGTTATTCCTGATGATTGAATAAATGCTGAAGTTCTCAACATCTTCATGGTTCACAGGCGGATCATTGGATGATGATACAATTTAGGAAGCTTAAATATATCACCTCTGTTTACTCTTATTTACTTTTCTATTCTAATTATCCTTCTGCATTACTCACATTTCAAACAAATCTTTCACCAGCTCCATACTCAAGCATGACTTTGGTATTTCTAAGCTATTTGCATTCATCACGACCTTCAACTTAGAACAAGTATCAAAAGAATATCAAATTGCCATCTCTGAATTCATATTTTCAATGAATATTCATAAATAAATCATTCACCTAATGAAACAACATTGACTCGTCTATAATATATTAATTTGTAAACTTTATCCAGTTCCTAATTATTCAGGTAACTTATTGTCTCCTTCCTTAATTGTCCTTAACTTACCGTTCATTACATCTTGTTATGGACGAGATTATCAGTAAAAGGAACGGCGATCAGTTACTTATATAATTCAAAAGAATTGAAATCTTCATGTTTCTCTGCATGGTTATATGTGAGAAGTCCAATAATGAAAGGCTACAAACGCCAGAAATTCTCCAACAGATATGTGATAATGATAATAAAACCAACAACAAAAACTCACCAACCAAAGCACCGAAACCGATCATAAAGATAATCACATTCGGTGCACACGAACTGATAAATAACCCCAAACCAATCAGAGCCCCGCCGAAAATGGAAACCTTGTCACAGCCGAATAGCCTGATCGCAATAACTACAAATGGTCCTGAAATTATTTTCATTATTTTCACAATATTCAATTACAATTTATCAATTGATAGTTAAACAATTAATTTCTAAATAATTTGTTTGAATTGACTAATAAAGTTGTTTTAATTGACTAATAAATTATTGATAAAAATTCCCTGAAAATGAATTTAAAATGATAATTAAGAATATATTTCATAGTAAATATAAAGCTTTTCTCTGTCAGATCTTTGGCGCGTCTTTCATGAATAATTTCCATTAGGGAAACAAAGATTGCTTTTTGGTTTAATCTTAACCTCTAAAACATTTACGCAGACATCAGAAATTGTTTTAAGGTGTAAGACAAAGGTTACTAACAATATATTTGTATTATATATTCATAATAACCTTTGATGGTAATATATTACAATTTATTACATAACCCCTTCAAGGACCTTTATAACATAGGCCATACCTTATCAAATGTGACCTAGTT
>CAUHTR010000014.1:0-315000 GCA_959609185.1 Schmidtea polychroa | reverse complement strand
CCCACCGTCATTTTTATTATATAGACATTGTATATATGGCTTTTTTACAGTCGAGTGGCCTTTTTTGGTTCACATTTGGAAATCGCCTACCCTTGCATTTTCCACAGTTGAGATCAAGTTAACCCTTCCCATATCGTGCCATGAACAAGTTAGCATTTTCTTTGTCTTTTCTCTCCTATATAACAGGTAGACTGTCACGAATGAGTTTTGTGTTTTCATGGTTGAATGCAGCTCTTTCCGGTTCACTCTTACTGTGCCACATGGTCCAGTTTTCTTCTGTTGCAAATTGTCAAATAGGCAACGCTACTATAAAAATTATCTAGGTATAGTATGTGACCTTTATCCTCAAAATTTTCCAATAATTTAGACACCACTCTAAATGCAAGTCCCTCGTTGGGAGTGGATGCTTGCACTTTCCCGGAGTATATATTACATGCCACCAGGAAATCAGTTTCAGAATGAGATAGTGACCATACTTTTATTTCCCACTTGGAGCTTGGTTTTGATGGGAGATATTACTTCCCGAATAAACGGCCTTTGAATTTTACCATAGTCTCGTCGATGCAAGTTGCCTGGTTTCTATATAACATGCCATATATGTATCCTTTGTTTCGTCAATTATTGTTTGAATTTTTGTCAAACGATTATTGTCATTTCTCTCGTCATTTGCAAAATGTATGGAACTTCGTAAAATTTGGTAACGGTCCTTTGAAAATAGAGTAGAAAATTCAGGTGTTAATGTCAGCCAAGACGAATCTTGGTAATAATCTTTTAGCGCAAGTTTATGCACCAGTCCGGCACCAATTTCCGTAGCGACGAAGGCTTTTACTTCATTCGGCGTAGTATCGTACCACTATCTAACCTGAGATCTAAGAGATGATGTCCTTACTGACAACATTTCTTTTGCGCACCGGTTGGTTTCCGCCGCAACAAACGTAAATATGTTTCCCGAGACATATTTTACGAATCACTCATATGAATACAAATTTTGAAATCCGATGACTTCGTGCTGACCGGATAAGTTTGGTATGGTTTATAAACCCGCCAATTGTGGATCTTCTACATTTTCGATTGCTTTCCAATCAAAGTTTAATGTGCATATTACTGGATTACTTAACGATGGTAGTAATGCAACTTCATGTTCTTTATCTTCTTCGTTATCGAAGTAATCTTCAAATTCATTGGCATCTTCGTGTAATAGACTCTAACCCGATAAAAGTTTGTGTGAAAAACTTTGATCTGATGAAAGTAGTAGGATTGGTCACCGCCAGATCAGGTCACCGCCAGATCACATATACCCCCCTCCCCCCCCCCCGGAAAAAATTTTTTTAAATAAAAGGTCAAGGTCATTAATTTTTTTTTAATTTAATTTTTTGTTTTAATTAAGTGATCCAGCGGTGACATACTTTTTTTCATCCCAAAAATTATTGTTCCCGCCAACGGATTTTATTGGACGATACCTCATCTTAAAGCTCAGTCCAAGACCTTTCGAATGAGCTATAGGTATTTGATATATCTTTAATAGTTTTAATGTTATTAACAATAAATGACCACCATCTTTTCAAAGTTAAATTATTATTATTTTTCAAAATATTATTAATTGGTCCAGCGGGCTCATACTTTTTTTCATCCCAAAAATTATTGTTCCCGCCAACGGATTTTATTGGACGATACCTCATCTTAAAGCTTAGTGCAAGACCTTTCGAATGAGCTATTGAAGGTATCATCATCATTAATATTAACAAAGAGAATGACTCACCCAACGATGCCTAATATTTTTAGAACGATGCCTAATATTTTTAGAATGATGCCTAATATTTTTAGAACGATGCCTAATATTTTTAGAACGATTACGTCATACTTTTAGAACGATGCCTAATATTTTTAGAATGATGCCTAATATTTTTAGAACGATGCCTAATATTTTTAGAATGATGCCTAATATTTTTAGAATGATTACGTCATACTTTTAGAATGATGCCTAATATTTTTAGAACGATGCCTAATATTTTTAGAATGATGCCTAATATTTTTAGAATGATTACGTCATATTTTTAGAACGATGCCTAATATTTTTAGAATGATGCCTAATATTTTTAGAACGATGCCTAATATTTTTAGAATGATGCCTAATATTTTTAGAATGATGCCTCTTATTTTTAGAATGATGCCTAATATTTTTAGAATGATGCCTAATATTTTTAGAACGATTACGTCATACTTTTAGAATGATGCCTAATATTTTTAGAATGATGCTAATATTTTTAGAACGATTACGTCATACTTTTAGAATGATGCCTAATATTTTTAGAATGATGCCTAATATTTTTAGAACGATTACGTCATACTTTTAGAATGATGCCTAATATTTTTAGAATGATGCCTAATATTTTTAGAACGATTACGTCATACTTTTAGAATGATGCCTAATATTTTTAGAATGATGCCTAATATTTTTAGAACGATACGTCATACTTTTAGAATGATGCCTAATATTTTTAGAACGATTACGCCATACTTTTAGAATGATGCCTAATATTTTTAGAACTAATAATTTTTGGTTTTAATTTGTTTAAATCGTTGATTATTATTATTATTATTATTATTATTATTATTATTATTATTATTAGTATTATTATTATTATTATTATTATTATATAATCTATCCGACAAGATATTCTGTCCCCCTATGGGTACTGCACATAGGGGTACTACTCACACTCAACAAGTCACATGGGTACTGTTCATATTATTATTATTAGTATTTTTTTTTTCAAAGATATTTAGTTACTGCAAACTAAAGTAATATGAACAGTATTATCAAATTAAATAAAACTTTATAAAAATTTTAATTCTTTTAATGGCTCAAAACAAAGTCCTGATCCATAGTGACAACATTACTAGTTTCAATAATAAAACAATTTTTAATATACTTTCTATGTTTAAACACTTAAGGAATGTTTAATAATATTACACAATATAATGATTTTTATCCATAGAAAGAAATACGAAAACTTTTCATTAATAAAAATCAACACAAATCAATGTTTTTACAAGTTATATTAATTTATCACAGGAAAAAGATATTAAAATCGCTTAATCACTCAATTGTACATCATCAATATCAATTTCGTCACTCAATTGTACATCGTCAATATCAATTTCATCATTAGGATCATCACCAGAATCGAAATCTGGACTTAAACCATTGAAAGTGGACCCACTCCTCATCACCAGAAACAAAATCTGGACTTAATCCTCCAAATAGTGCACAACTTCTTTCAAATATTTGATCTTCATTTATATTATCTAGTGCTAAATAATGACCAAATGCGAGACTGGAATTTTTCCCCACCCAAAACCGCTTGTCGTCGTTGTTTGACAACGCGATTTTATTGTTTTTAAATGTGTACAATTGATGGTTCCGCGTCCCTATCCTACTTTGTGGCACAGAAAATACTACGTTGTTATTGTAGCATTCTAAATATGAATCGTGCCTAATTTCTGTACCTATTACCTGACTCCTTTTGCTTTTAAATGATCTTTAGCCCTAACAAACTATAGCACTTGGGTCTTAAGAAAACCCATTCCTTATACCCTAGACCTTTACTTTCATCTTTAAATTTACCTATCACAGAATCAAGGTTTCTAGAGTATAAGGGATGTGCAGGGTCATAGTTGGAAGTGTCTAAAAGATTGTCACGAATCATTGCGGCAAAGAGTGTCAAGCTTACAGTTCCTAACCTCAAGAAAAAAGGAGTCAGTATCGCCGGCAACGATATTTATCTCACATTTAAATTCATTGTTCTATATTTAGCCAATTCTATATACTGTAACTGTACATCCTCAGTTTAGACAGGTCTAGCACCGTTTGGCCAATGTAACTAGCCTGTCTAAACATATAGAATCCTTATTGAGATGTGCAGCAATCAAGTCATCATCAATTTTGATAGATTTCTTGAAAGTCGGCTTTGTAAGCATATACAATCATCTTTTCAGCTGAATTGCATAGCCTCAAATTTCATCCGTTTTTTAAGGTTTTCTACGGATTTCCCATACAGACTATTATTAAATAATTTATATAGATCTCTGTGCAGCTCACATGTAGAATTGGCTCTCAAATTAGTGTTTTTGTCTATGTAAGATTTAAAATGGGGTGCATGCTTAAAATTTGATTGCTCTATGTACATTTTTAATAATAGCCCCCAATTCTATATACAACTTGAGAAGTCGCCAATGAAGAACATGGTTCTTCTTCGGCCAATGCGTGAGCATCAGCTTCTCAACTTTAGAATTTGGCGGGCACATCTTTTCCGGTGCAATCGGAAAATCATTCAGAAAGTCATGCAAACAATCAGGGATATCGATATCTACCTCCATAGTATAACCATATGGAAGGTTATCGATATCAGCATTCATACATTCATTCAAGATAGAATCAAGATCATCATACACCCAAACAAAGTCAGCATAAGGCAGATTTGGCTTAAGGCCCAACCATACAAGTTATTAATATCAATATACAAGAGTTCTGTGTCTTCAGAACTTGCAACATAATGTTTGTTAACAAATGTTAACCCACCCCGTATCCCTCCTTCATAGAAATTAAACATTTCCATGTCCTGCAAAAGTTCAATGGGTTCCGTTAATGTCATAAGCGCAGAGGCCATGACATACCGGGAATGCCATAGAAATTAAGAGGCTCAAGACCGTTGTAAGCAATGGCCTTTTCACGGAATGTGTTGAAAATAGTCTGCGAGGAGAAACACGTCTAATTTAAGGTAAGTTAACATGTAATCTAACATGTTATTGCAGTTTTGCTGAGTCCAAATAACTTGGGCTAATGCATATTCATCATTAGACACAGAATCCAGATAGGTGGCAATTCAAGAGTCGATTCCAGAACCTCAAGAGATGTGGCAAAGTCATAAGGAAAGATACCTTTGGCTCGAACAATTGCGCCATCGAAAACAGAAGAAGTTAAAGGCAGATCGGAAAGAGTCTTAACCGCTTTTGCTAAAGACGAATTAACAAACTGCATGCTGTCAATAAAACGAACAGACAATTTGTTAATGTACGCGATAAGAGAGATGAATTTCTCAGTAGTGGTCGGAATAATATTTAATTCCCAAGAAGGAAAATTATTGAGACCGTACTTCAAAATATGATGGAGATCATACCCCCTCAAATTGTGAAAAACCACAGGTAACTGTTTCTGAATTCGTCGAGAAACATTACATTTCCTACAGGCAGCACCAAGATACTTACCTGAAAAGTGACAATGATCCCTAACTCTATTTCTAATGAATTTTTTACAAAGGTAGCAGGTTCTGGAATCACGAAAGGCCCGCTCTTCAGCGAAAGATAAGGTTTGCATGGCCTTTTCCATTAATTTCGTAATATGGCAGGACAATTGTCATAGCAATTTCCTCCACCGTACGCAAGAAAGATAGGATGCAATCATCCCCAACAACTCATAATAAAATTTGGAGTTATTATAATTATTTATTAATAATAAACCTGCTGTTATTGGCAAATGCTTTGATGGTGTATTATATCCCCCGGTAAAATTGATTCAAAGTCTGCATATATCACGAATGGCGGGGTTATGGTTTTCGCATAATTTTGAAAAATTAAATTTTTTCTTTATGGTAGGGTATATAAAGTAGTACCTATCTGGTTCTTACTGCAAAGTGCAACATGAATATCAAATGCATTTTTATGTCTAAATCCGTTAAGACAATGGGGACACCAGTTTACACAAATTTGAACACTACAAGAGCTACTACGGTGCGAGTTCATTAATTTTTGCAAATTGAAAACTGCGGTATAATGGAAATTATCACCATCTTCCAATAAAGTAAGTATAAGGGTTCACCACCTATAACCTTAGATCGGTGAATTATATCCAATTGAGGATGATGTGGAATATAATTATCGTCAACTATATTTTCAAAGGCTTAGCAGGGGTCGTTCTATAAGTTAAAACATTTATTGATAAATTTAAATCCTTATTTTTCATCTCGAATTTAGGAATATCACATAGTTTCATTGGACAGTCGGAAATGGGGTCAAAATTTACTCGTCAAGATAATTTTCATAGGAACTAACTCTATTTCTATTTATATGTACTACATTACGTTTTTAAAAGTGCTAAAATACTATATATAAAGCACATATCATCGGGTTTTTAACGTTTACTATTGCATTTTCGATTTTAAAGCATTTGGTGTGGGGATATAACTATGTCCAGCTAGGCCTATTCATATGTGTAAATTTTGTTAATATAAAATCTATTTCTTTGATTTTAACAACCCGCCATCCACTACCCAAATATGTGAATTTTTCTATTTTATTATTTAATTTGTGAACCCCCCTCACTTAGAAAACTATCTGAAAAAGCCTCTGCCCTATTCGAGAAGAAATTATCTTTAATTTCACCATCTTTTTCAAAATTGAATCAATACGGAGAATTGGTATTTTCACCGACCCCATTCTGTTTATTTCATGATTTAACTTATTAACGATTTTATCGGTTATCGTTATTTGAACAATGTTATCCTTTTCTACATTAAATCTTAGATTCTTTCGAACACCCTTAAAATCAATTTCGATTTCAGGTTCATCGTCAATATCGACTGAACCGCCTACTTGAATATTATTAACCACAGTTATTTGTTCTAATTTATTAATTTTAGAGGGAGCCTCAGACCACAATACTAACAGCAGGTCTTTTTAAATTATTATTTACATTAATAAACATTATTAATTAGAGGTTTGTAATATTATTTACATGTTTTGTATTAGTTTTAATTACAGGTTTTGTAATATTATTTACAGGTTTTGTAATATTATTTACAGGTTTTGTATTATTATTTACAGGTTTTGTATTATTTACATTAGTTTTACATTATAGGTTTTGCGGTATTTCGCAATTTGTTAAATAAATCCTTTTATTTAAAGAGAACTGATTTAAATGGGATTTATGTATACTGTAAAACTCTAAATATTTAATGCTATGGGAAGTCTCGCATATTGGGCATATATAGTACTTTGATGCCATAAAATTTACGACCATAATATTTTTTCATCACTTTGTGACATAAATTGAGTGACCAGTTGAAGCCTGGCAGTAATGTGGATATAATTTGCCTGTTAATTATATTTATCAATTAATATTAATCATGAAATTTATATATCATTTATATTTCTTTATCATTTAGTTCTTTTACAATTATTGATATATGTTTCATTTAAATATATTATAAAATGAAGTAAATATTAATATTGTAAAATATTAATAAAGTCTTGTAAACTATAAATGTGGGATTTTATTATTATTATTATTACTATTATTATTATTATTATCATTATTATCATTATTGATGCAGCTGCATGCAGATTACATTTAAAGATTATAATTATTACATAATAAATAGTTGACGCAGCTGCATGCAGATTAAATTTAAAGATTGTATTTATTACATAATAAATTGTTGATGCAGCTGCATGCAGATTACATTTAAAGATTGTAATTATTACATGATAAATAGTTGACGCAGCTGCATTTAGACACATTTAAAGATTGTATGTATTACGTAATAAATAGTTGACGCAGCTGCATTTAGACACATTTAATAAAGGGTATGTATTACGTAATAAATAATTAGTTTGATGTAGCTGCATGCTCACTGCAGACTACATTTATTGGGCAATCATAATAAAAGAGATATGTAGCTGCATGCTGACTGCAGACTACATTTATTGGGGCAATCATGATAAAAGAGATATGTAGCTGCATGCTGACTGCAGACTACATTTAGTGGGGCAATCATGATAAAAGAGATATGTAGCTGCATGCTGACTGCAGACTACAAGATATATTATTATTATTATCATTATTATTATTATCATTAACATTATTATTATTATTATTATTATTATTATTATTATTATTATTATTATTATTTTAACTAATGTAGTTGCTCATTGCAAACTACAAGGAGTATTTTAAAACTATAGTTTCACTTTTTTAAACATTTGCATAATTTCATAATTTTCTCTATTTTCATTATAATAATTGCAATATATATAATCATTTAATATTAATATAAAATCATTTTTTCAAATTTCACCACTGATTTCTTTTCAATTGACATTGCATATATTAAGAAAGCTTGACTATGAATCAGTAAATATATCGATATTTTTCAAAAACATTGATATTTTTACTGATTCATAGTCGAACTTTCTTAAAAAATTTAATAGTAAAGTTTAAATATGATTTATTGCAAAACATCCTCTAATTTAATTATTGAAGTAGAAAAAATAAAATTGATAAATTTAAATATTTTTGAAAAAAAGATCCATGAAACATAAATTGTGTAAAAAAATCAAGCTATTTAAACGGACTAAAAATGTAGAAAATTCATTTACAGAAATTCCAGGTAGTCACAGACTAAATGTCATTCATGTCAATTCAATTTTCAAATTGCGTGACTTTTCCACAGATTTTACTCCACATATATTATAAATATTTTTTAATTCAACCTGCAATTACTAGTGAAAATTAATTAACATTTATTTTTGTAAAATTTGAATTAAAAAAATTTAAAAATAAACTAATTTTTTAAATTAAATTAATAATTGATTAATTTTTTTCATTGAGAACGTTTCATTTGGTCGAATGATTTTTTGTAGTTTATGTCTATTTCTGTCATAAATTTTCATTATTAATCGATTTCATTTAATTAAGTGCTGTTAAAGGGGGTGACAATCAATAATTGATGCGATTTTTCAACATTTTTAATCGATTAATTCAAAATATGGAATTTCATTTTTACTTTTTATTTGAATAATTTTGAGTTCACAAAAATATTTTCCAAAAATATTGTATACAAACTCATTTGCCTTAGAAATTATGAAATTTACATGATGGAAAACACATAATTTACAGTACTTGACTCAATGAACACATTATAAACAAAACCGGAAAAACATAAGATGACGCCATTTATTTACAAAATAAAATTGGAAATGTTATTAGGAGGGTTTAAAAGCAACTTAACAAGGCTTGATTTTGAAATAATACTTTTTAAATTAAAAGCAATTTCCATGCTCTTTCATTTTTTCTTTCGTGTTGGTTTTAATATTCTTGATATTCTGATTTTTAAAATCTGCAAGATAAATTTCGTGTTTTTCTTTAACCACGAAATTCTTGAAAATTTCAAATTACAATAGCAAGTCTTTCAACTAAGTTCTGGTTAACTGCGTTAGTTTTCGGCATAGCTAAAATAAAAAAAATAAAAACCGTAAATATTAAAATAAAGGTACTAAAATTAAATTCTTCGATTTACGTTAATTTTTAAGTTATTAACTAATTTTATACACCAGAAACCACTCAATAATCTTACATTATAGAAACATACATACTTACTTTGATTTCACGCTGATGCTCTCATTGATAGTGCAATGAGATACATTTTATACTATCAAAATCTAAAATATGGCTGAAAAAATTAAATACTGCATACAAACATAACACATACTAAAAACACATGCAAACTTTCGATATATAGAAATGCGCCACTGAGATACGTTTCTTTAATAACTTTTTTTAGACAATATTTTAAATGTACTTTTAAGGAAACTACGTTAAATCGTCATGAAAATGACGAAATATCATCGTAAGAATAATTATTGAGTTAAAATTAAGTTAAATATTCATTAGAATTTCTGATATTTGTTTTAGAAATGTTTAGAAAAATACATTTTTGGTAATTGATTTAATTTTTTAATTATAATTAAAAATATATCTGACCTACATTATATCAAAATAATTCCAAAATAATTACAAAATTAATTTCAAAAAATTCACAAAAAGCTGAAAATTAATTAAAAAAAATTTATAATATAAATGTTGATTAAAAATAATATTTAAGAACTTGAATAATATTTATATCTGAAAGCCATTTCTAATGAAAAATGAAATTCAATAAATTGTTGAGTTACCAATTCACACACTAACCACAACTATAGAAAATGTATCTCAGTAGTTTCTGGTGTATAAGTGCGTTTATATTTCCATGAAGCATATGTGATTCAAAGATATTGAACGTCCAGGCGATGATAAGTTTACACACGATTCATTCAATTGGTAAATTCTGACTCAGATTATCAATATTCCTGCAAATGGTAAGATTACTAATAAGATTATAACTTAAAATAAGTGGGGATGAAAGTGTCACGGGGTCATTGCTTTTTATTTTTCCTAATTTAATATGATTTCTATATTTTTAATATTTATTTTGTGTGTTTGCATGCCAATCGTTTCGGAGCGGAATTTCTAAATTGAATTTTTTGAAATTGCATGCCTTTAACAATTTAAACAATTTAAAATTAAAAAATGAAATGTGTTTATTTTTTTTGTTGGTTTTTATTGTTTGAAAATTGTTTTTGGTTATTTATCATAATAATAAAATTTATCAAAATAAAATTCAAATCTATTCTCTATAAGATTTGAAGCATTTTATTAGATTAAAAATTGATTATTAAAAAATTGTAAAATTAGAAAAGAAATTGCCAAAGTATAAATTTAAAATTTAAAGAGTAATTGCAAAGTCGCAGATAATAAATTACAAGTTGCAAAAGTGCTTTCCAGTTGCAGATTAATTAAAAATTACAATACAAACATTTGAAAAAAGTTGGCAAAAGGTTATTGTCATTGAAAATTATTAAAACCTTTAGAAATTATTAGAAACTACAGTACGTTAATTATTAAAATAATTTTAACACTAGAACTACTAAAAATACACATTTTGACTGGTGCTAGTATAAGTAGCCAAAGTAAAAATAATCATTTTCCAGAATTAAGCAAACACAAACTAAATTTCATTATAATAAACATAAATGTATCAATAGAAAAGTCATAACATAATTCATAAAAAAATTGATAATGAATTAATGATAAAAAATAAAACCAGTCATTTTGACTGGTCTGGTAGTTCTAGTGTTAAATAACAGTTGTTATTTTTCAAGCTTTTTTTTAGTTATCATTGATAATCTTTAATTAAATCTTCCTCTAAATTTCATACACACTCGCACCCACAATACACCAAATTTCATTAAGATACACTTTCTATTATATATGGAAAAATTCAACAACGTTATAATATAGAAACATACCTACTTACTCTGGTGTTATTCTTTGCAAATGAAATAAGATGCACTTTGCACTATAGGAATTAAAAAGTGATTCAATGACATAGATTCCTATAATAACTTTATTTTAGACAATTTTTAGAAAAAATTATGGCAAAAATCTTGACTTTTCATAAAAATGATATATCATCGTAAGATTTAATTTAAAGTTAAAATTAATTTAATATTTTCTTAGGATTTCAGATATTTCTTTTAAAATCCTTCTATTTCACGAAGGTGAAAAAATTATAATCAATTTATTATGGCTTATCAAAAACACAACAAAAAATTGGAAATTTTATTTATACGTTTCAAAAATGTCATTATTACATAATTTCGGATATTGACAATGGAAAATTGCAAAGAATTTTTCCATTTCGTCCATATTCGTAGACCTTTCTTGAAAGGTTTGAAAAATACTTATTTTTAAATAAATAATTGATCTAACTTATATTAAAATGAAATAATTTACAAATAAAGTAAAGAACTTTCTGAAAATGTATAAAAATTAATAATAAAATTACTGAAAGCAGGTAATTTATGAAAATAAATTATTCACTAAATTGATTTATGCACGAACTTTTATTATAGAATGTATCTCAGTGGAGTTTGGTGTACTCGACACACACATATTAGTTTTCCTGATACATCATTTTTACAGGAAACTCAGCTGGACTCTACAGTTTTCTCTTACATACACTCACATTTTATACAAAATATATATTATTAAGAACATTATTAAAAATAGAATAGAAAATGTTTATCAATTAAATAGCGCAACAGTTGCTTGAAACTAATATTACTCTGATTTATTGTAAAAATGTTATTAACCTTTGACTGGTTTGTCATTGCTGAAGTACAAAGTTGTAGGTCTAGTTGATTACTTTTTAATT
The DNA here is from genome assembly GCA_959609185.1 of Schmidtea polychroa. Lineage (NCBI taxonomy): Eukaryota > Metazoa > Platyhelminthes > Tricladida > Dugesiidae > Schmidtea > Schmidtea polychroa. The sequence goes on along the minus strand of CAUHTR010000014.1, from coordinate 302,908 downwards.
CCAATGAGCCCATTTATTACATATGATTTTTCCATAAAAATTACTTCTATAATTTATTAAAAAAATTATTGTATATCACCAATTTTCTGTTTATATTATAAAACATGACACTATTTTGATTAATGAGTTGTTCAAAATTTTTTAATGTTTTGAATTTTTCAAACTTATAAAAATTATTAAATTTAATTTTTAAAAAATTTAAATTTTAAAATTTAAGACTCCTCTTTTTTATTATTTTTACATTAATTATTTTTCAATATTTAAAAATGAATTTATTATTGAAAAATATTTAAAATTTGATAAATAATTTGTGTTAGTGCTACTTTGTTAAGATAAGTATATAAGGAATTTGTTTATTTGACGTCGCAGGATTCAAAATAAATATTTAAAAAGTTATTTATATATATCAAAGACTAAAGTTTTTGTGTAAAACTTGATAATATTTATTTATAAATTTTAACCAATTAAAATCAAATATTCATTAAATTTAATATTTCAAAAAAATTTAATTCTAAGCAGTCAAACAAAAAAAGTGATACTTTTTAAAATATATTTAAATTCAATTTAAATATTTTATTAGCACATAAACTTATTTTAATTTTAATAATCAATCTGTAAACTTAAAAACAAATTTAGAAACCAAAATTATTGAATTTAATAATTTAACCATTCAATACATTTAATAAAATTTTAAAATAAGACATACCAATATTACGTATACAACGCTTATTGTTAGTCAATCCCTCGACTACAGAGATAACTAGAGGTCTATCAAACGTATGTGGCATTGCATCCATAATATGTACATTTAATAATGAGATCCGAACACCATCCAATCAGTGTTTCAGACTTATTAATAAACATTTGCAATAAATAAGAACTTAAATAATGCTCTCATAAATATTTAAAATGAAAATTCAATCCTTAAAATTTACTTAAAATTAAAAACCTACTTAATAGTCATTTCTAAAATCGAATAAATGGATTTGCAAACTTCATTTTCTCACAAATGGTGAGTCACCTACAATTTGTGTACTCACCAACCTGTATTATAGATGCTTTTATATTTTGCAATTATGTGTGTATATTGACGATTAATAACATATCTAATTTGTGATAACATTAGCTATATTATTTGTGGAATTAGCAAATTTATGGATAACGTAAATAATTCCTACATAGCCAACGTGATATTGGCTTTCCAAAAATCTAGTAATTACCCAGGAAAACAGCAAAAAAAAGCATGAAAAGAAAATTGGACCAAAACTAAAAATATATTCTGCCATACCGGAAAAATTATTAATCGCAAATGATAAATGATTTATGTCTCACAATAGTTGATTTTCCCCCATCCTAAAATGATGTTATTTATGTATTCAATTAATGGAGATTTTCCCTTCATAATTCATTTACATTTTGTTTTGTATTCATTTTCTATATTCAGCAACTTTCAATTATTTATGCTATATCTTTATGGTGAGTTTCTGATCTCTCTTGCGGCTCTGTAGACAAGGCAAATAATTTTCTATTAATAAATACTATATATATATATATATATCTATATATATATATATATATATATATATATATGTACTTCTATTCTCACTGCAGATTGCAAAAAAAAGTTATTTCATAAAAATTATTTTTCTTTTTTTCATGGAATATTTTTTCTTTCTCAATTTTAAATCGACTGACCAGAACGCAAATTTAATTATAAAATGGCTTCAACTGATTAATAAACTAGACAGTTAATCTTTATGCATTTATTTTCGAGGGAGGAACGAACTGAGAAATTTCAATGTCAATTGAAATTATTAATGGAGATCCATCAAAAGAGCGCATGACAAAAGAGTGCCGACATAAGAGCGCAAACTAAAGATCGAAAAAACAATATTTAATAAATAGGAACAAGCAGGGCCTAGGAGAGAGAGTGCGGGCCCCGGGGCCAAATTTTTTTTGGGGCCCCTTTTTAACAATTAAAAAATATATATATAGTTAGCGACAACACAATATAAAAACAAATTTTATTATATTAATGATTTACGGGCTTTTGAAATTGCAAATTTATCAATTATTTCACTAAAATTTAGGTTTCTTGCAATATCGTTATTAATATGCAGCATTGCTAATCCATTTGGCCGCTCTTGTGCCATTGTAGATCTCAAGAAATTCAATGGAAAAAAAAATTTTCATACCCTTTTTTCACTTCTTTTAGTATTAAAATTTATTGAAATTAATTTTTATCAAATAGAAGCACAAACAATAACAACAAACTTTAATTCAGTTTAACACCGATAATTTTAAATTTAAAACTTCAATGAGAAATTTTCGAAATATTTCAAGCCGTTTCATTTCATTTTTTTAGTAGAGAAATTTTAGTGAAATTTAAAATATTCTTTCGAATCCACGTTAGTTGGGTTTAAATTAGGGGCCCAAATATCATATCATTAATAAACGGATATTTTTAAAAATATTTTTAAAAATATTTTTAAAAATATTTTTAAAAATCTCTTATTCGTGGATTTTAATAACGATAAAGCAATTTTAAATGATGAATTCCTAACCTTAGATCAATCTAATTTATTTAAAAACATGTTAGATTGATATATAAGACCAAAGAAGTTATATCATTAGTCCATTTTCAAATTGTTTTAATTTTTAAAAATTAATTTTTGTTTCCAAAAAAATTTCTTCAAATAAAATTTTGAAGATTTGGGGCCCAGGGCCAGTGGCCCCTCTAGCCCCGTGTCTCCTAGGACTTGGGAACAAGACTATTAACTCAGATCAGACGGCATCGTTTGATGTTAACTCTTATTGTTTTATTAAAAAACTTAAAAATCTTATGTCGGCGCTCTTTTGTCGGGGGTGCCATTATTAATAGGTAATTACCGAGAATTAAAACTTGACTAAGGCAGAAATTTTATCAACTAATAATGAAATTTATCAGTAAAATCATATAAACCAATTAAAAATGAGTTATAGTCTGTTTTTTTATCTGTTTTTATGTTTATCACTAGTATGTTTATAAAAGTTCATCATGTACATAATTTAAATTAAGGAGGTTGTCTTTTAGTGACCCAATTGGGGCGAATATAAAAATTAGAAATTTATAAAAGTAAAGATCAAATAGGATTTGTCACGATGTACCTGAATCAAACATTATTTAATATACACAATTTGCAAATTAAACATACTTGCAAACGGGGCCTTCTTTTTTTCAACAGAAATTTCCCAACTTTTATGTGACATTTTAAAATCGAAAAAATTCACAATTGGAATAACAGAGATCTATTAAATGAATTATTTTCATAGACTTTTTCTGATTTTTTTTCATAATTTAATAATATAGTTTTAGGTGAAATAGTTCGTGAAAAAATGGCCATATCGTCTGATGCATCTAAGTGCATCGTACATGGAATACACAAGGGATTTGACTAAGGAATTACTTTTTCAAACTTCTTAAGTTTTACATAATATTTTATTTATTTTGTTTAATTTTTTTAGATTTTAATCAAATTTTCAATGTAAAATTTCAGTGAAGGCGATAAGAATTTAGTGTATTTTCTCATATAATAAAAATATGTTTTGACTCTTTTTCACATTATTCATATAAAATGATATTGTGTCCAAATTTCTTTTATTTTTTTTCACAACTATTTAGCAAAATTCAAATCAATAAGTAAAAATTTATTTAAAATAAGCTTTTATTAATATAATTTCAAGTTGTCGATTAAAATAAAAAGTTATTTGTAAAAAATCTAAATTTTCGATGTAAATTAAATAATTAATATTAATTAAATAATTAATAAAAAATAATTTCTATGAGCATTTCTCACTTTGAAAACAGACTTGATCCAGACCAAACTCATTTATATGAATTATAAGAATTTTTTTCAATTTTCACCACTGATTTCTTTTCAATTGACATTGTATCTATTAAAGAACTTGACTATAAATCAGTAAATATATCGTTTTTTTTATATTGACGAATTTTTAGCCCAGCCTTTTTCAAGTGATTTTAATTTATATGAATGTTTTTTCTGTCATTTTGGATATTTTTTAGGTTTTTCAGTGAATGTTATTTTAGTTACATTTGAACTTTGAACTTTCCTACACAACAAACCCTAGTAAATTATTTATGTAATTTCATGTAACATTTAAAATAGTCAGAATCAAGGGCATTTATTTGTTTATAGTCAAAATGAAGATAAATGAAATTTGATATTTTAGTTGTTTTAATAAGACTATTTTTGTTTTTTTTAGTTTTTCTTTTAAAATCTATACTCAAATAAGTGAAAATAAAACTTATTTTTATTTTAAAATATGTTGGATTAATAATTAAATAATTAAAAAAGTTAATTAATAATTATCTCATGTAGATTTTGACTAGGCAGAATACTGGAAAAGATGAACGAGAAAAACTGTATGAAAAAGTGGAAAAAATTAAAAAACTGAATGTCAATTTTTCTCTGTTATTTTTTTTNTATTTTTCATCTTTCGTCAAAATAAAAATAAATGAGAAATCATCAATAAAAAGTTAATTTTATTTTTAATTATTAATAATTTGGTTCTGAAAAAAATAAATAAACAATTAATTGACATTTAATAAAGCTTTAATTAAAATTAATTTTAAATATTAAAATTTTAATATTAAATATAAAATAATAATAATTAAAATATAAAATTAACATAATAAAATTAAAAAAATATTATTTAGTAATCATTATAATATCAAATTAATTATAAAAAATATTTATTTATTGTAATTATTTATTTAGTCCCGGGACCCTCAAACTTCTTTCAACCAACTGATCACTTTGGTCTTTTTTATCCTAAATAAATTATAATAACGCCCGTTTAGAATTCTTTAAAAAATTTATGTTTATATATTTTTATGCCACATTTTGCAATGAAATTAGAAATGGGACAAATGTCAACAAGATCATCATACGTTCCCCAGTTCACTTTTTTGTTTGTCGCTTTATGAAGCTCATGTAGATTTTTAAAATATGCCCATGGTTTGTTTTGTGTAAGGGAATCTTTTTGAGATGGTTTTCAGTCATTTTTGCAATTAATGCACAATGGGACTTTCTCTTCATGAAGAGATTCAATAAATAAATATGCCAAGTAATCTAGGTAATTCTATTGACTACATTTCTTTGATCATATGTCTTTCTTAGTAAATGAAACAGAAATGCTAGTACTGGTGAAACGGCAAATAATAAACAAATGTATATTTCTAGGTATCGAAAAGATGGTATTTCAATTTTAATTAAAACATTAAACACCAATAAATGAAATATATTTCAAGGAAATTATGCCATCTCAATCTATGTAAACAGTTATATATGGAGGCAATAATAATGTAACTGTCATGAACCAATGAGTTAGTTAAATAATCTCAATAAATTCATTGCAAATCGAATGTTAATCGTACGGGATTGTGATTTAATAATAAAAATGGGTATTAATGTCATATTAATGTTATTATGTAGGGGGCCTTTCATTATTACTAGTTTAGTTTGTGATTAGTAATGAGGAGGTAATAAGCAAAAGGAAAGGAAACATGTCACATATTCATCATTGAGTCAATGTATATAAACCATAAGTTGTTCCCACTGAGAAACGCATATACACTCACTCAGATATGAAGAATATATGAGGGTTATACATATATATTGCGTTTAACATCATATCAACTGCTCGTAATAGCAATAACACCCAAAAATATTATGTACACATTAAGAATTTCTGACAGACTGTAACACTCACTTAAATTTCTAAACGCCTTTTCCCGCCCATATCCATTGCAGTGTTCTCAAGTGGGCAATATTACCTAATTGAATGCCATTGATTTAGACTTTACGACTTTGTAGCCAAAAAAAACAAAAAATCAACAAATGAATTAAAAATAATTCAAATTTTACTTTCAGAGTCATTTTTAGAAAAATTCCGTTATTAGAGAGAAAATGTAGAGTCACCTAACGCATGATGTAGATCACCAAATGTAGATCACCTAACGCATAATGTAGATCACCTAATGTAGAGTCACCTAACGCATGATGTAGATCACCTAATGTAGAGTCACCTAACACATGATGTAGATCACCAAATGTAGATCACCTAACGCATGATGTAGATCACCAAATGTAGATCACCTAACGCATGATGTAGATCACCAAATGTAGATCACCAAATGTAGATCACCTAACGCATAATGTAGATCACCAAATGTAGATAATCTAATATAGATCATCTAATGTAGATCACCTAACGCATAACATCAAAGAAATAAAATACAAAATAAAAGTAGATCAAAAAAAAAATATATATATATATATATATATATATATATATATATATATATATATATAATGAATTGTTTCCAATTGTCTTCGAACCAATTTCAGTTACTTTCCTTTAATCACATTTTTCATAACTTTAGTGGCAAGTACAGAGAGCATTCAAGCGCGTAGCACAATTGACTTGTTGGCCTCGTTACTGAGAGGCTGCATGGTATCAAGTTTCCAATATTGAGTCGAATTCTGTCGGTGTTCTTTAATCAACACAAGATTTTGAAGAGGTTAGAGTCGCGCAAGGTTTACTGTCTGGGAAATGTTGCAGTTTTATATTATGAATTTTTATATCATAGAATAAATGTATTTTATTAATTAATAATTGTAATTTGTATTTTTTATGTATTTTAAAATATTTTATTGTGACTGACTTTATTTAACACATGATTTCTCAATCATTATTTATTGTATAAATACGTCTTTTATTTAGACTTATACCTGGTAATCAGTTTAAATACATTTTCAAAATATATTTATAAATATTTATTTTTATTTTAATTTTTGTCATAATTATTAAAATATTGTTTTATTACAAATTTATTGAAATTTTATTATTTTTTTGTTATTATATTTTATGTTAAATAAATGATATATATTCATATATATTCATTTTATATTCATTTTTGTCTTCTCATTGGTTGAAATAAATAAAATAAATTTTGAAGAATTTAAACTCAAAATTACGTTAAATATAAAATTCAAAATAAAAATATAAAATTTTTAACTTTTTAAAAGGTTTTCACTTAATAATAAAATATTTGTATTATAAAGGTTCTTACATGTCGACTCACTTAAATTTGATTTAATTATTTATATTTTAAGATGTGAAATTTATAATTATTTATAATTATAATCCTCAAAATCAACAACAACAAATGAAACTTGAGATTTCACTGATTTCATCTCAGTGTTAATTGTTGTATGTTTGTCTATGATGTGAATTGCCTCTGGTTGATTATCAGGTCGCACACAGACGCGGACAATTGTCAAATTATTAGTTTATCTCGCGTCTGTGTGCGCTTTTTACCTTTTTGGATTGACTTGTGTGCGCACACAGACGCGGACAAGTGTGAATATTATGTTTTCAGTTTGGAGCGATTTGGATTTACTCAGAGTTTTTGATTGTATCGGTTTTTTAGATTGTTAGAGTTATGTTTTCTGGAATTGTGGTTTTAAAGAATTGATTTATAATTTTGATTTGAATTTTTGGCCTTAGTGAAATATGGAAGAAAATGAATGTTTGATATGTCGTATTTCAATTAGCAATATGGCGAAGAGATGTCTTCTCAGCAGTGGAACCTGTCCATGTGATCGTGGCTCAGCAAGATCGTTGTAAATTATTAATGGAAGTTTTTCAAAACGATTGGAAATCAACGGTTTAATTTCTGTAAATCATGAAATGATAAAAGAGGAACTCCAAGATAGGTTTATGAAATTTCCCCAAAGGTTTAAAAATATTCATAAATTATCTGAAACCATTTATGACATGAGCGATAAAAAGTAAATTTGCTAATTTATGAATATGATATTCTATTTAATCGAGCTCTTACAAGGATCAACACAATTCAAATGTTTATTAGCCAAAGTGTTGAACAATTATCTAATGTTTCAAATTCAATCATGGCTCAATTTCAAGTTATTGGACACGTTAAATGGTTAAACAAACAATGGTTTTGTACAAATAAAGTGTGTGATATTAATTACAAAGAAATTCTTCTGATGTGTCTTAGACGTAAACAGCCTCTTTAAATCTGAAAATATTTTCGATGCTGTTAATAGCTAATATTTTAATTTTTAATATAATAATAAACTTTCATTTTCTGGAGTTTCTTTTATTTAAATAACTTTTTAATAATATATTAATGTCCAAATTTATGTTAAAATTTGTTTACAAGAGAATATTTTGAAAAATCTACAAATATAGAATACAGAAATATTGTAATTTTTATTAGAAAGATTAATGACATTAAAAGTTATATATTAGAATTATTTATTATTAAGTATTATTCTAAGCATTTCTTAACACACTACAAAAATGTTATCGAGTGAAATGAGGTGTAAATTACGCGTCAGATTGTTTTTATCAAATCACAATAGATATTACAATGATTTGACAGACAAATTCTCTGCTTATAACTGATTCAAATTGGATATCTCGTAATGATACAAATAAATGAGTTACCTAGCGTTATAAATGCCATTAATCAATCAAGTATATATTTTGAGAAAGTTAATGTTTTTTAAGCAAAAAAGCAAATTTGAATATTATTTTTAATTGTTTTATGTTATTGTTTTACAATTAGTAAATAATCTTTTCAAAGAAATAGTTTCTGCTTTTTTGTAATATTTAAAAAAATTTGATTTTGATCAAAATTTTTATATTGTTATGGTGAAAATTATAAAAGTAAAATATTTTAATGAATGAAATTTTCTTTTTTCAAAATTTTTATTAGCTATTTTATAGATAAAATCTTATATCTTTTTTGTAAACATGATTTAATTAATTACTGACCAATTATCGCAATTGGATGAACAGGGGAAATGTTTCCATTTGTATCATTGTAAAAAAAGATAACAACAACATTCAATAATATAAACATTGATAAAAAATGGCGTCCGTTTGACAGTTAAAGGAGAAATGAAATAAAGAATTTATTTAATAATTCAATAAAAAATTAAATTTCAAAACCAAAAATGTGCAACAATAAATTTTAAAAAATTCATTTTTTCTTTTGAAATGAAATATTAATGAAAACGCAACCAAAAATATTTCAAAATATTTAAATTATATTTATTTGCCAGCTGAATTTCCCGATGTAAATATTTATCAAATTTATAAATATTTATAAAGGCAAACGTAAAATTGTGTTATTTTATGCCGATATAAATTGCAATTACTGAGGGAAATTTTCATTATTTCAACTTTTGTCAATAATTTCCAAAAAAATATTTTCCAGACCTTCTTGCAACAATTTGTCTATTTTACAAATCATTGTTGACATTTTCTTCTTATTTTTTCACATTTTTTATATTTTTTTATTTCATTTTTAATTCAATACAAATGTTTTAGATCAATTTTAATATTAAAATAAATTATTCTTTAATTAAAGATTTTTTCATTTAAACAAAACCATAATTTAAAATTTTTATTTAATAATTAATATTCCATAATCCTCAGAAAATTATTGTTCATTTAACTATAGGGTATTATATAAGATTACTAATATTATAACGTTTTTCAAATTTCACCACTGACTTATTTTTAATTGACATTGTATTTATTAAAAGGCTTGACTATGAATCAGTAAATATATCGATGTATTTTTGATATTCACGAATTTTCGGCACTGCCTTTGTCAAGTGACTTTTATCATAATGAAGGTCGACATGCTTGTGGTGTTCTCTCTCTCTCTCTCTCTATATATATATATATATATATATATATATATATATATATATATATATGGGTATTTTCTCTAATATAGGACTCCATGTTCGGTACATTTATTAAAGGAGGACTCAATTTTCACTTTCTGAAAAAAAATATGACTGTTTCTGAAGAGCTTAATGAAGTACTGCCAGCTGATTATTCTTATTTGATTATTTTAAAGTCAAAATTGTACCAGTTACTATTAAGTTCACTTCCGTTTAGATATATATTTACATAACTGCAATTTCTAATAAATCTCCAATTGTCAGATGGTAGACTGAATCTTTCCCCAAATACTTTAATATCTGTGATTTATGTCTTTAAAATATACTTTGAGCATCTTACTGTACCTTTAACATTAATTGTCGTAGCAGTTAAGACTTATGGTTAACCAGAAATATCAAAAGATCTTCTAATATCTTTTGAAGTAACAACCATTTTAAAAGATGTTGGGTTATTGAGTTGGTGATAATTTTAATGTTACTCTGACTCCAAGCGTGTCTTTATATAATTCACAAATAACACTTGACAAAAGAAATCTTTATTGATAATCATAAATAAACTTTCACTTGACACTGACAATCAATTCAACACTCTGCTTGGTGACTATACAATGCTTATTACAATACTCGGTGAGGAATAGCACTTATGTATAACACCGGATTAAAAGATCACAAATTACTGATTGGTTTCTAAACTGGGATTTTGAGCTGATTGTTTTCTTTGACTTCCTTCCAAACTTTATTCAAATAATCAATAACTTCTTTTCGTTTTATTATTCAACTAATTCTTTCCAACTCTTCTCCAATAATTATTTTCCACAATTATTTTTGACAATCGTTTGTCCAACAACGTTTCGTCCAACGTCTAATTTTCTCCAATAATTTTATTTCTCAAATTGTCTCTCAAATCGTCTCTCAATTCGTCTCTCAAATTGTCTCTCAAATCGTTTTCAATTTCGCGTCACTTTGTCTCTAATTTTCCTTCTAATTTTGTTGTCTCTTTTTTTCTAATTTCATGTTCACCAGTTTTCCCTTATATAGTTCGCTTCTCTTGTGGCACTCCAGATAATCAAGTGTTTTTCCACTTTCCTTCTCCTGCTTTCCCCGACTGTCCCATTTTTATCTCTGACAGCTGTAAAGTTGTTTTTCCCTTTTTCTTTTCTTGTTTGGCCGCCTTCTCCCATCAATATTATTATCACTGGCAAGCTGTCGAGATAAGGATATTGTTGTTTTCCTTTTTCCCCGATTTCAAAATTCCTTTTCCTTTTTGTACTAATTAATTAGTACTGCCCTTGATTTTTATTTTCCTGTTTGATAACTTTTATTTCCTTTCTCTTTCTCATTTTTAATTTCTTTTCACTTCCGTTTTCTTTTCTGAGTCTCTATAGATCGTCCCGTTTGTCATGGCGATCTTTCCCTAGGTAATTTTATTTATTTCTTTATAAATTGTTATTTAGGTATCCTCAACAAAGACAAACCATAGATAAATGTTTTTTTAATAAGTATCAAATCTACGGAAACTGAGTTTCCTTTAAAATAATCAGTTAGTTTTCGACTTTTAGAATGTTGAATTGTCATAACTGAAAGTCTTATAAAGCCTCATTGTATCATTATATCATGAATTGCTTGCCTTTCCTTAACTCCTTTATGGAAAACATGTATCACTGTATAATCATACATCGTATGCTGTTTCTATTATCCTATTGAAATATTTGTCACTTAAATAAGAAAGAACCAAAATAAAATATTTGGCCATCTCAAAGTTGTAAGTTTTCAGCTTTAATATACAAATGAAATTTTATGATTCTGTCATGTAAAATATTTTATTTTAATGACCTACCTAATAAAAGACGCGGTGATTGATACAACCCTATATTATTGCAATTATTCAATGCCATTACAATTTGTCAATTATTTTAGAAATTAACATTTTTGTTTTATTATGCTAAATTAATTTATAGAAATTATATGAAATTTTAATATAAAAAATTGTATTTTTGTTTTCGATGTTTTAATATTTACCATATAGGAGAATCTTTACTAAATCTTTACATTCAGAGACATTTTAAAACTAATTTTTGATAATCATCATATTCCTCAATTTGTATTTTTTCTGGTTTATTAAATGAAAATTTTGCATCAAATGCTTTTCTTTTTAACATTTAACTTATGCTGCTATCAAGACACGGTCANGCAGAATACCTTTGGTAGCAATCTTTCGGTGATTGCGTCCGTGTTTACCGCTGCCACCATATTAGGAGGTTCATCCTGTAAAACATTAAAATCAGTTTTTGTTTCCATAAATTTTATTTCAATAAATATCAAAATCAAATTATATCTTCTTTAATCTTTCTTATTTAAACAAATTTTCTACGAAGATATTTTTAATTAAAATATCTTCTTATTTTGTTTTTTTAAAAATTAATCTAAACTTTAATTTTTTAAAATTTTCAATTTAAAAATTTCTTCATCATAAAACTTCCTCATATCCCCCTTCTTAAGAAATTTTTAAGTTTTTCCACATTTCTTTCGATCCTTTTTCCATCTTCATTTCTTAAGATGTATCGTCTGTCATGCACTTTCTCTATCACATTATACGGACCTTCATACCTGTCCTGGCCTTTGTGGCGTGTTTCTACTTTTACTAATACTTCTTCTCCTACATTGAATTTTCTCCTTGTTTGTTCTTCTAGTTCTTCCTTTATCGGTATTTCTTTGGACCCGTACCATTTTTCCCTGATAATCTTTTTTCCAAAAACTATCTCTGCCGGGCTTTTCCCTGTCGTTTTTTGTTTGGTTGCATTTAAAGTGAATTCGACTTCTGGTAATATCTCTGCCCAATCCGTCTTCTTTCTATCCTGTAAAGTAGCATTTATCAAATCCCGTATTGTCCTGAATTGTCTTTCTATCTGACCGTTTGTTTGATGATGGTATGGACTCGAAAAACATAATTTAATATCTAGCATCTTTGTGAATTCTCTCATCATTCCTGATTCAAACGCCTTTCCGCAATCAACTCTTATCTCCTTTGGGCATCCAAATCTTAAAATCCACTTTTCTAAAATCGTTTTCTTTATTGTTTCTTCGTCTTGTTTTGTTATCGCTGTCAAGACTTGATACTTACTATACTGATCTATCATGCCCAATATATACTTCTTACGTCCTTTTGTTTCTGCCAACGGTCCACATATATCCACGAATATAATTTCGAACATTTCCTTCGAATCTTGTCTTTTTACTGTTTCTTTCGTTGTTATTGTTAAAGCCTTGGTTTTTTGACAAATCTCACAACTTCCAACAATCTCCTGAATCTTACTCCACAGGTGTTTTCCAACATATCTATCTTTCATATAATCGGCTATCTTCTCGACTCCAGCATGACACAATAGTCTATGTATTTCCTTTATTGTTTCTTGTAACTCATTTTCAGGTATCATCGTTTTCTTTCGTACTTCTTCTACAATTCCATGTTGGATGTTGCTTCTTCCCTCTTCTCTGATCGAGTCTAGTAATCTTGTTTTTATCTTTCCTTTCTTAGCTTCTTCGTAGGCCATTTGACATTGAACACACGTGTCACATTTAGTTCTCGACACCATGTCTGCATTTTGGTGATTAATACCCTTTCTGTATTCTACTCTTATATCTAAACTGCTCAAATAATTGATCCATGTTTGGAATTGTGAAGTAATCGGCTTCTTGGTTGTCATCATAAACGTGATTGCCTTGTGGTCTGTCCTGAGAGTGAATCTTCTTCCGTAGAGATAGTGCTTAAAATGAATGCAAAAATAATATACCGCCAATAGTTCCTTTCTTGTAATACAATATCCTTTCTCGTGGCTCGTCATCGAGTGTGATCCATACGCAATTACTCTTTCCTTTCCATCTTTATCTCTTTGTGAAAGTACTGCTCCAATGGTATCGAAACTAGCGTCGGTATCTAAAATGAACTCCTTTTTGAGATCCGGAAAACATAAGATTGGCGCCGTCGTGAGTGCTAATTTCAATCCCTCAAACACGCTATTCGTTCCTTCACTCCATTCTAATTTTTTGTTACTTGGTCCGCTACATAATTGTTCTAACATCCTTGCCTTCTTTGCATAATCACTGTTGAATCTTCTATAATAATTGCAAATACCTAAAAAGCTTCGGAGTTTCTTTACGCAATTAGGCTTCCCAAAGTTCTGTATGGCCTGAATTTTAGATGGATCTGTCTGTACTCCTTCCTTGCTGATTATGTGTCCTAAGAATCTGATTTCTTCCTTTATTATTTGGCATTTTTCTGGATTAATCCTTAGGCCTGCTTCCTCAATCGCCTTTAACACTTCTCCGAGTATTGTATAGTGTTTCTCTTTACTGCTTGAATAAATCAAGATGTCGTCCAAATACACCATTGCTCCCTTTATTTTGCCTAATACTTTTGTCATCATTTCTTTGAACGTACCTGGTGCTGCTGCAATTCCAAACGGCATTCTGTTGAAACAATATTGTCCGTTCTTTGTTGAGAAAGCTGTTTTCTCCTGTGATTCTTCTTCTAGTTCCACTTGGTAATATGCATTACCTAGATCGATTGAGCTGAAAAAGACGGATCTTCCTAACAAATCCAACATCTCGTCTATGTTTGGCATTGGAAATGCCTGCCTCTCTGTTACCGCGTTCAGCTGTCTAAAGTCCAAGCATAGTCTAATATCTTTTTCTCTTTTTTCCATACACATATTAGCGGTGTATTCCATGGAGAGTTACATTTCCGTATAATTCCATTTTCGTACAAATTTTGTATTGCTTCTTCAATCTTTGATTCCAAATTTAGTGGTTGGTGATATGGTTTTATGTTTATCGGCTCACCTCTTGTAACTATCTTGTGTTTTACCAAATGTTTGCGACCCACATCCCATTTATCTGCCATAAACACGTTTCCACTGTTTGTTATAATTTCCTTTAATTTGCTATCTTCATTGATCTTTAACTGCTCCAACGCTCGTATCAATCGTTCTTCATCCTTTATTTTTCTGCCAAATTTTGCTTCAATGTTACAAATATAGTTCTTGTCTTTTTCACTAGACTCGATATCTTTAATTTTTAACAGTCTAAATCCAAATGTTTCTTGTAATTCGATTCCTCCAATCACGTCTGGTGTCACTTTCTCCGCCACAATGAATATAACTTCCTTCGAAACATTTCCAATGGTTACTTGCACCTTCGTTTTTCCTATTGTCTCGATCGTACTCTCGTTTGCGCATCGTAACTTATCGTCACTTTTCGTCAATTGTTGTCCTCGTAGCTTGTTGAAACAGTTCACACTCATTACATTGATTCTTGCCCCAGTGTCTAATAAACAGTCGAAATTTTCCCCATTCATCCTTACTGTTATACTAGGCCTTCCTTGCATTCTGTTATACAAAATTTCAACAACCTGCTCCGTTTCAATGGTTCCAATTCTTTCCACTTCCTCTTCAAACATTTCTCTCTTTAGGAACCTGTATACTTTCTCGCTTACCCTTCCAACATTCTCCCACTTTTCTGCCCCTTGAGGATATTCCATCAAATTTTCTGTTAGAATATGGCTCCAACAAACTTCTCTACTGGTGGAGCCCTGTTGTTTGGGTACGTCTTCCTAAAATTATCTTCATTTGTCTCTACACACGATTCCCTTTCTTCTTCTTCCTCGATACCATTTATCCGACTGTATCTGTTTCCCGTGAATCTTTGTCTCTCCGTCGCTCTCCCGTACCTCATCTTTGTATAACACTCCTCGGATCTATGACCATTTCTGCTACATCTTTCACAACGTATTTCCTGACACAATCTTCTTATATGACCTTCTTTCCCACACCCAAAACATCTTGGAGCTTTTTTATCTGGACAGTTTCTACTTATATGTCCGCTTCTATGACATGTCCAGCATTCTATTTTACCTTTTATTGGACAATCAATTTTCGTGTGTCCTATTTTGTGGCATAACCAGCATTCTGGCATTTCTCTTCGGATACTTTCTTCTCTCTGTTCTTTCTTCTTGCATTGTACTCTTCTCTGTGGTTCCTGATAGACCACTCTGGCCTAACTTTTCATACTGTTTATCTGCTCTCTTTGCTTGTCTACTTTGTCCTTCAGAGTTAGTGTTTCCTTTATTTCTTCTGTGCTTTTTATCTTCCGTAGTATCACTTCTTTCTCAACTTCTTTATTCTCCGCACATACTATTAACATCCTTGCTGTTAATTTCTCTTTGGTAAATTCTTTATTTTCGAACAACCTATCAACAAGGTCCTCCACCTTTTTAAAATAAGTTTCTATTTCTTCACCCTTCCGCTTGTAATTCAACGAGTTTTGTAGATCCTTTAAAACATCTCTTTCACGATCGAATGCCAATCGCAACCTAGCCTGGAATCCTTCGCTTTTTTCAGTGTTTTGGCGTACACTTCCAGGAGATCCTCATCAATCATGCAAGATGTTAATCTTTCCTGGTCTTTCTTCTGCGTTATTCCCTTGGCGTCGAAATAAATTTAGCATCTTTTAATGAACTTTTCCAAATCGTCCCCTTGGCAGAATACCTTTGGTAGCAATCTTTCGGTGATTGCGTCCGTGTTTACCGCTGCCACCATATTAGGAGGTTCATCCTGTAAAACATTAAAATCAGTTTTTGTTTCCATAAATTTTATTTCAATAAATATCAAAATCAAATTATATCTTCTTTAATCTTTCTTATTTAAACAAATTTTCTACGAAGATATTTTTAATTAAAATATCTTCTTATTTTGTTTTTTTAAAAATTAATCTAAACTTTAATTTTTTAAAATTTTCAATTTAAAAATTTCTTCATCATAAAACTTCCTCATAATAATAATAATAATAATAATAATAATAATAATAATAATAATAATAATAATAATAATAATAATAATAATAATAATAATAATAATAATAATAATAATAATAATAATAATAATAATAATAATAATAATAATAATAATAATAATAATAATAATAATAATAATAATAATAATAATACTGATATTATACAGGCGCTAATAAAATTACAAAAACACTTATTATTGGAATTAATTATTGAAATTTAGCTTATCCGCATTTACTAAATGTAGGGGGGTGGTGAAGAAATATTCCAATTGCGTTCTGGCTCATATCGAGTCATTCAACCGTATTAACAAATTAAATATAATAATGAAAATCAATAAAATTTGTAATCTATTTTTGTGGAAAAAATCGTTCCTAATTCCGTTGACTCTCAGAATTTCCTATTTCAATGGGAGATGGCAATAAAAATGAATAATGAAATCACATTTCATTGAATTTGCATAAATACTACTTATAAGATAAACAGCTATTATTTATTTGTTTTAATAAATAAAAGATAAAAATTTTAATAAATATTTTAATGCAATTTTCTCTATTTTTGTTTTAAACTGCCTTACAAAGTTTCAAAATTATATTTAAATATTTTAAATTCCGATTTTATTTTATGTTAATATAAAAAATATTTAATAATAATTATTTAAAATAATTTGATTTCCGATCTTACTGACCGAGTTGATGACAAATGGATTGAAGAGAAAACTTTTATAAAAATATGGAATATTTCATGAAAAACTATCAAAAAAGAATCTGTAAAAGTTTATTTACAATCATGATTTTTTAATTTAATTTGTTATAAACAGACAATTTAATTATCACACTCGTGTATTGGATTCCACGTAATCTACATTTTACACATTCCAGCTGTTTTCAGCGCAACACACGATGCAACATTATTTACCACTCAACACCCATTGAATGAACAACGTTGGTATGGGGGATTGATCGCGAAAAGTAAGCGAAAAGTAATAATCGGCGATCATTCACAAGGATAAACGAACTGCCTATAGAAAGCCTTTATATACAGTCCCAACTATTATTATTTCATTTCTCGAACCCCTTATACTTATCATTAATAAAGTTGATATGTAATAAAGTTACTCACACCGAGGTGTTGTATACATGTATTCTTAGCCGAAACTGGGGTGATCTGCATTCGAGAGCTTCAGGATAAGTTCCTTTATCTTTGCACTACTACTGGATTGTGACATATCGTTTGTTGGATTTGTGAATCGTATAGTCGACTTCTGGTGTCTGTTGTCTCAAATTTTCTCTCCTCTATTGTAAATATTTATTCGTCTGCTGATTAGTTGCATTTGCGATCAATAAGTACCCGGATTAGGTAAGGAAACTAACAAGGGTATATAGGTTTCATTTTTCAACGTAAGATCCATACTGATCTACTCGCTTCCTCAAGCGATGCGAGAGTTCAAAATAGGCATTTCTGAAATATATAGGCTTTGGTAGTTCAAGATTAGTTCCATATTCTGTTGCAAATTAAAAGAACTTTAGGTAGAATGTTCTTTATATATCTTAATAGATAAAAGTGGCAGAGTTCAAGATCGGGAATGTAAAGATGGTAATTAAAATGCCATATTGATTTTCATATACTTAAATAGTGGTCCAAACATGACGTATGCTTTAAAAGACTAAAATTCTGTCTTCAACTTCCGAATACTTACTCTTAAATATTTCAGACCCCAATCTTCATTCTATGAATATCGTTACCTCAATCATCAGCTATGCTTGAAATACTTCAAGTCACAAAATATTATGTTCATGTTTTATTAACTATGTACCTTTAGAAACCCTGGTTTAAAGACTCCGGAGTTTCCGTTGTAGTATCAAAAATAATAAATCATAAAAAAGGTTAAAATTTGATACCTTTGACTATTCATCTTGAACCTTATATTAAGTTAACAATAACAAATTCCTTTTTATCCCACTGATTTCTCTAAATTTGTTTTAATCTGTCAAACTTCAAAAATTGGAATTTCAATAAAAGATTCAAATTCATTTGTCCAGCACAATCGTAATTAAATGTTGTTTAAACAAACAAACCAAATTTTTATCTGCCATCGAAATATATAAATATATAAATATAAATTAGGACTGAAAGGAAAATTCGACATTTATTTACTCATGGAAAGTCCACACTCTGTAAACAACTCTCGCCTAACCAGCAGTCGGGATGCGAACTATTTTCGCTAGTATTAAAACAAAAATTAGTAAAAATCAATAACAGCCGGTGATGATTTTTGGAATAGAAATTAACACAAAAAATATTATTATTCGCAAATTAATAATATTAATTATTTTTCAGACAAGAAAATATTTCATTTTTGTTTTCTATATCTAACAAAAGGTATTCAAAGGCTCTTGTAGAAAGACTGACTAATTAAACCAATGAACGTCTTTATATTGAACCCAGTGTAAAAAATGGGAAATTTTAGTTCATTTAATGATGATGAACCCAGGTATATTTCATGTTCGTTAGCGTTTAAAAATGTTTAAGTTTTTGTCATGAAATCATTTGTCAATTCCAATTTATTTAAAATAAGATCAAAATCTTTAAAAAATATTTAAGAATAAATTTAGTGTCTGATATAATGTATAAGTTTTCATTTAATGAATGAAATGTCATTTATATTGGAGAGATTTCCCATCATTTCCGTACATTTTAAAAATGATTAAAAATACAAGTGATTTAAAAGATTTTAAAATTTCATATAAAAACTTTAATAATGAGTAGGAGAGAATTTTAAGTGAGACATTGGTTATTAAATCACAATCCCTACAATTAACATTCGATCAGCAACTAATTTTTTGGGATTATTTAATTGACATAGATTATGATGGCATATACAGTGTTCTTATTAAAAATGGGCCGTCATTTACTCGATCTATATATATATATATATATATATATTTATTTTTATAAGTAAATATTATAATACAAAATTCCGTAATTTGTTTTAATTTATTCTCTACTGTTTCACATAATTGAGACACGAATAAATACTTTTCTAATAGACTAGAAGTGGATGGAGAGATGTGATTATTACTGGATAATGTGGATTCTGTGATTTTGTTTGAAATGAACTAAATATTTTTTTTTATTTTGAGAAATTTTAAATAACTATAATCGATTTTAAAATATTGTAAATTTTAATAAATAAATAAATTTAATTTTCTTTGTATAAAGTTCCTAATAAAATTTTATTTATTATCAGATTTTTAGTAAAATATATGGGAATATGAAATTAATACATTAATTTATCTTATCAGGTTTTTTCATTGTTGTTCTCCAGCATAATGAAGAAAACAAAAATTCCCATAGTAAAAGAAAATACATTAAAGAAATAAAAAATAAATAACAAAAAAATACTATAAAGTTATATTATTATGTGTTTTGATAAAAATATTCTGTAATTTTTGAATCCAATCGAAGAAATGTCATTTTATTTTGTTTGAGAAACTTTATTATTAAAAAGATACATTATAAGAACTTTTTTCAATTTTCACCACTGATTTCTTTTTAATTTACATTGTATTTATTAAAAAGCTTGACTATGAATCAGTAAATACAATTCATAGTCAAGCCTTTCAATAAATTCAAAGTAAAAAAATAAATGTTTTTTGATTTTTATTAATTTTTTAATAATTTTAATACATTGTTATGGAGAAAATCACCACATGTACATAAACACATTTCAACTGTTTCGGGTAACATTTTATAAGTGACTCGGCTAGACTCAATTATTTCTTTCAGCATAGCAGCACTTCTTTAATTAAATAATATTCAAAAATGAATAAAAAGGTCGGATGAAAATGGCTTGCTGTCAAATTTGGGAAAATATTAATGAAGTCAAGAAATTGGAAAACGAACAAGATGTAACAAAATATCAATTAAATCAAACAGTGAAATGCGATAAGGTTGTTTTTTAATTAATAAGTGCAAATGAAAATGAGGAAAACAAAAACAAAAAATATTTTGAAATGAAATTCCTTTATCTTAAGAGGTTACACGAGATAATAAATAAATCACTAGAATAGCCGGAAATAGACAAGAAAACGAAATAAAAAAATATCTTGACATATGTAAGAGATAATGCGGGAATGTTGTTATTGTAACCCATTTATTCTCTCGTTACAATGATATTATTTTTAGAAAGTCGCAGATTTGAATAATAATTAAATTTTATTAATCAAAATCTTATAAGTCTAATTTTTTAGAAGTAATGATAACTCATTGCTAATTCTTTAAAAAGTATTCAGTGGGTCTTTGACATGGATCTTTTGTGGAATTTGTTGTAACAACATTAATTATATTTAAATAAACACGGTAAAGACTTTATTAATAAAAATCGCCAATCATACATCTTTTTCACAATATATTTCGATAGCATCACTATCATCGTCCGTTACCTACATTCACGAGGGATGAATAACTATACAATATTGATAAGTTAATAAATCTATAAATTTTAAATTATAAATACTAATTTTAAATAATTAATTTGCAAAAAAATTTTCAAAATTCTTTAAAATTATTAAATTTTAAATAACTTTTTTAAAACAAATACTTTTTTATTTTTAACAATTCTTTAAAAAAATATTATGTTATTTATTTTTTAACATAACTATTATTCAATATACAAAAACTTAATTAAAAACATTCAACACTCATGTATCAACCGCATTATGCACATTGATTTTCGGATTAAAAATTCTCACATATCACACGCTCAAAACAGTTATCAAATTTTTTGATAAGATTTTAAAACCAAACTAATGATTCTTAGCCCCCAATTTTAATTACATTTGTATGTCTTAATAAAAATAACTTCAAACTCTTGGTGAAGATATTTCTAGGATTCCTTGAATGCATTACTTGGCTCATTAAACTATAAATCTTCATGATAACTCTTTTGGTATTTAAATAAAGATTTCTTTCAAAATAATTATTGAGAATTGTCTTTTTTTTCAATATTTTGCACATTTTCCGTTGACGTTTCTCCATAGAACTAATCCTTGTATGTTATTATTATTTTAAATTCAGTTCAATAAAACAAAATAAAATTGAGAAAGAAATAAATAATTAAAAAAAAGAAAAAGAAATTTATCTTTTAATTTAAAAAACTTCATAAAATTAAAATTATGCATTTTTTGAATAAATAAAAATATTGAAATTCAAAGATGTCAGATCCTATGGTGTCCCTGGCTGTTAGAAATCCACATTAACAAGAGTAATAAATTGAAGGTAGGTGATTTAATTATCGTCGAATCTTCTCCTGTGACACATATATCTTTGATCATTCCATTCCAATAATTAATGTATTTAATTAAATTTGTCTAGTCACCGCCCCCAGCTCCCATTAGCCCAATGTTTTCTCAGATTTATTGATTTATATTCTAAGAATATTATATTATTAATCTATGAATTAATGTCTACAAATGTTACCGATTAAAACAAATATTTATTTTCGTGTTAATTAATGTATATTTTATAAAAATATAGGCAAAATAATAATCCGCTAAATAATCCATTTTTTGACCTAGCTAGATATCAACAAGGAGGGGGGTGCAATACATAGAAAATGAATCATAATAATAAATGGTGTTGAGGTTTGATAGAAATTAATCAAAATTTAGATACGGAATTACAAATTATAAAAATCAATATTTTACAAGGGAAGGAAGCGAAAATACGCAATAAATAAAGATTAAAAAACTTAATATTTTTGATTAATATTGGTCCCTAGAAGATGTAATTTCAAAAATTCAAATTAATTAATTAAAAATTTTGCCAGTGAATTTGTTGGGTTATTAAAATTGTTTCCATAGGAGAATATTTCTCAATCTGATTTCACGTGTCCTTTAATAAAAAAAAGATAAAAAACGCAATACAGTTCTCAAAGTGGTATTCATTTGATAAGAACGATATACAAAACATTTGCTGGGTTCATTTTTTTATATGGTCCAAATGAGAGCCAAATAATGTTGAAATTTGTAAAACTAAAATATTTACATTCACATGTACCTTTATTTTTCTAAAACATTTGAATTTTTTTTAAGTTATTCGATAATAGGTGTTATAATAGGTGTTTTAGTATAAAATACCAATCCAAATTTGGTATCAATTGCGTTTGAAGATTTTACCAAGAGATTTATACAATTCCTGAATTCAATTAACGGTAATTTATAATTTTAAGTGCATTTATTTATTATCTGCAAATAAATTATTTTTTTAGGGACCTCATTACAATTAACAATGTCAGCTAAAAAACAAACGAATAGAAAAGTTATTTCTTTGGAAGTTAAAATCAAAATTTTGGATAGACTAGCCACTGGAGAAGGTGCCACTTCTGTAGGAAAATATTTTAATTTAAAAGAATCTACTATAAGAACAATAAAAAAAAATGAAGAAGCTATCAGAAAATCTGTGATTGCTGGAACAAATATGAGTGCTCATACATCATCATACACAAGAGACATTGTAAAAGAGAAAATGGAGAAGGCTCTTGTAATATGGATGGAGGATTGCTCACAAAAACGAATACCAGTTGACGGAAATGACGGAAAAAGCAGATGGCATTACGGATCTATAAGCAGATGAAAGAAATGGAACCACAAACATCAGGCCAGAGAGATAAAAATTTTGAATTTTCTGCAAGTACAGGTTGGATGACAGGTTATCTGCAAAGGCACGCGCTGCATAATATAAAAATTAGGGGTGAAATTGCATCTGCAGATGAGGTAGCAGCCAAAGAATTTCCCCAAAAATTGGCTAAAATAATTGAAGAAGGTG
This sequence comes from Schmidtea polychroa, assembly GCA_959609185.1. Classification (NCBI taxonomy): domain Eukaryota; kingdom Metazoa; phylum Platyhelminthes; order Tricladida; family Dugesiidae; genus Schmidtea; species Schmidtea polychroa. The sequence continues at coordinate 279,445 of CAUHTR010000014.1, read as the reverse complement.
GCTACACTGCTGATCAGGTATGGAATGCAGATGAAACCGGCCTTTTTTGGAAACGAATGCCGAGCAGAACATACGTAGCTAAATCCCAAAAAATTGCAAGTGGGTTTAAAGTAGCCAAGGATCGTATGACCTTTTTATTTTGTTCTAACGTTTCAGGAGATCGAATGCTAAAACCTTTACTTGTAAATCGAGCTCTAAAACCACGGTCAATAAAAGGTGTAAATTTCAGTACATTGCCAGTTCACTGGACAGCTAATAAAAAAGGTTGGGTGACAACTGAGACTTTTAAGGAGTGGTTCCTCAAAAATGTTGTCGCAGAAGTTTGCTGCTATATGAGCGATAAAGTTCTTGAATTCAAGGTTCTGTTGATTATAGACAACGCACCAGGTCATCCCCATATTGAGCATCCAAATGTCGAATTTTGTTTTTTGCCACCCAATACTACTTCGTTGATACAACCACTGGATCAAGGAATTATAGTAACCTTTAAAACCTATTATGTTAAGCAAACATTCCGGTATATTTTAGATCAATTAATGAATGATGACAATTTAAAAGTTATGGACGCGTGGAAGAAATTTTCTATTAATGACTGCATCAAACAAGCTGGATTAGCGCTATCCGAAACTAAAACCATCAACTTTAAAAGCATGTTGGAAGTCCCTTTGGCCGGAATGCGTCAAAAATAAAGATTCGATACCTTCTAATGCAGTCGAGTTTAGCAATATCATAGCCTTAGCTCATGAAGTAGGCGGAGAAGGTTTTGATGATCTATCGTCTGCAGATATAGAAGAACTATTAGTGGATACGGTACTTAGCAGTGATGAAATCATTGCTTTTGCGCTTGAGACACCTGATGTGCAAGAAATTAGCGAAGATGACGACGTAGAGGTTCCTACCCTCACCGCAGATCTAATTAAAGAAGGACTTAAACTAGCAGCTAAATTAAGCGATCATTTTGGCAAGCATGATCCTATTGAGGAAAGAGCTCAGAAATTTCAACGTGACGTGAAATTATTAATGGGAAATTATTGCAAATTACATAACAGCATTATCAAACCCAGACCACAACAATTGATTACTGAATTTTTGACTAGAACCGCTAAAACATCAACACCACTTCAACATGAAAATGAAGTGGAAAATATTTCTAGTGATGACAGTGATTGTGGCGTTCAAGTCTCACGTAAACGAATACGTATAACATCAGGAAGTGACAGCAATTAAAAAATGTTTAATGATATATTTTGCCACTTTTTGTTTTACTAAAATGAATTTTTTGTGATTTTTTTGTTAAATAATGAATTTTTTTTGTTAAATTAGTATTTTTTTTCGTTTGTCGTTATTTTATTCATAAATATATATTTAAATAAATAAAAAGTGTATAAAACACGTAAAAACCATGAATTTGTATACTTTAATCACATTATATTAGTTGATTTTGGAAATGAAAAACCAATCCTCTACTTTTATATGGACACCATATCTTTTTTTACGCGATTTTTTTACGCGTATTTTCGGGGAACGTATCTATCGCGTAAAAACAGAATTAGGTGTATTCAATAATAAAATTATTTAGTGATTAAAATCTAAATAAAATTCAATTTCATTGGACGCATGCTAAAATATGAGAGACGTCATCGATTACGAAATCACTGATTGAATCAAATTTTAACTATTATTAAATGAGACTAAGAAATAAAATCTTTAATTATTTTGATATTTTATCTAAAAATAAATAGTAAATATATTCGCACATTTCAATGAACAAATACAATTACATACATAAATATCATACATTGTTTATATAGGATCTTAGTTCAAAAGGGTATTTCATAAAGAGCTACCCATAATCCTTCCAGAAAGACTAATTCTATAAAGATCTTGAAAAATATTTCAAAACATTTTATTATAAAATGCTTGCATTATTCAAAAATTAGAAATTTGATATCTCAGATGAAATTGTAATAGAAATATTTGTTCAGCTTTCTGGTAATTTAATTTTGGTACACCAACTTTCTCTTTTTGAATTTTATATTTATTTTTATTATTCCCTTTTTGACTTATAATTTCATCAATTGAATATTAAATTTTCTAAAATGTAATTCAAATTATTTGTTTTCATTAGTAAATTGAATAACAGTTACAATAATGATAATAATAATAATAATAATAATAATAATAATAATAATAATAATAATAATAATAATAATAATAATAATAATAATAATAATAATAATAATAATAATAATAATAATAATAATAATAATAATAATAATAATAATAATAATAATAATAATAATAATAATATATTAAACAATTAAATAAAAATTTAAGTCTTTTGCTGTGAAAAAATATTTAATACAAATGAAAAAAATTTCAACTATAAGATAGTCCTTGTCAATCAATATTATAATTGAAAATTATTTCATTTGTGTTAAAAATATTATTCGTAGCAAAAGACTTAAATTATGTTTTAATAATTTAACATTTTATTAATGCTGCTATCAAGAATTCATCACTTTATATTATTAATATTATAATAATAATAATAATAATAATAATAATAATAATAATAATAATAATAATAATAATAATAATAATAATAATAATAATAATAATAATAATAATAGTAATAATAATAATACAATAAAATGATAATTTAAGCCTTTTGCTGCAAATAATGTATTTAATGAAATTTTTTCATTAAATACATTATGTGCAGGCAAAGGCTTAAATTATCATTTTATTGTTTTAAATAATAAATGCTGCTACCAAGAAATCATCACTTTATAATAATTATAATAATAAATATAATTGTGACAATAATAATAAAAATAATAAAATGCAGCATTAAAACAAAAAAAATAAATTTCAGTAATGCGAAATAGGAAATAATTCATGATCGAGATATTAATAATCTTGTCAACACTTTTCATTTTCCTACATTATAAAATTATTCACACAAAAGATTTTTCAAAGAAAGCCGCTTTATAACAACAAAAATTATGTTTTCCAGATCTTCGGTTTTGAGAAATCTTTCTTGATTTCAGTTTTTTGTCTCAAAAGAATTTTGTCTAGACTAATTTTTTTTTAAATAAATAAAATTCATTAAATAATTGTATAGACAAAAACTTTATTTGAAATTTGTTTTATTAGTAAATGTCATTGGATGATTGGGCATAAGAGTAAAAGGTTGATTAATTCTTGATTTTTAGAAGGATACACCAAAGCAGTTCCGACTCGGTGACGGGTAAGTTCTCTTTTGATTTTTTTTATACAAATAATCATTTGCAATGGGGATTTTACCGACAAGCATTTCAATTGGATGAGATTATCAAATGATTTTACCAAGGGGTTTAATAAATAAATCAAAAAAAAGTAAGTGATGAAAAACAGAGTAATATGTTATCCAATAAAAATGGCTTAAAAATTACACAATTAGTAAAAGTACAGTCAGTCCTGTTCAATATGAACGCGAGGGCCACCGGATTTTCACGTGTACATAATTCCGTGTACCGTGACCATGCAATATGGATTGGTTTTAAAATACTAAAATATGAATTAAATTTAAACTTTCCTTTTATGAATTAACGAGTCAAGGATTATTGGAGCCCTATTAGTTTTTGATTTTAACAATTCGTCTTTTACCCTCCATAGATGCTGTAAGATTCATTAAATTATCTTCATTCATTAAAACGCTTCAAGCGTTTTATTTGCCGTAAAAGCTTCTATGAGGAATTTTCTTCGTTAATATTATTTATTGCATTATCGTCATCTGGAAAAATAAAATAATGTCAAACCCTTTCTTTATTTTATATTAGTCACGTTTTATTGTTCTTATTTAGGGGACTTATCTAGGGGTCTTATCTAGGGGTCTTATTTAGGGTAAAATATTTACAATATAAACAAAATTTATTATTTTATTAAAGGAAAATGAAATTTTGTGTTCATTGTTCACTATTAACAGTATTTATGAGCAGCAGCTATATTATAGGAATGATGTGATGATTCAAAAATATCAAATTTGTTCATAATTAACAGCGTTCATAAATAGAAAGGATTGAATGTATATAAATTTGCACATGAAAAGTTAAGTAAAATATAAAAACCCAATGAAAGTCTTTATCAAGTAATTCCGTTGCATTTGTGCTGGACATACTTTTGTTGTTAGTTTATAAAAATTATTAGTATAAATAGAATTTATAAATATTTATTATTTTAAATAAATATAGTTAAATTAAATAAAAATTAAATTAATATTTGTTTAATTAATCTTTTTCTTTTTACCTTTTAAAAATGTTAATTTAAACATGCCTAAAGAAATCACTGAAGTCGAATAAGTTGCTGCTTAGTTCAGATAAACGGAACCAAGAACAGAAGAATATTCAATGAATAAAACTTTAAGGAGGACAAAATACATTTTGTATTCCTGAGGCGTGACTTCAAAGCATGGTGGACAATGTTTTTGTATTTGATAAGCCAAGTTTTCATATATCGGGCTTTTGGAATTAACTGACACATCAAGCTTTGTAATGTTTATATTATTTTAATGTTAGACATCCGTAAAAAAATATTTTACACCATTACAAGTTAAAAATGTTAAAGGTTTACGGATGCAATTGTAAACAGTTTCTGTGTATGACGGTGTCTCCAGAGGCGAATATGATTTTTCATACGCCATGTTTACAAGTTTGCAGATATTTGTTTCTGTGATTTAGCTAATTTGCAAGTGATGTGATTTCCAGTGTTCCAGTGAAAGTATGCAATAGAGTTGAATCAGCAATATTGTATACTTACCTGGCGCGAAGATAATTCTTCGCGTCTCCTGCATCGTACTGATGAGAGCCCAAAGCTCGAAACTAGTCTACTATTGGGATTTGCACTGGGTGTCACAAAGCTTGTAATGTTCATATTATTTTAATGTTTTAAATATTTTACACCATAATTACATATTTAGCTGAAAAACACCTGNTAGTTTGTTTAAAAAATTGCAATTTATATTCCGTTCGTCAAATATAAACTTTTGAAATAAACATTTATGTTGTCATTTTGTTACAAATATTCAACAAAACTTTAATAAATGCATTTATCTTGCGTTCGACGTGTATAAACTCATGGCCTTGAATTTATGATGAGCAACGCGTGAGACCTTTGGAATTATTTGCTAATATTATTATTTTATTATTCGCCATTTACGGATGGACTAAATAATATCCCCCTTGAATTTGAATTATATAATTATATAATGATAATAATTTATAGAGCAAAGTCATAAAAAAAATCATCTTTATTTGCTGTAAGAAATATCTTTTTGAGTTGCGAATAGAAAAATATAAATATCATAAATAGTTATAGTAATAATAGTAATAATAATAATAATAATAATAACAATATAATAAAGTGTAGAAGGAAGAGATTAAAATGAAATCATATAAATCATGGTGATTAAACTTCATCAAATTTTTTCCTCGTAATATCTGTGTTACTGACGGAAGTGGGGGAAATGCCCTGAATCGGGTCAAAGCTTTTTGAGATTGTTTGTGATTTATGATCGGTTTGTTGCTGTCTTGTTTCAGACGGGGTTTGGAAATTTTCGACGAAACCAACACAAGTTGGCCGATGGTAAATCAACGGCGAGGAAGGATGTGGTACGATTTCTGGGGTAAATTGACGGAAATGAGTTGAATTGGGAACAATGTGTTGATTATGATTTGAGTTATTGATATTGTGTTGTTTATATAGTTGAATGAATTTGTCAAGTTTGAGCTCCATACTTTCTACCTAGAAATAAATATTGTACTGTCAGTCATATAATTACTAGGAAATTCATAAATACATATTCCACCAATATATTACAAATGGATTTAATAATAAATGGATTTAATATATAATAATAAAGATAACTGCAATACAACATTGCACTTTATTCACATTTGATCTTATCTTATTTTCAATTTTTTTATCTTCATTTTAAACTAAATATAAACCGGAATCTATTTTAGTTAAGAAAAAATAAATATTGTTGAAATAATAATTCGAAATTAGTGATAATAGTGAAATAGTATTGCAAAGATAATAATATTATTGAAATAGTATTGCGAAAATAATAATATTATTGAAATAGTATTGCAAAGATAATAATATTATTGAAATAGTATTGCAAAGATAGTGATAATAGTGAAACAGTATTGCAAAGATAATAATATTATTGAAATAGTATTGCGAAAATAATAATATTATTGAAATAGTATTGCAAAGATAATAATATTATTAAAATAGTATTTCAAAGATAATAATATTATTGAAATAGTATTGCAAAGATAATAATATTATTGAATTAGTCTTGCAAAGATAATAATATTATTGAAATAGTATTGCAATGATAATAATATTATTAAAATAGTATTTCAAAGATAATAATATTATTGAAATAGTATTGCAAAGATAATAATATTATTAAAATAGTATTTCAAAGATAATAATATTATTGAAATAGTATTGCAAAGATAATAATATTATTGAATTAGTATTGCAAAGATAATGATACTATTAAAATAGTATTGCAAAGATAATGATACTATTGAAATAGTATTGCAAAGATAATAATATTATTGAAATAGTATTGCAAAGATAGTGATAATAGTGAAACAGTATTGCAAAGATAGTGATAATAGTGAAATAGTATTGCAAAGATAATGATACTATTAAAATAGTATTGCAAAGATAATGATACTATTGAAATAGAATTGCAAAGATAATAATATTATTGAAATAGTATTGCAAAGATAATAATATTATTGAAATAGTATTGCAAAGATAGTGATAATAGTGAAACAGTATTGCAAAGATAATAATATTATTGAAATAGTATTGCAATGATAATAATATTATTAAAATAGTATTTCAAAGATAATAATATTATTGAAATAGTATTGCAAAGATAATAATATTATTGAATTAGTATTGCAAAGATAATGATACTATTAAAATAGTATTGCAAAGATAATGATACTATTGAAATAGTATTGCAAAGATAATAATATTATTGAAATAGTATTGCAAAGATAGTGATAATAGTGAAACAGTATTGCAAAGATAGTGATAATAGTGAAATAGTATTGCAAAGATAATGATACTATTGAAATAGTATTGCAAAGATAATGATACTATTGAAATAGAATTGCAAAGATAATAATATTATTGAAATAGTATTGCAAAGATAGTGATAATTGTGAAACAGTATTGCAAAGATAATTATATTATTGAAATAGTATTGCAAAGATAGTGATAATAGTGAAATAGTATTGCAAAGATAATAATATTATTGAAATAGTATTGCAAATACATAGTCATACTCTTTAGGTCAATCATTTAAATAAATATATAAAAATGAATTTTTTCATCACAGAGATTTAAAATATCATTTTCATATAGAAAAGTATTTGTATTTACTACTTATTCTTTTATGATAATATTATTAAAAACATCATTAAACGTCGATCTAAAAATATCATTCTATGAAATATGACAGTCAACATAGTTTGATGAAAACCCAGCCGATACTTCCATCATTCCTCATCAGGTTTTAAAGATGGTTGTCTTGGATTTCCGGATTTTGTATATTTGACATAGCTTAATAAGATTCCATAATGAATCCTATTTCTCATAAAAACATTGCAGTTTTATGAATTGCCTTCACGCGATTCGGTACATAATAATATGCTTATGTTTATTTATTTATTTCAAATTCGATAATTTTTGTTAAAAAATAGACGGTTTAATATTTGTATGTGTTAAATATAAATGTAACTTCTTAAGTGCTGCAAGCAATAGGCAATAATGTACATCATAGAAGGCGGAGAGTCGCACCTCATGCAAATATAAACCTTTCATCTATTATCTGAAAAATACTGCTTGTCATATTCATAGTGAAAACATTTGACAATCCCGCCTGATGTAATCGACCAATAGAAACAACCGGCAGATTTATAAGCCCAGACTATAGGGATTCACTTAAATTTATCAATTGCGGATATATCCGTCATAAGCGCAGAATAATGAGCTTGTCTGTGACAAACATGTCCCTTATATGCACTTGTAAAATATTAAATTAAAGTTTTATTTCTACATTATTTTTTTAATTTAAATTATTAAATAAACATCTTTTTGTTATCTGTGCGTTGTTTTTTAGAACGTAACTAGCTCACAGTTGAAGGGTTATGGTACTTACGTAACATGAAATGAAATCAATAAAAACTTTTTATATTTTAAAAATGGCAACAGTCAAACTTACCAAATTGATATATTACTTCTTCTTTTAATTCTTTTATATTAACCCATTGAATGCCAAAGAGTGTGATCACGCTCCTTCTCTTAAACCAACTAATACGTTCTCTATTTCATACATGTCGATTCTTATATATTGTATAATGTTTATTTATGTGAATACTTTAAGAGAGAAGTGGCCACATGACCCGCACCTGGTTAATGTGCAAAATTTATATTTTCCTCTAGCAGTGGGGCACCTTTTGTCAATTCTCTAAAAAAAGTCTAACTCATGGGTAAACAATGAAAAGATTAAGGTATATTCTTTGGTAGTTTATTTTGAAGTATCACATATTATGCCCTAATCTAGGGTAGGATATATATCATAGGAATCAGAGAAGGGACATATTGTTGGAACCATCAGGAAAAAAGGAATTTTATTTATTTATTGTTTATATTTAAAAATTTTATTTATCATTTATTATTCATGTTAAAAATAATCTCACTTTCGTTTCAATCTTTACAATCCTAGAGGCTAAACTGATCCGTGAATCATACCCTTCACTTATTTTCACGTCCGATCTACCGAATAAATTGTCCAGCCTACCATTATTATTAATATTAAAATTCTAACAGGTTGTGAAAGAAATATAAAAAAGGAAAAAACTTACCGTAATTGTAATCCCTTGATTCTTGCAAGCATATCAACATGCCCAGAGGAATATTGCTCAATTATGTCTTTCAAATCATAAGGCCTTAATGCTTCTTTAAATTTTCTGGAAGCCACAAAAAATCTAACTTTTCTAATAAATCGTATTGCATGTTTTTCTGTATTAGACAATTCCCTCTTCGGTAACAAGGCGTCCCAATCTTCGGCTAAAACTGAAAAAGAAATTGAAAAGAGAGTAAATAATTATATTAGAGGTTAGAAAATCTGATCATATTAAAATGTAAATAAACCTCAGAAAATAATACGCCATAATTTTAATATTACATTTGCTACAAAACCAAGGGAAACGGCAGGTGCAGATTCAAACTGATCCGACAACTTTACATTCGACAATATTCACAAATGGAACTTCTTCCTTTATTTTAGTAAGTTTTCTTTGATAACCACTTGATTCTAATTCTTGATTATTTCAATCACTACTCGTTAGTAAATTAGCTTTTAACAAAACTTTTTCTGTAAAAATAGACGAAACATTTCTCCTAGTTCTTTTCATGTATTTTTGTAGTCCACTTTTGCAATTTGAACTCAATTTGAACTCAATTTGAACTCAAATGATGGTCTTTTTTCATGATGCAGCAAAGAACTATCGCAAGTGCAACAAGTGTAATCAGATTGGGGTCCCTATTTATTAGAGGCCTCCAAAATATTAAATACATTAGAAAAACTTCTACAATAGCAAAAAATATCTAAAATAATTTTAACAATACCTATTACCGTTGCTCATTGTGAACGATCGTTTTTAAAACTAAAATTAATTGAAAATTATCTACGATCTACAATGTCACAGGAAAGACTTTCGGGATTGGCAATACTGTCGATTGAAAACGTAACAGGCAGGACAATTGATAACAATGATATAATTTATGAATTTGCCAGCAAAGTAGATAGAAAAATTGCTTAGTAATTTATTTTTATTATTTTTTTTAATTAAAATCAATAAATCTTTACTTTATTTTTTAATTATTACCTCAATAGTCATCGATTCTTCAAAATCTATTACTTAATTTTTAAATATTACACTAATTTACTTTAATTTACTTAATTTGAAATTATTGCATCAATGTCTAAATATTAATTTGTCATAATTCAAGCGAAAATTATTATCGTAATTTCACGTACTCATCGATTCTTCTAAATAACTTACTATAAATTCTATGTACAAAAACATCTAGAGACCTTAAAATACTTTGACTTTTTAGTGACAGTAGAATTTTGTAAACATAAAATAATGGGACCAAGAAGACCACCTCACTATATTGTGAAAAAATACCATGTAACCCACTGAGCACAGGCTTTTATAATGAGAGTAGGGTTTTGTATAAATAATCCCATGGAACAAGGAGACCCTTTCACTATAATGTGAAAAAATATCATGTGGCCCACGGCAGCAATGGGCTTTTTAAAAGAGGCTGGAATTTTGTGCACAAAATTCTTGAGACCAAAAAGACTCCTCACAATAGTGCAAAAATATTTGATGTAATTTAGAATTTATCTGGAGCAGTCTCATTTTCGATTTATATCCATTACCTCTCTACAGAAATAAAAACGTTTTCTATGGAGGAGGGAGTTGCCGGATGGTCGAGCTGCAGAGGGCCACTAAATCGTCACCTACTCGTTTTGATTATTTCCTACAATAAATAACCTTACATTTTATATGGAAAAATTTATTTCTATTATAATATGGCTTGACATAGATATTTTTTTAAAATTTTCAGTTTACTTACATAAAACTTCTGAAAATGTCTTGCCATATTTTGGGTACACGATATTAATTCTATAATATAAGTTTGTCTATGTTTCATAATATATGGATGATGTTATATTATGGCGTGACCTACATTTTATTAAGAAACTTTAGAGCTCATTTTCCGTCATACCTATATTTGTGTGACCTACATAAAATTCTGATTCGGCCTCCAAATTTTCTAGCGGGGGACGTACTGTGCATTATTTTTTCATTATCATTATAATTTATTATCTTTAGCCTTTTCCATCGACTCCACGATTTTGTAAATTCTCGTCATTTCATTATGTTAGTCTGAGGTCATAATTGTCTTAGAGTCTCTTTAACCTTTCTGACTCTGACTCGCTCAGTTTGAATATTCAACTTGAATACTCCAATATCGAAGGCCATTTTCATTTTGTCTAATTGTCTAATTAATCTTGTCCATAATAGTCAATTTGAGTGTGAATATTTCTATTTCAGTGAACCATTTTGTAGCTTCCTTATTTGTTATTTTTTCTGATTAAAAATTTTCTATAGTGTAGCTGCTTCATCACAGAGGTAAAAATAAATATTTCTGTCCTCTTCAAATCATTTCGAGCGAATACTTTTTCAGCTTCTTTGGTGTATCTGCTAATTTCCATATCGAACAGTACTTGAGCTAATTTTAGTTATGTATCTCTTGCAAATTTTATCCAATCTCCTCGGGTCATCACTGAATAAACATTTTCGTCGTAGTCGCCAGTTAGGAGACTTTGATTTGCGTAATTGTTTTGCATAATTCTTTTGCGAAATCACTAACTAATTGTATTGGATTATGGAATATGCAATAAAATTGATTATTATTCGGTCTCTGACCTCTAATGGAATATAATAAATATTATTATTATTATTATTATTATTATTATTATTATTATTATTATTATTATTATTATTATTATTATTATTATTATTATTATTATTATTATTATTATTATTATTATTATTAAAGTTATGATTTCTTGGTAGCAGCATTTATTTTTTAAAACAATAAAGTGATAATTTAAGCCTTTTGCACCGAATAATGTATTTAATGAAAAAATCTTCGACTATAACAAGGACTATGTTATAGTCGAAAAGTTTTTCATTAAATACATTATTCGGAGCAAAAGGCTTAAATTATCACTTTATTGTTTTATTATTATTATTATTTTTATTATTATTATTATTATTATTATTATTATTATTATTATTATTATTATTATTATTATTATTATTATTATTATTATTATTATTATTATTATTATTATTATTATTATTATTATTATTATTATTAATTTATTTATTTACTACAGAAATTTGATCTTCAAATCACATAATGTGTATCAATTAAATTAGAAGATATTAAATCACATTAATTATTTTATCCAGAAAATATAAACAAAAAACTCGAAATAATCTATTAGCTGCTCACTCAATTTTTGATCTAATCAATTTGATCGCTCAAAGCACAATAACAGATATTTCAATTATTCAATATTTTTCTGACCTTGCGACGAAAGCAATTAAACAATTATTTTTTTTAATATCGAACTAATTAATATCAAAACAGAAATTTACGTATCAAATAATGTTTTTTTATTAATATAATTTTTGTGTATTTTTTTAAAAAATTATTTTTTTAATTAAAAAGTTTCTAATAAAAACATCTAGAAAATGATTTTTATTTCATCTTGTTGAGGGAGCTGGAATACGATTTTTTTTAATTAAATTTTACCGCAAATACTGATAAACTATGAAATAGTTTAAATGCACCAAAAGTGTCTCTGATGAATTTTTAAGTTCTTTTTATCTATTCAAGAAAGAATTCTTTGATGAAGCATCTAACAATTATGTCTTACTTTCATCTCGAGTCATAGAAGCCATCGAAGTGTAGCGATTTAGAAAAAAGTCGTCAAGAATACCAAATTTCCTGAAATTAATGTAATTTAAATTAATAATAATACATATGTTATAAATATATGAAATACAATTTCATTAATTAAAACAATTAATAAAGGCAAAATCAAAGATTTGTGTTAAATATATGATTTATTTGAATATTTTGAGCAATTAGTCAATCAGTTTGAGTATACATGTATTACTTTTAAAAAACTAATTAAAATTAATTTATTTCAATTCGATATTATTTCAAAATTCTTATTAATTTATTAACTTAGTTGATTCATATTAACTTGAATGATCAGTATTTCGGTTTATTTACTGAATGATTAATGACTAGAATTTAAAGTTATTTTTGTCCATTGATTACATTTTGATATTTATTTATTGTGTTTTGAATAATTTAAATTTTTACAATTATTTAATCAATTTTTACCACGTTATTGATGCCTTGAGTTCAAATTATTTTCCATCCAATTTTTTCAAGTGAAGATTTTCTTTTAAAGATCTATTTGTTAGTACATAATTGTTGGTATTTGTTAATAAGTTCTTGGTTGTTAGTACTTGGTATCTGGTTGATAGAGTTTAGTTGTATATGTTGACAAGAAGATATTGTATGTGATGAAGAATATTTTGTATTTAATTGGTATTATTTTTATGTGTTGCTAGTTGATTGTTGGTACTTGGTTTTTAATTGTAAGTACTTGGCTGATAGTGTTTGGTATCTTGTTGTTAGTACTTGGTATCTAGTTGTAAATACGTGTTGTTGGTATCTTGCACTTGGTAGTTGGTACGATTTTGTTAACTGATTGTTATTATATAGTTGTAGGTTGATATTTGTTATTTTCTCGATGGTTTTTAATGGTGGTTGTTAATACATGGTTGTAAGTGTTTAGTATTTAGTTGTTTGAGACCTAGCTGTTAGTACATGGTAGCTAGTTAATGGGTAGGTGGGGGTTGAGTGTGATCAATACCCTTACGACATGTTGAATGTGAGCAGTATCATTGTGAACAATACCCATAGGGGGTCAAAACATCCTGTCCGATAAACTCAGACTATATATAATAAAATGAATTAACAATAACTATTTATTGAATGCAATTTTTACTTTGCAATAATAAGTCAGTAGTAATCAATTAATAGAAGAATGTTTTGTGAATTAGATTTAGAATTCTATAATCTTTCGCTGTAATTTAAATTATTTTCAATTCCACGTGGTGTTTTAAAGTGGTTGATTGTAATTAGTGATTGTAATTAAAAATATTTTTGAAGACTAATAAAAAAAATTAATTTTTTTAAAAAACATTTGATAAAATACAATGAAGAATATTTACTTGATTGTAAATAGTTAGTTGTAAGTATCTAATTGTTTGAGAGTTAGTTAGTATTTGGTATCTGGTACCTAGTTGGTTGCTTGTTAGTACATGGTATCATGTTGTAAGTATTTGGTACTTATTTGTTAACACCTGGTTAAAAATATTTAATAGCTAGTAGTTGGTATCTGATTGTAAATAATAATTGGATAGCACCTAGTTGTTAGGTGTCTAGTAGTTAGCTGTTTGTTAGAAGTACATAGTTGTAAGTATCTGGTTGACTTTTTAGAATTTGACAAGCATATAAGAAATATTTTACTTGTAGGATTAAATAGAGGTTATTATAAGTAAATACTTAAATTTTATGTGTATGTATGTGTTTGTTAGTATTTGTTTGGTTTCACTTGGTTGTTAGTACATGGTACTTGGTAGCTGGTTTTAAGTACTTTGTACTTGATAGTTCGTTGTAAGTACTTGGTATTTAGTTGTAAATACAATTACGTAATAAAATAAAACGAGTTGCAACAATTTTTGTTTCACGGTAATTGTTTCTAGGAACTACTAACTACCTTCTAGGGTGCATACCTGTCACTATCTTCCTGATTGCCAAATCCAACATAATATGTCATTTAAAAAAAATATTTAACAGGATAATTTAGGTTTTATTTTTTTATCTTATCATATTTTATTCGGTGAATATAAAATGTTAAACTATAATAGTTTTCATAATTAATATATTTATTATTGCAATATTTTTCAATATTTTTTTTAAATTCATTTTTAATTGATCAAATAAAAACAGATGTCTCTGGTAAAAATAAGTTACACAGTAGGGATCAGCAAAAGAACAAAGAGCGAATTGGGAGAAAGTCCGGCGGAAAACTATGACTGCGGATCAAAGCGATCGCAATTGTAACCGTCATTGCATTGGAAATATTGCACCATAGTAAATTGAACATTGCAGACAGAGCAATATCATTCCTAATTTGACACTAAAGATGTCAAAACCAAATTTGATTATAAACACAAGTTTTGACGAAAACCACACAACATCAGACAACTTTAAAACACATGTTGGGGAGAATGCATTCTTCAATAAAACTCTAGAAAAGTGGTTCATAGTTTATGTGATTTTGTTTGGCCACGGTCAATTATATGGGACAGTGTCTAAAGTATGCCGCTAATACATAAATCAACAATATCGGTGGAAAGGATCAAAATATTTTAATAAAAATCCAAAAAGACTTACACAACAAATTATTTAATAAATCGAGATTAGATAAGATATAATCGTAATATCTTTGTGCTAGTCACATTTTTTTTAACATACTATTAAAAAAGGTTTGTTTTTAAATATTTTATTATTATTATTTATAATGTATTGCCAATAAAATACATGAATATGTAAATGAAACAAAACGAATGAATTGTATAGGAGAGACATAATTATTAAGCAGTCCAAATCATTGGAAATTATAATTAATTGCTTTAGAAAAATTTTTTTATTATTATTTTATTTTTTTATTTTTAATACTATTTTAATTATTATGTTAATTTTGATAATTATTTTTAAAATTTAACCTTATGAAATAAAATTATTATAACAATTTCCACATCACTTTTAAAATGAGAAAAATAAAAATTTCCGAAAAAAATGAAAATTTTTGGTAGTTGGATACAAAAGAAGGATATGCAAAATTGATGAAAGAATTCATTGGAATTGACTCTACTCATTACATAATAAAGAAAGGATAAAGAGAAACTATAATGGCAAAGAAGAAGAAAGATTTTATTTGGTAGTAAAATCAGTAAAAATCGACGGTTTTAGGTTAAAAAAATTATTTATTTTACTAATTTATAATCTGTTTTTAGAATCATTTGAAAAATATTCGGCAGAAATTTCTTGTTGAAAATATAAAATATAATATTCATCAATAGTCGAAAAAAATAAAAATAAAGAAAAATTGAAAAATAAATTAGTCATTGGTATTGGGTGCTTTGATAATAAAATTATTGCAGTTGTTTTTAACAACAAAAAAAACTGTGAAAAGTGATTATCTCAAATGCCAATAACGTAAATTTTCAGAAAAAAATATAAAAAGTAGAATTGGGATTAGGCAAATCATTTATGGGAAATGGTTATTATTAGCCATAATTTGCATGACATGAGAACAATTGAAATGCAATTAAATTTTAGATAATTTCTATAAATTTCCTACATCCCCTTTTGCCAACAATTCATGCATGAATGATTTTTTATTTCATAACTTTTGTTGATAAGCAATAAAATTAATAAGCCACGCATATATTGAAATAAACATTTAAAGAAAGTTTCATAATTATTATTGTTATTAATATTATTATTAATATGGTTAGAATTATTCTTATTAGTATTAGAATTATTATTATTAGATTGTGTGGACAGAGCATTAATTGTATCTATTTAAATTAAAGATTCGAAATTCAAATATATATTCTTATTCGCAATATTCAAACAAGAGGATTATTTTACGCCAACTGTATCTTGAGAAAGAAAACATCATTATACAAACATTCTATTAATTTAAATTATGTAATTATATTATAATTATACTTACATTTAATTTATTAATATAATGTTTACAATTATTATTTACATACCATACTTATAAAATTCTAAATTAAGTAATACACAATTTTTAAATTAGTTAATTAATTAGGTTAAGCTTTATTTAACTTTTTCTTTACAATAATAATAATAATAATAATAATAATAATAATAATAATAATAATAATAATAATAATAATAATAATAATAATAATAATAATAATAATAATAATAATAATAATAATAATAATTCAACAATCAGGTACCAATAAATACAAAAAAGATAGAATAAAATAGAACAAAAATATAGATACACATTAATTAATACACAATATTTTAATTAGTTAATTAATTAGGTTAAGCTTTATTTAAATATTTCCTTACAAATATTATTATTATCATTAATAGATTTATTATTAATAATAATATTATTAGAATTATTATTATCAGAATCACTTGAAAAACATCAGAGTTGAAAATTGAAAGAAGTAAATATAAAAATTATTATTATTAATATTAATATCTTATTATTATAATTATTATTATTATTATTATTATTATTATTATTATTATTATTATTATTATTATTATCATTATTATTATTATTATTATTATTATTATTATTATTATTATTATTATTATATTATTATTATTATTATTATTATTATTATTATTATTATTATTATTATTATTATTATTATTATTATTATTATTATTATTATTATTATTATTATTATTATTATTATCTATTTATAATTATAATTTTGACAGTAATTAAATATTTCAAGATATATTTGCGCTTTTAATTGATCGTTTCCTTATCGCAATTGAAGAGTTTAAAATTTTTTGTAAGAAAATAAAATAGAGATATTTCTTTTTACCGCCTTTCAAACGAGTTATTAAAACAAAATGAGATAGATAATAGAAAAATATATTAAATTTATAAAAAAAGTTATTTGGTTTCATTCTATTGAACATGTTGCTAACCTTAAAATTCAAATTGTTTTAATTATATAAAATGTAATTTTTTAACAGTGCCTTACTGTATTCAAAATAATTTCCTTATTTTTACAATTTATTACATTAATCTGAAGGTGGTAAACTGAGTTGTTCGCCTACCCCAGATAGGAACAAAAAGGATGTATTTAATTAACCTTTTAAATACCAACACCGCCTTGAGGTAGATCATATATTTCATTGATATTTCCAAGATTACCCTTTAGCACTACTGGACTCAACATTTGAAGGCCTTTTGAAATCTACAAAGTTTTAGTCTATTTATTTTATTCAGTTCTAATTGTAACAACATCTTAGAGATTCCTACTCTTAGATTTCCTACTAACATTTCGGTAGTCATTAAGTATTTGATGTCTCATGTGACCCTTTTTATGCCATATATGTTAGTTCTGTTAGATTTTGTTAGAATTTTTAAAAATATATTTTTGTACATTTACAACCAATTAGTAAAGGTGAAGCTTATATAAAGCACAAAGAATTTCGGTTACCCTCCAATATAAAGGCAGAGGTCATTATTGCAAAGTCACTGTTATAACGGTGTAAAAGAATAAATGTGAGTAAATGAATACCAATTTAGGAGTTTAGAAATTATCAGTTTAGTAAGTAAGTGATAATAATTTTAACGGGGTCAATTGTTATTCATTTAAAGAATAAATATTATTACTTCTTGGTTGATTGATCATCTTCACGGTATTTTTCTACTGATTGCGCCAGTGCATTCCGCCGTGAAATAGAGAATGCAGGTGTAGAGTACATATTGAAATTATTACTGTCATCATCATCGGGATCTTCATCTACAGGTTCATTATCATTTGTGCCATTATTTCTATTATAAGAATTTAAAACGATAGTACTGCTACTGAATGAGTGTGAGAGACTTTGACCTGAGGAACTCGTGTTGGCAAGCTTTTCACAACGCCTTTTGATGGTTGAAATTCGTGAAAACTTCGCTAATCTGTCTACTGCACTGATTGATGAAAGAATAGACGAATCTAGACCTGAAGTGTTTTTATCAATCGTCGACGCTCGGAAACTTTTCAAATGAGGCTTCCATGTAGCAACAGAAGTAGATTGAGGATCACTCGAATAACATCTCCACAAACATTGGATCAAGGTTGCAGCAGGCATTCGCCGCCTGATTAAATGCTTATGTCGCTGATGCTGTTGAACTTTTAAAGCAAATCCAGATCCTAAAATTCCCTTTAAAAATAAAATTCTCATTAAATAAAACAAAATTCTAATTAAATAAATGAAGAGAGTTCTATTCGGAAAATTAACTAAATTAATCACTAGGAAACCGTCACTTTTATTATTATTATTTTTATTATTATTATTATTATTATTATTATTATTATTATTATTATTATTATTATTATTATTATTATTATTTAAAGAATATTTTTTTCCATAACTCTCTAGTAAATTATTTAACTTAATATTTCAACAGAATGATGACCATCTATGATTAATCAGTTGACAAAAACTGTTGATTGGCCAACTTAGTGTCACCTGTTAACTGATTATTTTGTTTGGAGAGCTCGTTTTTGTGTGCTTAATTTATTTCATTTAATAATGGTTATTTTTCAAAATTAAGAGTTAGTTCGCATTCTCTAAGAATTAAAAATGATAAAAAATTTTCAAACTGGTTTGCTAAGCAATACACATATTCCAAAATTATACAAAATATTATCTTTTAAAAATGACGTATATATGCGACATAAATAGTAAAAACCAAAACTATTAATCATAATTTTTCAACAGAATTCAATCGAAGGATTACATTTGCAAAACCCAAAATCATTCACAAAATCTATTTGCAATGTCGTTACAACGGTTCCTTGAACTGCATTTCCTAATGCAATCTTTATGAACGTTGACAGGTTGAAACCATGAGAAAATATAACTAAAATTGATATATTCATTAAAAGTACATTTTGCAAAAAATGATATTGCACTGATGTAATGATTAAACAAAAGAGACATAATAAAGACATCAACAAAACCAAACAATTCATTTTCCTTTGCTGTTATTAAAAGTACTCATCTTATTGTAAGTTAAAAAGCAATATTTATAAATTCTATTATCTCGGTGAAATGTTGGATGAGAACAAAAAGTGTCTTTACCAAATTATACGCCTACCGCAAATTATAGAGCCCGCCATTTTGTCTAGTTATTTCAATAAAAAGCCCATATAAAGACGTGTGACAAATGAGCAAAATTTCGGAAATTCTCTTCGCAAACATTTCTCTGTTAATTATCAATTGAGTTCAATACAATCTTGAGCGATAAAAATATTTTTCTTTCATGTCATTCTATTTAGGAAAAAAATGAAAGAAAACCTTTTTATTGAAACTGAAAATAGAAAAATTAGGCATACTGATAAAAGAATTTCCAGAAACAAAATTTCTATTCAAAAATTTTGTTAAATAAATTTTTTGTTTTTTCTTTTCAAATCATTTTGAATGATCAAAAAAAAATTATTTTTTTATAAATTATTTTAATTAGAAATATTGGAAATTTTATTTACTTTGAAACAACGAATTTAATTGGTTCATTAATATCAGTATAAATTTTTTAATTATGAATTATATTTATTAAGTTTCTTTTTATCTATCTATCTATCTATCTATCTATCTATCTATCTATCTATCTATCTATCTATCTATCTATCTATCTATCTATCTATCTATCTATCTATCTATCTATCTATCTATCTATCTATCTATCTATCTATCTATCTATCTATCTATCTATCTATCTATCTATCTATCTATCTATCTATCTATCTATCTATCTATCTATCTATCTATCTATCTATCTATCTATCTATCTATCTATCTATCTATCTATCTATCTATCTATCTATCTATCTATCTATCTATCTATCTATCTATCTATCTATCTATCTATCTATCTATCTATCTATCTATCTATCTATCTATCTATCTATCTATCTATCTATCTATCTATCTATCTATCTATCTATCTATCTATCTATCTATACATTTTTAGTCAGGCTTTACGATGATGCGTCATACTTTTTATATGACTCATGCGCTTTGTTTTACACTACATCGAAGTCGTCATATTAAAAATACGACTCTAGGTCAAACCACCGGCCATTTTGGATTTTTCAAATTTTCGGCTATGTCCATATAACAAAGAACTTTTATAATTTTTTCCTTTTAAAGAATTCCATTTTATTTAATAGAGTAGATAGAGTCATGTGTGCTCTACATTATGGTGCTACCTAAACTTTCGAGGGTCTCAACCATGGTGAGTCAAAACCTTCAAAGGGTAAAAAAAATTTATCTTCGCAAACATGATTTAAAAGATCGGCGCCATCCTGGAAAACATGTCACACCATTCCTTTTTATTTAAAAATTCGTATTTTTTGACTATTCCTGGTTAGGTAAAATAACTTATTTGGCATATATTTATTCTTATTAATTAAATTTAACTTTATAAGGTACATCAATAAATATTTTAAAGGTCGAATATATAACAGAAGCAATACTAAAAAATGTATTTGTGGATAAGCAGATTAAGAAAAGAATAAAGTGAATCCTTTCTGAATTTAATAATCTAATACATTTAAAACAAAAGTATTCAGGATTCAATCCCTTTAACAATAAAGCTTCACAAATTACAAGTTCCTAATAATTATTGAAATTTGTTTATATGCAACCTAATAATGACACGATAATGACCTGATAATGGCGCTTTCTTGTAATCGAATCATTGCGATGTATGTTTAATTATATATCCATATATTTACCAAAGTCTTTCAAGTAAAATGAGATGGAAATGAAAATAAAAGTTGAGAATTTCAAGCATGATGAAAAACGCATTATATTTGATAGGCTTATTTACAATGCCAAACCGAGGCCTCCTCGGACAGTCATATATATAAGCGCTTCCATTGCACAGATAGCAAAATGTGAGAAATATGTATAAATGAAACTATGCAAGGCAATTAGCGTTTCCGATAAAGCAGACTGCAAATAATATTAGATAGGTACGACAAAGTGTCTATATTATAATAAAAATGATATAATTTGCTTGAATGTAAATATATATTCGCATTGTCATTACAAAAGATGATTGAGGTTTCATAATGATTTGAGATGTTAGGAGATTTATAATTGTTGTCGAGATTTTGATCTAACGTAGACTTAGTTAAAAGACTGTATTTTTCTTTAAAAATATTTGGCGTCCTCAACACCTGCCTAAATCGCCTATGTTCAGGTGCCGACTTTGATATGAGACAATTTCATTTTCTCTCATACAAATGTATAAAATAATACAAAAAATTCCGGACAATTAATAATTTTTGCAAATATTCATTTTCAAACTCGTAAATGAAAATATTTTTAAAAAGTGATTAAAATGTTTTATTTTCAATAAATCAAAATAATTTTCACTAAATCAATAAAATATTTAATTAATTGACAATTTAATTGACTTATTTAAATGAAGGAATATTTTCCAAATGAAAAATCGAGAACAATTAAATGCCTACCGCTGGTAATGCGAAAAAAGAAATTCCAGCAATAGCACAGCAACCAGCAATTAATTTTCCCAGAGCTGTTTTCGGAACTGTGTCTCCATATCCCACCGTACAGAGAGTGATCTAAAATTGCAATAAAACATCTATTAAAACCTTCAAGCACTGATGTTGCTTTATAATATTATAAATAAATAAAATTATATTTTTTGAACTTAAAAATGATAACTTTTTAAACATCGTTTGTTTTAATGAATGAAATGAATCTTTGCGTAATATTCATTTTTAACATTTAAACAATAAAAAGACTAAAGAAAAAAAGGAAAGATAAATAAAAAAAAAGTATTTTTTGGGATTTTGAAGATAATTGTTTTATGTATTGGATAAAGTGATGAGAACGGCGGGGGAAACAACAATGTAGATTACGACATTATTAAAATGAAATTTTAAAGAAAAATGACATATGAAGGAATATTATTTAGTAACAATATAAATTAAATTAATTGCAACATAACATGAGGTCAAAGGGTCATATATATTAAACTACAATATATGTCGACAGAATCTCTGTCATCATCAAGTAGAATTGAAATTTAACTATATATCAAACTAAATTACTCTTTTACAAACAAATTAATTGATTAATTTGTTTAAATTATATTTTGTTAAAAATTCATAAAATTCTGTTTTCTTAATTTAAACTTTTAAAATTTTAAAAATTTGAAATCAAACAACATCTCAATAAATTTTATACAAAATTGTTTTTACTAATATTAATCAATTCCTTCAGTCAATAGTAATCAAGAACTTGAGAATGGAGATGACGGGCAGTCATTCCAATGCATGTACATAAATACACACAATTTAAGTAGGACTTGGAATAGACTAATTTCGTGTTTGTTATTTTTAAAATAATTTCGATTTTAAAATTTTGTTTTTATGTTATCGATTTTTTTTTAATTTTTCTCTTTATAATGCATATTTAAAATTTTGAAAATAAGTCATTATTTAGATGGAAAACAACCAAAAACACCGAATAAATCAGATTTTCAGCCGAAAGTTTAGTAGACCAAACCTTTTCTAGCCCCATTGAAGTCCAAATTCAATAAAACATATTGACATAAAGTTTGTGTATATGGTATGTGTTAAAATACAATTAAGATTTAGACACGATGATGTAAATATTGTCGACGATTTGAATCAGGAAGCTAATAAAAAAGGATTTTAAGAATTTATTTATATTAATAGCTAAATTTAAAGGTCTTAATGTTACTTTTATAACTTATAACTTGTTTTATTTAGGCGGATCGCATTGAACACGTAAATAAAACAGGGCCGTAACAAGGATGGTGCGAGCGGTGCAGTCGCACTGGCGCACATCTGAAAGGGGCGCAAAACTGGGTTGTAACATTTTTTTAATGTTAATAAAAAATTAAAATAAATTATCAAATTGCATTCACGAAAAAGGGCACCCTAGCTAGCCTATCTTTAACATTACTGGTTGGACTGGTCCATTAACATGCTCTCGTAGGTGTGTAATTTGTAAAATGTTAGTCCACAAAATGGGTTCCTGTCATTTTTTAAATTAGCAACAGAATTTTAAGAGCATTACCACCTATTATAATCGCTGGAGATGAATACATAGTTAACAATCTCAACATGAATACTATAGTTATTATAGTAGGCTGTTTTGAATTCGGGGTTTAGGGGCGCCAGATATATGAACCGCACAGGGCGCAATTTAGTTATTTTCAAATTTTGAGAAATTCTAATGTTATTAAGGGAAATTAAAAAGGTTGTACCGAAAATTCGTGAATAATAAAATAAACATCGATTTATTTAGTGATTCATAGTCAAGTCTTTTAATAAGTACAATGTCAATTGAAAAGAAATCAATTGTATTTTTCATGTACAAATATTTGTCGAGGTCGAGTGCCTAAAAGTACCTAAAAGTGCCTATAAAAACTAAAAACACATCTTTTCCTTTATTTTATTTACTGTAAATGTAATACTGTGACATCTGTCTGTACTCTGTAGTCTGTACTCTCAGTAAAGGAGTAAACGAGTTTAACAAGATTTACATTTAAAAATATTTTTTATATGGAAAACGTCATATAAAAATTTAATTCGATCAGTAATTTACAAATAGAAAAGATTGCGGAAAGTAACTGTAAAAAGACGAATATAAAAATTATTTTACGAATATTCACCGATTTGTCGCAAAATGCTGTAAAAATATATTTAAGTTGAAAATTAATTCATAATTTCATAAATTCATATTTTTCTGAAAGTTAATCATAAACCTTTAACGAGCGATCTCATTCAAGTACATTTCATTATTCCACAATAAATATTGTTTAAAAATTTTGAAAATAATTTTTTTGTGATTGCGCTCGTCTTAATACTTGTTTTTTGTATGTACATACGTACAACCTAAAAATAATATTAACCTCTACGTTATATCTCTAACTAAACCCACCTACTATTGAGGCCTTGCATCCGATTAAGTTTACCAAATTCCAGGATTTTGTTTTAGGTAATTCTCGTCATTTCTTTTTCAAGAGTTATTTCTAATATTCCAATTACAAAATTTTGCTTCATTCAGATGCCTTCTTTTTCCAGACTTGACTTATGACTTAAACCGAATTCTAATTTTCATGAAACCTTATTAATATTTGAATGAAAAAAACAATTTCCTTCTAGAATTTGTTAATTTTTGAAAGCTCACCGATAAAATGGCTAAATAATAACAGAAATTATAAAGGATAGCAGGGACTAAATATTGACATTTCACTGACAGACCTAATTGGCAGCTTCTAAAGCCAATTTCGGCAAGTGCAAAAATCGGAGATTCGCTTTTATCTGAATTTGAGTCAAACAATTTTTTTCTGTTTTACATAGGCCTGGAAATTATTTTTCATGAGTTAATAATAATTATTTTATATACATTTTATTTTAATATGTTTTTACCATATTTTTTCAGTCAAAACGTTAAGTTGAAAAATCTTATTTATTAGTTAATTTTCCTAATAAAAATTTTCTGTAAACATTGAAATATTTATAAAAAAGCGTTTAATTAAAATTTACTTTCTGACAAAACATTTGTTTAAATGCATTATTATCAGTTGTTACAAACTTTGTAAATTTGATTTAAAATTTTTTTAATAAATTAAACTCTAATCTAAAATAATTTAATCATTGTTAATTAAACTTAATTTATAATAAATTTCAAATTAAAAAATTGATTTCAAATTAATAAATCAACATTTATTGAGCTAAACTTTCTTTGATCTTTACATGTAGTAAATCTTAATTATTTTTATAAATCATATTTTTATTAGATAAAAAATGCGTGGTTTCGTGATTAAAATATTTGTTATAAATTTTTTTCTTCAAATGGATATTTTTGTAATAATAATCCTAAATTAAAAATGTTTCAATTTATATTGGAACTTTGCATTGTTTAAATATTTGTTTAAACGCATTGTTATTAATTGTTGAAAACCTTGTAAACTTTATTGTAAAATAGTCTACTAAAAATAACATTTATTGTGATAAAAAANAAATATTCTCAATTAATGTTAATTTTTACATTATACAATAAAAGGTATTGCTTATCAATTGTAAAAATAATATATAATTAGTATTTGTGATGTAATAACATTGTGTCATTGTATCTTGATTTATCTAGGCGCATACAATAAAAAACGGTGGTCAAACAAATGCGCACAAACTAGATTAACTAGATGGATTATATGTTTTTTAGTTCAATATTTTTTTTAAATTAATTAATTATTTATCGGGTAAATTACAAAGACAAATTCTGTTGTTTAAATTAATTGATTGAAAAGTCCTCAAAAACCATTAATTGTTGTGAAGGTTTTTCACAATACTTTGAACTCAATCTTCCATTTCAGCCATACAAGTATCTGGATTTTGCTGGAAGGCCTCGAAAGGGCATTTGGACACTTTGGAAAAAGCTAGAATGGGGCAACTAAAAGCGAAGCGAAGAAACTATGAAGCCTTACATGAAAAAGTAGCTACTATTGTACAGGGGTATCAAGTAGAACCGGACAAGCTGAAATATTTGAGGCGAATGGCTAATTTGCAATAAGGAATGAGTTTATATTTCTTTTTGGTCAATATTATCAATTAATTTCTTGGTCATAATCTAGCTATATTTTTACTGTTATTTGAATTGAAGTAAACCGCACACAAAATGATTGAGCGAAAACGGGAGACAAGAAACATACCTGCTATCAGTGGCGGTCTGTCAATTTTTGGCGTTTTTCAATAATTTTATTTTAATTAATGTGACAATATATGCAATAAATAAAAATTTCTTTTGTACATATTTATTATTAATATAAATGCATGCAATTTTAATGTGTCAACAGGAGTTGTTTTGATCATGATATATAAAAAATACTCTCTACACATTGGCGCTAAGATCAATCTGAAGGTCAATATAAAACTATTTACTGTAAATTCATATTTTTATTATTATTTTTTTGTGCGCATTTGTCTATGTGAGCATTTGTCTTGTGCGCTTTTGTCTTGTGCGCACTTGCCATGGAATCAAAAAAAACTACAGCAAAATCATGATAAAATTTTGAAAATGTAAAAAAATATTTTTTTAAATTTTCAATAAATTAGATAATTAAATGGAATTAAAATCCTGAGAATAAAATTGTCGAATACTGTAAAACAAATAATAAAAAATATCAAAAATAAATATTTCCTATTAGCCAAACACAAATATCACTAATTTAAAGAAATCTATTAATATTTTCAGGATTTAAAATTTTGTTTTTTTTTCTCGAATTAGTTTCTGTTGATTAGGCTTATTGAAATAAAGTTGACATAAACTGAATTATGAGAAATTTCACAATTAATTACATAATAATTAAATTTTCATTTCGTGTTGTTCCAAAAAATCATATTCGGTGAAAATAAATTTTATGCCAATTATATGCGATATATTTCCAGGAGAGAATTGCACAATTTTTCCATTGACAATTTGTTACATGGTCAATGATTTGATCCGTCTCCCAATCACTGTTGAATCAAAAGTCATATAAAATCTATCCTAGGTGGTCCAAATGGAAATGTCGAACGTATTCGATAATATTGTTAGCTGGGTCTCCACAAGTTCGGATATGTCACAGATTTATCAAAGGACAACTGATTATACTTTCCAGGAGCGATATTCTATTTTTAGCAGACATTTTTATGTAATCCAGACAAGTTTAGTTTTTTAATTTATTTCATTTTTATTTTTATTAATATTTTAGCTTGGAAAAATAATAATAAAGTGTTTTGGATGATTCTAGGAAAATAGGCTTTTAAAAATTAAATCACTGAAAGATTTTTATTAAACTGGTTCATTATTTTCATTTTATTATTAATCGAATGAATGTAATATTTGATGTGATTTCTAATAGCAAACTAGTTTTCAGTTTATTTAGTCGGCATGTACAACATGGAAAACACTCAATCCCTTTTGGGATTAAATTCAACAACTTTGCAACTAGACTCTAGATCAAATATTCCCAACCTTTTCTTGCCCACGACACATTTTTTTCATGGTATCCTTAAATAAAAAATTATGTAGTTGTTTACTTTCTAAAGTTTAAATTTTATACTATCGTATTTAGATGAAGATATAAAATTCAGTGGTTTTGGTTAATAAAGGTTGAGTATCATTGCCTGAGAATTATACCATTTTATTACTAGACTCATTGAATATCAAAATTGGGTTACCTCTCAAATAAAATCTTTGAATATATATTACTACTTGGGTATAAAACTTATGTAATCATATTTTATGTTTATCACATTTTCAAGTCCAATTTCAAACTTACGAGAATCAGCATTTGCTGTCTTACCCTTCAATTATAATTATATTACAATTATCAGCATTCGTCTTTAAAATTTATCAAAAAATGTTTAAGATGACAATTTTTCTGAACCATTCCACAAATATATGGTGGCATTTTTTCAGAATTAGCAAAAGACCAAAGTAAATAACAAGATAAAATATTCACCCCCTTTAGCATGTTAAACTTGTAATTAGATAATCTTTCTCTTTTTCGCATGTAATTTATACTGACTTGCATTATGACATAACATTTACGAATGAGGAAAAAAATACTTTCGAGGTCTCCATTTAGACGAAGGGTTTTTATTTTACACAATCTCAAAATTCTAAGGATTTTTCTTTACGTAATTATTTCCTTCTAGCATTCGTAATTAATTTATATAAAAAAAATGCATATAAATGCAATTAACTTTGTCTTTTTATTATGTATTATTTTACACGAATATAATTTGAGATTTATATATTGAACTTATTAAAAAAAACTTGACTATTAATCAGTAAAGATATTGATGTTTTCTTTTTGATACTCACGAATTTTTGCACTGCCTTTTTCAAGTAAGAAAGCGGCACTAAAACATTCGTTTGACGATATATTTTGACAGTTTTTCTGTCATCGTCAGGTAGGATATAATAATTATAGAAATTATAGATTGTATGAACAATTTATTAATTATTTTTAATATTTTAATAAATTTGATATAATTGATATAATTAATAAATTTGTTCAAAAATCTATAATTTCTATAGTTATTATAATATATATAATTGAGAAATGTTTCAAATTATAAGGAAAGTTATTCGTCAAATTACCACTTATTTCTCTAACATAAATATAAACAAAATAATATTATTTATAAAAGTGCATTTATAATAAAGATATATGTAATTATAAACATGAATTAGCAAATATAATACTAACCACTCCCCACCAGAGAGCGTCTGCGTATGATTTTATTTTATCTTTCTCATCTTTCTCAGCCAAATATATGAGGAAAGAACTGAATACGAGAACAAGGAATCCGATATAGATAGTTGTAAAAAGCTCCTTAATGAACATCAATTTCATTTATACATTAGTTATCAGATTCAGTAACAATAAATGCATACAAATAAAGGTTTTCTTCATGTTAAAAAAAGAATTTATTTTAACAAACTTAGCCCTTGATTAGGGTCCCCCTAAAAGTATATTTAATTTACGCCACTTTCAAATTTCTCAAGTTAATTTTTTTGAAACATAAAGTACTGTGGGCACTTAGAGTACTCGATAATTTAAGAAAATGGTCGGCTCATTCTTTCATTGGTAAAAATCAATCAGTGTAAAATATCAGTGAAACAAATTTATTAATTACTCCAACAGCTGAAAAAGATATTGAGATCAACTTCCTTTCAAAATCAAGAAGAACACAAATATTTACGGAGTATGAACACTTTCTAGAAAGCTCCTAAAAAATCAGAAGAAATTGATATATTTAAAAAATAAATCTAATCTATATTCGCATATAATAGCAATATGTAATAGGAGTATACAATACAGTCTGTGCTGATCATATAATGTACAAATAATAAAATTTATTATAAGAACTTATTTCAATTTTCACCTCTGATTTCTTTTCAATTGACATTGTATTTATTAGATAATATTTACAATGAATCAGTAAAGATGTCGATGTTTTTTTTATTCACGAAGTTTTGGCACAGCCTTTTTCAAGTGATGTTATCTTTAAATTGTATATTAATTATGAAAAAAATGTATTATAATAAAAAAAATAAAAAATAAAATATAAAATATAAAATATAAAATATAAAAGGGTAAGCTAGAAAAACATGTCGATACAAAAATTTCCAGGAAGAAAGTAATTCCAAATTTCAAAACAATTTCACAATCATCAAAATCAATCCAAAGTCAAAAACAAGTCAACATTCAATTTCTAATTCAATTACAGATCATACAAATTGTATAAATAAGCTTATATCTCATACGATTTATTCATTTTAAATTGATAACGTCACACAGTCTGTTCTATTAATTATCCATTCGGCATCAAATGTTTTCCTTGAAATATTTGGCCCTCGACAATTCCTAAATTGTGGAGGCTTGGTTTACGTGTTTAAATGATTTGGAAATCACTTTGGAAAACATTATCAAGAATGAAAAAACACAAAAATCAAGTTAAATAATATTTGAATAAAAATGCAATTTACATAGACGAATGGGAAATATATCGTGACAAAACTTTGGAAAAATATGAGAAAATATCGTTTCCAATAATTACCGATTTATCAAGATAATTTTATTTTCATAGATTCATTTCACATTGCTAAACCCAGGTAAATATCCGTTACCAAGGAAACGTTAACTATATTACATATTTATTTTCAATATCTAGCTTCATTCATAAATAATTTAGTATAGGTCAATTATTATAAATTAATAATAATTAAAGTA
Organism: Schmidtea polychroa; assembly: GCA_959609185.1. Lineage (NCBI taxonomy): Eukaryota > Metazoa > Platyhelminthes > Tricladida > Dugesiidae > Schmidtea > Schmidtea polychroa. Next base: position 249,051 of record CAUHTR010000014.1, on the reverse strand, counting down.
AATAAAAAGTAAATACAATGTCAATTAAAAAGAAATCAGTGGTGAAATTTGAAAAAAAGTTCTTATAATAATAATAATATTATTATTATTATTATTATTATTATTATTATTATTATTATTATTATTATTATTATTATAAATATATCTGATTTGGTTATTAATAGAAATATAAAGAAACTTAAAATAAAAGAATATAATAATATTATTAATTATTTCACATGACCTAGCTAAAAAATTGCAATGACATTAATTGCTTGTTAGGGATAAAAACTGAATTCTTCTATTTTATATCAAGCGTATAAATGATGACATTCCAATTATAACAAAAAAACAAATTTTACTTTTATAACATTTTTTCCAATTTTACCACTGATTTCTTTTCCATTATATTTATTAAATAAGCTTGACTATTGTTCAGTAAATATATCAAAATATATTTACTGATTCATAGTCAAGCATTTTTAATAAATTTTACTTTGTTTAAATAATAAAATTAATTATTAATTAAATTTTTATTAAATTAATTTTTTTATAATTAATTTTACGTGAATGATGAAAATTTAACTTGTCTGTGAGCCCATACGACTGATGCAAGTAATTTCCATGATCCACCTCTGCGATCCATGCGAATCATTCTGAGTATTTGAAAGAACCTGAGACCCCGAAGAGCACTTGCAGCAAACATTTGTCTGTCACTTCCAAGTGCTAATACTATTATGCTGGCCAGTATAACGACAAGATCTAAATTTATTAGTAATCATAATCTATACTGAAATAATACTCTGACCTACAAGACAAAATGGTTGCCGGGCAAATAACAGCCGACCCCTCCATGTTTGATATCTTGATCTGCATCCGGCACTCCACAATCGCAGGCAGTACTCAGTGAAAAACCAAAAGAGTACTGATAATTCCTAATTGAAAATAAAATTTCTTTAATAAATTTAAAACACAAATAATAATAAAAATAATAATAATAATAATAATAATAATAATAATAATAATAATAATAATAATAATAATAATAATAATAATAATAATAATAATGACAATAATAATAATAATAATAATAATAATAATAATAATAATAATAATAATAATAATAATAATAAAATTTAAAATAACAATAATAATTGTTTAGCAGAGACATAAAAGTACACACAATTCTTTTTTTACACGGTCTTTTTTTACACGATTTTGAAATAACACGGTATACAAAAAAGGAACAAATTTTCTTTTTTTCACGAAATATTCAGTTTAACACTATTTCCAAAAAAGATTTTATGTTTTAATTTTGTTTTTATTTTGACAAATATATTTTTAGAAAATTTTACTTACATAAGGAAGTTTTAATAAACTGGTAATGTTATTTTTTTTAATTTTAAATTTTTTAGTTATTATTTTATTTTACTAAAGGAAATTTTTTTATAAACTGGTAATTATTATTTTTAAGAAGTTTTACTTACATAAGGAAATTTTATTAAACTGGTAATGTTATTTTTTTTAGATTTAAAAATTTTTTATTAAGTGTTTTTATTTTAATTTTTATTATAGCCCATTAATAAGATGTTTAAACAAACGAAAAATAATCGGAAGCGACAAGCGATTTCTTTGGAAACTAAAATAAAAATCTTAGACAGTCTTGAAAGAGGCGTAGGTCCCGCATCTGTTGGCAAAGATTTTAGCTTGTTTTAGTAAGTGAAGCGACTATCAGAACCATAAAAAAATTGAGGATTCCAAAGCATCGTCATAAAGCCGAAATATTATCTCGGAGAAAATGGAAAAAAGTTTAGTGGTTTGGATAGAGGATTTGCCGCAGAAAAAAATACCTATAGATGGAAAAATTATAAAGGAAAAGGCCCTTAGAATATACAAACGACTTCGGGAATTGGAGCCACCAACAAGTGTCAATGCAATGAAGACAATGACATTTAATGCAAGTGAAGGATGGCTGACAGGATTCCTAAAAAGGCAAGCATTTCATAATGTAAAAATAAAAGGAGAAGTAGTATCAGCAGATGAAAATGCTGCAAAGAGTTTTCCAGAAAAATTCATAAAAATAATTGAACACGGTGGCTATACGCCAGACCAGGTATTTAATGCCGATGAGACAGGATTATTCTGGAAAAAATGCCCTCCAGGACCTACATTGCTAAATCAGAAAATTCTGCTGGTGGTTTCAAAGCCGCTAAGGATCGAGTAACGTTTTTATTGTGTAGTAACGCATCTGGAGATAAGATTTTAAAGCCACTGTTAATCAACAGGTCATTAATGCCACGAGCTTTGAAAGGCAAGAATATTAAACAACTGCCAGTCCATTGGATGGCTAATAGAAAGGCGTGGATGACAGGAGAATTCTTTACAAAATGGTTCCAAGAATGCTTCGTTTTTGAAGTTCAAAAATATATGGAACAAAAGGGTCTTCAATTCAAAGTACTCTTACTCGTCAATAATGCACCCAGCCATCCTGTACTACACCATCCAAATATTGAGTTGGTATTTTTGCCGCCTAACATCACTTCTTTGATCCAACCATTGGATCAGGGTATAATAGCAACCTTTAAAGTCTATTACATAAAACAAGCATTTAAATATATTTTGGATTCAATCGAAGACAGAAATTTGACGGTTGTCGAAGCATGGAAAGGTTATACAATTATGGATTGTATTACACATGCTTCTTTTGCCATAAAACAACTTCGGACTTCTACCTTAAATGCTTGTTGGAAGAAAATATGGCCAGCATGTGTTAAAAGTAGTAACTCTGTAATACAAAATGCAGTTGTGTGTTCTGAAATTGTAACGAGTTCACACGAAAGTGGTAGTGAGGGCTTTGAAAATATGCAAGTTGCGGATATAGAGGAGTTGATGCTTGAAAAACCTTTAGATGATGAGGACTTGATTGAAGCTATAACAGTTAATGGTATTATTGAGAACCATAGTGACGAAGACAAAGGTGAAGGTGAAATGCATCAACTAACTTCTGATTTAATTTGTGATGGTTTAAAATTTGGTACCAGTATGGAACAATTTTTTCTCACTCATGATCCTAAGGTGGGACGTGCATTAAAATTCCAACGGAATTTACAGGTTTGTATGGCTGGCTATCAAGAACTTTATAAGGAAGTTAAAAAAGCAAAAACCCAGCAGCTTATAACAGATTTTATCATAAGAAAACCAATATCAGATTTGGTAGAACTAAGTGAGTAAAGCAATTTTAGCCAGTCTATAATAAACTTGCATGCTTATTATAAAGTAGTGATAATAAATATTAGTTGCTAAATAAGACTCATATTTCCAATTTGAATTTAATTTATATGTATTTATGAACTGAAATTTTATTTGTTTTTTACTTATGGACTAAAATTACTATTATTATCTATTTTTAATAAAAAACATGTATGGATTATATTTTCTAAAACTTATATAATATGGTTTCAAGATTTACTATTTTTTTGCACGGTTTTTATTTTTTATTTTATTTTTTTTTTATTTTTCTATTTTTCACGGTTTTCTATAATTGTTAGAACACATCCTCAATTTTACTATGGCTAACATGTCTTTTTTTACACGATTTTCGTTCGAACGTATCTACCGTGTAAAAAAAGAGTTTGGTATATAATTTCATTCTCCATAACAGATGTCCAACACGGTGTTATAAAGCTTTCCATTGCGTAACACCTCAAAAGGGGCATCTGGAAACCTTTAGTAACAAATTAGAAAAACACATATAAAATCTTTTATATGAATTTGTTTTATTGTAAAATGTCAATTCCCTGCCCAAATTTGTGCTAGCGCCGTGAGGAAATGAGACAAAATCGATAAATAAATCTCTTTTATGTGCTTTTAATCGACTATAAAAATATCGAGATTTCTTACTCAAAATAAAATTAATAAAATTACAATAAAGTTGTTCCATGAAAATATATTTTACGATCTAATAGATTGAAAAAATGACTTGGATTCAAGCGTTGTTTTAATAATTGATTATTTCTTTTCAGATTTATTTGTTTTAATTATTGAGGAAATAAATTGTTTAAACCAATAAATTTATAATGTTGAATAATTTGTCTCAACCCAAATTTAAAAATCTTAAAATTCCTAAAAATTAAAATTGTAGGATTAATTCATTTTTGTGCATTTAAACAACCTAATGAAAAGGCCATTTTAGTACCGTCCGCTGATTTGAAAAATTTATATTATAATTTTAATAATAATGTAAATAAATACTTTATATTATATTGAATTTGCGGGTAAAAATGTAAAACTTTACATTTAAAAGAAGAATTGTGTTGTTTTAATTTTGTGTATAAATATTGAATGATTTAAATCAAGTGTGTCCAACACGCGGCCCAAAATACTTTTCTCTTTGGCCCAAAGTAAAATTAAAAAAGTAATATTTTTCACATAAAAATCCGAAAATGTATATGTATATTTACATCATATTTTACATCATATATGTTCCATATACTGAATATGGATGAGCATTTTTTACGTGTGTTTCAATAACATTTACTTTCCTCTTAATTAAATACTGAAATAACAGGAAATAAATAAAAATACTATTATAGTATATTAACCCTTTCGCGGACGCACTTTTTTAGTTGCTGTTCCCAGAACGTCACTTGCCATATCTTTTACATTTTTAAAGATAATGAAATTCTGAAAACAGCAAAATGAAAGAAATGCAGTAATTATAATAATTTAATCATAAAATGATGATGCACATTTTGACGTGTATTGCCGTCATGACACCCATGACAACTGAAAAGTTGTGGTAAGAGACATGACGTCAATAGACGTCATTGTCCATTAAAGGGTTAATACATAAACAGGCTTCAACTAGATTTTAATAGATTTTTAATAAAAATTTCATTTAAGTACGCAATTTTATATTTTTATTGACAATAAATATTGCATTTATTAATTATTATGGGTTTTTTTTATTATCCAGATTTTATCGTTTGTAATCACAGTTACAAAAAAAGATTGCCAAAAAAGATTCGTTTTTATGTGGCCCAATTATTTTTGGCAAAACTTTATATGGCCGAAAGGGTCAAATGGGTTGGATAACCCTGATTTAAATGTTTCTTGTGTTATATTATGGGAAACAAATAAATAATTTTTCTAACTTGAACTTGTTTCTTAAAAATGAAAAATATACAAAATTGGGATTTTCAAAATAATGCTGTTGGAAATAATGACAAATTATCCCATTCATCAAGATGCCTATTGTTTAAATTTCATTGAAATAGGAAATGCATAACAAAACATTTATGAACAGTTTTCATGTTTGGTTTATAAAGTTTCGGCGGGAAAATTGTTTTACTCAGACTCGTCGTATTTTATATTTAACTAGTAAGACCCAATAATGTCGAAACTTTATGAAGAAAACAAATTCAATAGGATTCCTGATTCCACAATCGCAAATTAATTTCTACAATATTAACAATAAGTTGAAATATTTCTCGAATTTCTTTATTATAAAGCATCAACAATTCACAAAATTATTTCAATTAAAATTATATAAAAAATATCTATTTAATTTATATAATTTATACTCAAATTATCCGAGAAGTACAAATTTTGAAATTTAAATCATACTACACCCATTTGCAGTGAACATACACAACTATAATATAAGTTGGTGTGTACAACCAATTATAGATGACGCATCAATTGCGATTAGTAAATAGTAAATTTGTAAGTTTGTTTATTTCAATTTATTAATCTCTAAAGAAATATTTATTTTTTACAACATATAAGGAATAAACGGTGAAGTGTTCAAAATAGTTTTCCAAATTTTTATAATCATCTTTTTTCAGCTCACTTTCCAGAGCCTCATTGACTAAATCGAATCTTCTTTCGAGGGACATATTAATTTTTAAATTTAGGTTAATAAAATTTGGGATTTCCTAGATTTCTTCTCAAAATCAACATCGGACGGCAAAATTGATGAAGAAATTTCAGGACAATGTGAAATACTAAAAAACTATTAAATTTATTAAAATTTGAAGTTAAATATTATTAAATTATGTCAAAGTAGAGTTTTTTCGGTCATTTTTTTCTAAATATTTCTGTAAATGATTTATTATAGTGCATTTATTCATTACAACGATTTTACATATCGAAATGTTGCATGCATTTTTTACTATGTGTTGTGTTTGTGTGTATCAGTTTTTTTTTGTCAACTACTTTCTATATTAAATGCGTTTATTCATTGCAAAGCTAAACATCAAAACATAGATAAGTTTGTGTGTTTATATAATATACACTTATTGATTTTTTAACATTATAAATGTGTTTATTCATTGCAAACGGGTGTAGTAAATATCAACTTGAGCAATATTGATTACATAAATTCAGATGACGAATTTGATTCTCCGTTAATTTTATGCAATTAAAGCCAATGGAATATGCAAACAAGCTAAATATTACTAGAGTTGGTTGCTATATTTAGCTATATGCTAAGCATATCATTGAATCATACTTAAATTGATAATTAAAAAATCATTTTAATAATTTTAAAATCATATTAAAAATCATCATGAGTAGTTACAATAATATATGTAAATAAATTTAATCCAAAACATGTGAAATCCGACATTTTGACATGTTAGTACTTCTAGTGCTAATGAAATCAAGTATGACAGGAATTACGAATAAATATGTAATAGTAAACATTATTTTGCAGAATGTGCAAATATTTCATTTATTTTCAATCTGATAAAATATCAAAGATTAATAATGATAAAAGCAAAGCCTAAAAGGTTGTGTTACCTAAAGACCATAAAAAACCTATATTATAATATTTGTAATCTTTTGCCTTCAGATTACATAATTTATCCACTTAATGCTATATTTGGATGGAATTAGCTAAATTTGTTCCTAATCGGTGATATTACTCGTAAGTTTCTATATGAATGGAGTTTTAAAAAGTAGACAAGAACCATTGCAACAGCACTACATATTCCTTTGGTCATTTTACCTCTTGAGTAAACCATTTTTAACAATGTAATTCTGAAGATCGCATTTAACAAAAAGTGTTTTGATCAATCTTTACTAACCATTTACATGACAATGAATATGAAGTAAATCGGGAAGCATCATAATTCCTTACATAAAGGTCCGTTAATATTATTTTGCACCTTTTGTTTGAGATTTTATTTTCCCATTTTATTCTTCTCTTATCATAAATAAACTGTCTGGTCATTATTAATGAGTTGTAATTTTATAAATTCTATACAATACAATCCAACAGTCTTCTTTATATGTATTTCTTTCTTCAAACATCTGTTGGAATCTCATCACAGAGAATCTAAAGTCAGTATAAGTTTACAAAAATACAAAAAAGTAACTGTAAAAGTAAACGTTACATTTCTGGCAAGTAATAAATGAAAAAAACGAAACTTTCACGAAATATGCATTGTTCCTCAAATATATATGTGTATTTATAACTATTTTTTTAAACTTTTTATTACTCTGGAATGGAAATATTATATATAAATTTATTTTTTACAGTATATTTAGTTTGACTTTATAACGTCTCATTAATGACAGCCTATATTATATAACTATAATTATATTCTATAATCATGTTTAGATAATATTTAGCACAATAGTCTACCATAAACATTTAGTCATTAATGTGCATAATGTAATGTTTTTCCTTAAACATCAGCTAAAATCCAAGAAAATTAAGAATTTGATTCTATTTCATTTTATTTAGGGAAAATGTAACCATTTAATGTTCCATTAGTGTCATGTATCTATTATAAAATTTTATTTTAAATTATTAATATTTATTTGACTTTAATAATAATAATAATAATAATAATAATAATAATAATAATAATAATAATAATAATAATAATAATAATAATAATAATAATAATAATAATAATAATAATAATAATAACGTTAATAATAATTATTATTATTGTAATAATAAATATCATAAACAAAAACATGGCACTGGTTTAAATAATAAAAATGCAATTCAAAGTCGGTTATAAGTAGGGTAGAATGAGTAGCCAGGAACAAATGAATATTACGTAATCGATGGCGTAACAAAGGCATATACCCACCCCCTCTTTTTTTTAAATTTTTTTAAAAAAATTTTTTAAGGTTAACTTAAGGTCACAGGAAATTTTTAAGGTTACGGTAAATTCAACCTAAGGTCAAATTTTAATATTTTTAATTTCCAAAGGTCAAATAAGGTCAGAGATGTTGGGAAGATCAGAATTTTTTGTGATGAAGCTGTTGGTTATTCTGTTGTTGAGCTTCATTTCCAAAGCTATGGTTTTCTATCTTCATTTCAATGGTGTTTGGTGACATGCGGCTGATGATGACATTCTGATCTTCCAAACTTCTATCACCTAATTAAAACCCACAAAGAGAGTCCTGTTATCAAATTTAGACTATAGTGTCAGACACAAATGGACCAACAACTAAAACAAGTTGGCTCCTTGCAAAGATCTTGAAACCTTTATTGGACACGATACCACTCCATCTTCAAAGCAGCGACTGCCTCATGACAAGATTAAATAATAGCATAACTTCTTATAGAGAATTCAAATACCCATTCAGGCTTGATGTCGTATCACTATACACATCTATCGAACCAAAAGATGCTATTCAATGTTTAGAAAAGAAATTAAGAGACAGCAACTTGTTAATAAAGGAAATAAAGAAGATTGCTAAATTCCAGGAGATTGACAAGGACTATCTTATAGTCGAAAATATTTTCATTAAATAAATTATTCGCAGCAAAAGGCTTAAATTATCCTTTATTGTTTAAAATAATAAATGCTGCTACCAAGAAATCATCACTTTATACTTATTATTATTATTATTATTATTATTATTATTATTATTATTATTATTATTATTATTATTATTATTATTATTATTATTATTATTATTATTATTATTATTATTATTATTATTATTATTATTATTATTATTATTATTATTATTATTATTATTATTATTATTAAAGTGATGATTTCTTGGTAGCAGCATAAATTAAATTTTAAATAATTAAATGATAATAATATGTCAAGGAAATTGAAAAGGACTATCTTATATTCCAAAATATTTTCATTTGCATTAAATATATTATTCGCAGCAAAAGGCTTAAATTATCATTTAATTGTTTATTATTATTGTAATTATTATTATTAATATTATTATTATTATTATATTTTGTTAATTTTGTTATAAGATTTAATTTTTGAAAAGATCAAATCTTATTAATTAATAAAAACTATGAAAAATAAATAAATTAATTGTTAAAAAAATGATGAAAATTCAACTGACGCCTTGTCAATAGGATAGAATTTCAGGAATATAAAAATCTAGGAGATCGAAAGTCAGTCGACATGTTATTGCCTAATGGGCATGTTCCTTTGGTATCATTTACTACGGACATCACTGGCAATTACGTGAGATTGATCTGGGAATAAATTAATCAACCATACTTTTCTTCGTTTGGTAAAATGTAGCGGAAATTCCTTTTAATATTTAGGATCTTTATTGAATTTAAAAACTTAATTTTATAAACATAGCTTGTCAATCACTGGAAAAAGAAATTATTTCTCATCAAAATTTGGAATGATTGCAATTTTTGACAGTTTTCTCTTAATATTGTTTTGAATTGTTTTTGATTTTTTTATTATGAATGGAGTTGATATTCATTCATTAGTTAAAAATTAAAGAGGATATTTAATTAATATTTTAGGTAACAAGTGAACCGCAACTAGACTATTTTAAATAGCACAAAATTTATAATATAGAGGAGGTTTTTTCCGTTGATCAAGGTTATGCTGATTCACTGAGTTGAGACTACAACACATTATATGACACTTTTATACACCAAACACCACTGAGATACATTCTCTATAGTGGTGGTTTGCGTGTAGAGCGATTGCTCACTCACCAATTTACTGATGAATTTTATACTGATGTTGATGATAAATAAAGCAAAGTTGTCAGTAATTTGTTTTACGTATGAATTGCTCATCATGAAATTTATTTTAGCCATTTTAAAAATGGTTTTCAGGTAAGATATTAAATTTAAAGTAAATTTTAAGACTTGAATTTTGATCCATATGGATATGAAATCATTATTCAAGTTCTTAAATATTACTTTTAATCAACAATATAATTATAAATTATTTTTAATTAATTTTCAGGCATTTTTTAGGAATTTTATGTCTTTTATTAAAGTATTTTGGAATTATTTCGAAAAAATGTGAGTCCGATATATTTTTAATTATAATTAATTAAATAAATCAATCAATCAATGTATTTTTTTAAAACATTTTGGGAAAAATCGCTGATTAGAATAATTTTTTTAAATTTTGTAATTTTTTTTCTGAGCTCAATATGAGGGGATTCTCAAAGGAAATCAAATCTGGAGTAAAAAGATTTTGAACCAAATTCATCTGCTCTTGATATTTTCATTAAAAATATAATTTAAAAAATTTTCAACGATCTTATTTTTCTAAAAATTGTCTAAAATAGAATTATTATAGAAACGTATCTCATCGTTACAATTTTATGAATCAAAAGTTTGTATGTGTTTTTTATTATGTGTTGTGCTTGTGTGCATTTTTTAATTTTCCTTCCACTTTTCAGATTTCTATAATATAAGATGTATCTCATTGAGCTATAAATGAGAACATCAACGTGAAATCAAAGTAAGTATGTATGTTTCTATAATGTAAGATTATTGATTCTTTTGTTATATTATAGGAAATGCATCTCAGTGGTGTTTGGTGTAAATAGAAACATACAATATAATTGCAATAAACATACAAAATTTGATTGAATACATACACATATATATTTTATTTGAGAAATATTGATTATGTTATGATATATGAAAACTTTGAAATATTGACTATAGGTGATTTTATTCACAGTCTAATAAGCTAAAGATTTTAATGCCATATATAAATGTGAATTTTGAAAATCTGTAATTTCTAAAAACTTTATTATCATTTTGCAAAGAATTTGATTTCTTTCCCCGAATTCTTAAATATTTTGAAAAAATATTAAAATTCGGAATTTTATGTTTGAAAAAGCGCGTCAAAATCTCAATTATTTAAACAACAAGCAATTATCCTTAAAATAATCCAACTATCAATTATTGTCGTTTACCATTTTATAATTAATTTTAAATTAAACTATTTTTTTATTGTTATTTAGTTTATTTCTTTAACATAGTTCATAATTATATGTTGTTCAAAATAAAGCAAATTTCAATGTTAATTATTTACAGTTAAATAAATAGTGAGGGTTATTGTCAAACGCATTGTTTTAAATATTTTGTTCATTGTAGCCATTATTTAAAGACCCCTTCAAAACACATTTTGGATATTATTTTGAAGGGTTTTTTTCCAGTGCGAATTTATTGCAATGATTATACATGTTACAGTTAATGTATAAACTTAGACAATGTATACATTCTCTAATAAAATACATAAATTTTATTTTAGTATGCCATGTTGCAATACAGCGTATTACTTAGATATTTTATGCATTTTATTATTGTCTAAAAGTTTAATTACTAAAAATATAACTAGTGACTGCATAATTTAACTGAATTTAAAACTTTAAGTAATGTAAACTTTAACTAGTTAAAGTTATATTATCTAAGTTTATTCTTTAACTGTAACATATATAAATTAAATTTCAATATATTAACATTTAGTTTAGTATTAGTTTTACTTCTCATCAAAGCAAAAGCGTAAATTCGACAAATTGCGCTCCATGACATTTTACGAGTACATCAAAAAGTGAGTTTAGTTGTAATTGAATATATTTAAGTTATAAAAGTTTTTATACGATTGTAAACTTTATATTTAAAATTATTATCATGTGCTAATTATACACGACTTTTAAACCAAATCTACCATATTTTAAGGATGTCAAATGAGCGCAAATCAAGGTCATTAATCATAACATTTACTTTCCTCAGCTTTTTGAAACATACTCATAATAAAATTAGTCGAGCTGGCGGCACTCCATTTGGAACCACTGCTATAAATCAACATTTTCATCATTTTAAATAAACCATTTACCTACCTTTTGAATGAAGGAATAAAGTGATTTCGAAATATTTGATTAATGATGAAAAGAATAAAGTTTTTTACTGAAAATTTACAAAATTTTAATTTTTTTATATTTCCTTTAGACAAATTTGTCATTTACATCATAAAAATGTTTGTTTAAATTTAAAAATTTTTAATTGTTTAATTTTGAATGATTTTTTTTAAAAATAAAAGATCTTTTTAATAAAATTAATTATTTGGTTTATGATTTTTAATATATTTTAAAATTTTTTTAAATAAAAAATTTAGAATATATATAATGTTTTCTTTTCCATCTGATAATAAAAGTGAACGTGTCAAAATATGAATGATGTTCGAGTTGGGTTTTTAAATATATGACAAATGTTCTTTCGATTCCTTGTGATTTTAGGTACTAAAATAAAAATTAGTATAAATTAGTTAAAAGTGAATCAAAATCGTCAGAAAATCATAAAATTTTACCAATATTTTAGCGCCCAAAATACATAACTTACTATATTAAATTTTTCATTTCAGTTTTTTATTTCATTGACATTAAATATGGAATTGTGAATTCATCAAAATTTATACGGATTTTACTTATTTTCATGTTATTTTTTTGGCTTCCTCAAAGTAGACAATTTAAAAGAAAGCTATCATAACGGTGGGTTTCATCTTTTTTATTTGATATTTCTTATCATAAAATATCAAACTTCATTTTTTAACATTTCTAATGAGTTTTAAAAGAATCATTAAATTAAAAATTAAAACAACAAAGTTTATTTAAGAATCTTTACTAAAAATGTTATTAAAAAATCAAATTTACATCCATCCTTTAATTTATTTATGCACATTTTGTTTTAAATATAATATATAATATATAAAACAATAAGGTGATAATTTAAGCATTTTGCTGCGAATAATGTATTTAATGATTTTATCTTATAGCCGAAAGTTTTTTCATAAAATGCATTATTCGCGGCAAAATGCTTAAATTATCACTTTATTGTTTTAAATAATAAATGCTGCTACCAAGAAATCATCACTTTATACTAATATATAATATAATTATAAATTAAAACACGATAGGAAACATACAAGCTTATCCAGGTATAAGCTTGTTAAAAAATACACGAAAGAACATAAAGACAATTCTAAATGACAAAAAATAAGAACCTCAATAATATTAAAAAACTAACCAATAATAAATATATATGTGTGTCATTAGCAAAATGACAATAAATATGGGCCTTTAATATAGAAAAATAGAAAAAATGGAATTACTAATGTTTTCAAAGAAATTTATTCATGTTTCTATGTCACAAATTATTCCATACAAACAAATATGTAAGTATTTTTATGTTTTTTTGATAGAATTTGCGCCAAAATTTGATGACTTCTAATAAGAAAAATTAAAAAGATTAAAACATTTTTAGAAAATAATTAAAATGTTGACTAACATTACAATTGTTTAATTTCTCAAATAAATTAAAACGCAAATACCTACTAAAAGAAAAATAGTTTTACTGGCATGGCAAAATAGATAAATTGCCTTGAATATAAAGAGTTCTATGCTCTTTGATAACTTGTATCAGGGTTTCAATGGCTAAAAAGAACTTGGGATTGATATTCTAGTAAATTGGCATAACAAGAACAACTTATAACATGGCTGATGAATTAAAATCCCTATTTAACCCTTTCTAAGGCAAGGGAAACTAAAAGTGATGTAAGACTCAAAGTTCATTAATAATAAATATATAGTTACAAATATAGTTACACATCTATGGTTTCAAATACTATAAATTTGTTCTCTTGTGGCTCAATATATGTCAGTAGTTGTACCAAAAGTTAAAATGATTACCGACAGCGTTACACTTAGATATTTTTATTAGTTTAAAATGGTGTACAGTATATTTTCACCACCTTAGAAAGGGTTAACGTTAAATGTATTTGGCTTTGGTAAAAAGAGAACAAAGAGATGGCAATTAATAAAATGAATAAATGACGAATTAAGTAAATAAAAATTAGTTTTGCCAATTATCATAAATTCAAAACAGCAAAGGTAACAGTCGATTAAAACGGTTGTCATGAGCGAAAACTTTGCCCATCTAAAGACAGGTGTATTCTCAGTATGTCGTAATCTTTTAAACATTTATACATTTCTATTTGGAAAAAGTGACTGATATGTTTAAAAATGCAATATCATGTCATAGAACAGAGGTTTTCAATCCTTTTAAGCAGCGAGGCACTATTATTAAAAATGAGTTAGAAATAACAGATATTCACACTACATACATTTATTTTTTATACCAATATACACTGAATTTCAAAATAGAAGTTTAATAAAGAAATAGAGCACTTCAGTTTGCTTTAAGAATCAAAGGTTTTCAATCCTTAAAAATCCTTAAAGTTTAAGTTACAAATTAAGTTGTTACATCAAAGATTTCAGAAATTGCAAACTTTTATGAAGCTCTTTGTAACTTGGCGAGGAGCTTTCAAGCTCTGTGGAACACACATTGAAAACCATTGTCATAGAAGAAGAAAAGGGAGAGAGAGAAAGTAGTGCATCGTCTGTCGGTATATGTTTGTGTTGAATTCATTTTTATGAACTTTAATTGAAAATGTTTAAATGGATAAATATATAAATAATAATATTTTCATAATCAAAATGAGCAGTAAATAATATAACTACTCACAACATAGAATAGCATTTCTCCAGCATAATTTCCAACATCATCAACTGTAGAAAGAACACTTAGAACGAGGCATGTGAATACAGAAGCAAATCTAAATGTATCATAATTAAAGAAGTAATTTATATTTATAATTAAATTAATTAACTAATAATAAAATAAAATAATTTTATTAATGAATAATCTATTATGTGATTAATTTATATTAGCAAAGAAATTATGAGGTAATTTATTATTTGATATATTAAAATAGTAATTAAAATACAAATGTGATTAAGTTCAATAAATTAGTATTTAAATTAATTAAATTAATAATTATTAAAATAATTAAAAAAATTAAATACAAAATTGTGATACAAATTATTTACAGTTTTATCTACATTATTTTCATTATCGATATTTTGAAAAAAAACTTTGTTTTAATCATGTTTCCGGTAGCAGTGTACAATGAAATTTCAAAATTAATTTGGTTGATTAAAACCGAGACAAATTTATTTGAGAATTACATTTTTCTTGTTCGAATGTTTCTGTTAGAAATGAAAACTTTCTAAAAAAGATTATGTCTACTGCCTGGATCTCAAATGTTGATAAAATGTAAATAATGAACAGTAAAAAAATATTTTTTGTTTAATTGATCAACATTAATTACACATTACATATTTACACAAATAAAATTATTAATAAATTTAATTTCCAAAATAAAATGATTTATAATTTCTTAAATTGAATTTTAATTGTTAAAATAGAAAAAGTATTTTTACACCGTGTTGCATTTGATTAAATTAGTCTAATATTAAAATAAAATTAATGAAGTATATTATAAGATACATACAAATTCACATGTGTGCTAAAGGTTCATTAGCAGTTACACCTGCCAATTTATTATAGGATTGCAGAAAGTGTAGAAAAATGAATGAAACATGCAAACGCGGTGAGTACAATTTCTATAATAAATTTAAAATGTAAACAAACGATAAAATACATCACTTAAAAATGATTTACAATTTTTTTAAATATTTGTTAAAATTATTGTTAAAAAATCATTTACACAATATTAAAAAATATTTTTCAAAATTGTTTATTATGTGAATATTTATTTAATTATTTAATAACTTAAAACTAACTTACATTTTTGAAAAATAATTTTTTCATAATTTCAAATAAAATCTTGACAATAATTTGCTAGCAGTTATATTTCAATTTTCTTTGTATGTTAATGGCAAATAAAGCGCAGTGAAGCAACGTAATAATAATATAACATAAAGATGCAGTGATTCAGTGTCCCAAGCTAGGATGGGTGTAACAGAAACTAAGTTCCATATAAAAGATCTTTAAGCTATAAAAACTACAATTAAATTAATCTAAAATAATAACCGATATTGAATCTATTCCGAAAGTAATTGTTCAGCAATAATTGATAAAACATGCTACAAATGCCGTGAGAATGCTGTTGTAAATAAATGTTGTACGAATGAACATTTATTAAATTAAAAGTATAATGGAAAATTATAAAAGAAATTTAATTGGCCAATCACAAATTTGTGATTTATAATTAAAAGGCTAGGAAAATGAATATTACAAATCAGTTTTAAATTGTATTTCATTTCTTATACAAACCTATTTTTATGCTTTTTATTTATTTAAACTTGACCAAATCAATTTGTAAGATATTTTTTGATTTAAAATGTTTAGCTACTAAAGGGGCCTTTAAATACATTTTGTTTGTGAGCAAATATTTGTAGTTACATTGATACATATTGCCATGAATTTGCAATTTATTAATACAATTATCAATAGATCCCCTTAGGGTGTTATCATAAAAAATATAGAATAAAAATAACTCGGTAACAATCCCACCAATCTTTCAATATTTTATATAAATTCAATTTCACTATTTAAAACAAAACATAAAAAACTATTAATTTACAGAAAGGGAAATTTATAAATAAATCCTGAATAAATAAACGTGAGAAATGTTGAATAATATTTTTGTTAATTATATTTGTCAACAATCATTTGTTTCTTTAAAGTTTCCATTTAGTTTGCCGCCAAGTTTTAAAATTTATTTTGAAAAACAAAATATTTTGACTGTGATTACAGTTAGAATCTTTACTATGTATTCTCAACTTTTTTTAAATCTCTGAGGGATTTAAAATCTATATAATATAATTTTACTACGGATTTGGTTAAGGATTTTGGTTAAATATCAGAGTAAGTAGACCACTGACCTCCTTAGAAGTTATTATGTACTCGGTTACCCTTAATAAATTTAATATTTAGAAACATATTTTTCCGTCCCACATCCTTTTACTGCAAGCTTACTGTTTAAAAGTTCTTGGTCTTGATTTTACTCTATCATTTGGATTTATCATATTAATTAAATATTTTAGTTCAATATCTTATATTTAATTTTGTTTTATTTTGTGTTAGTAAGTCAGCAGTTTTATATATTCATAATCTTTTAGTTTAATTTACTTGAAATAATAAATACCTATAATAATAATAATAATAATAATAATAAAATAATAATAATAATAATAATAATAATAATAATAATAACAATAATAAAAAAAAATTTTAAATATAATTTTTAATATATTGATATTATTTGTAATTTTCTTTTGCAACTTGCATTTATTAAGTGTTTGGAATAGTGAAGGAAATATCTAGGATAAAAATGAAGTTTATTTTATCTATAAAATTATACAAATTAATAAAATAATTAAAAATATTTCCGTACACCAAATTTAACTGTTTTCATATTTTTATAATAATATTAAAGAATCAACAACTTGATCATAATAAACAATTTCATGAATATTATTTACAAATATTTCACAATATCTTGAGACATATGTTTACTCAACCATGTCGTAATGTTGTGAAGATTCTTTCGTGGATGTCATTCTCATTTTCTAATCTCCTTCTAAACACTAAATGTACAATTTTGTTCAACTGTTGGTGCAACATTGGAGAAAAGTGGACATTATTTTCCCTATTAAATTTATATGTATATCAAGACTTGTTAAAAATAAAATTAAATGGTCAATGATTTTGTTGGTGAGTTTTTTGTTGCTGATATTACACCTTTACCATCAAACTGTGACACTTACAATGAATGTTTCTAGATGGTTTATTTTATGTGTAAAATATCGTATTTATAAATACCTAAAAGTAAGAGTTACGAGTCCTTTACACGATATACAAAAAGTTATAATTTTTATAAATAAATTACTTTATATTACATATTTTCTAAGTTAATTTGTTTATATTTTATGGAGTTTTGAAAGCTAAGGTAAGTTTTTATTTTACTATTATGCTATTACATTTGATATTAACGTGCCACTTACCAAATCGAGTACTCCATGTTCTGAAATATTTGACAGACCCTAATTTGGTTTTTTCGAATCAGGAAAACTACGAAATTTTTCATATCACCAATAAAGCAACAATAATCAAAAGTATTGTGGATATACTTTCGATTATTTTTGTTGATGGTCAGATTCAGTTAAATCATACTGATTTGGATACCAGTTTAGAGTCAGATAATAAAAATATTGACACTTCAACAGTTAATGTAGAAATGCCTATAAAGCAGAAATTATACGATCTGATAAAACAAAAAACAGAATGCCAGGAAAGATCAGTTCCACAACAAAAAAACAAAATAAATGGCAATATATTGTGAAAAAGAATTGGAGTACTTCCGCCAAGAGAAAATACGAGGAAAGTATATTCAAATGGTATATGATTATTTGATGACAATTCGTCCAACAAGTGTTGATTCAGAAAGGGTATTCTCAGGCTCAGGGTTATTTTATACAAAAATAAAAACAAAATTAGGGGATAGGACTTTAAATAATTTAAGTTTTTTGAGGAGCTATTTTTTAAAATAGGTTAATAAATAGAAAACTATTAGTTAATAAAGCATTTTCTGTGTCATTATTATTTTTTTACTTTATTTTTATTTGTTTCTAAAATATTATTAGTTTGTTTAGATGTATAATAATACATTAATCTTCATATTTTTCATATTTTATATTTTTGAAATAAAAATCATGAAATGGAAATTTAAACTTGTTTTTTTGGCAACTTTATTTTATCTTTTAGAAGAAAAAAATTTCCTGGTAAATATACAATACCTAGTTTCAATCAAGTTTTCTAGACATTTTAGACAAGATAAGCGTTCTTGAATTAAGAGATATTCTAATAAAGTATAAAACTCCAAAGACCAGCTGTTCACTAAAGATCTTGACGTTTGAACGTTGAAGAGCTTCATTCTCTTATTTTATACAAAGATAAGAACAGAGAATTTTGACTCTATGTTCATTGTTTATCTGTCGCCTTCCACTTTATAAAACTTGCTAGACTATATAAAATAATCTGATTAATCAAGAAGGGATATTCCCATATATATAATACAAAATTATTTATAATCAAGTCACCGTCAATAATAATAATAAAGGATTTATAGTATTCAATATTATTTCATAAGGCTTGCTATTTAGTTTGTTCGCACATTCCATTGATGTTGATTCCGTTAAATTACCAGAGGAATTAAGTAGGTCATTTTCTTGTATGATTTCAATTTCAAGATCTTCACAACTGTAATAATTTGATGAAGAAATATCTTTCTGCCATCAGTTATTAAATTAGAATAAACAAAAGTATGGATGAGTGTGAAATGTTATTAATTTCAAAATTTAAACAAAATTGATTTTTTACACTGTTTATCTGCGCGTCGATAAAAATTTAATTTTTATATAATTTAAATTAAATTTATTTAAAAAATAGTCCATCATTGCACGTTTGTTTATTTATTATTATTATTAATTTCCCAAAATGTTGTATTTATAATGGCGAGAAAATTGATTTAGTGAAATATTTTGTAAAATAAATTAAATAATTCTTCACATTTTATATGAAAAATCTGTAAGTAGGTAAAAATCACTTTGTGTAACGTTTTATATATTTTATCAATAAATTTAATTTTTAATTAAATAAACAGATTAAATACAAAATAATTAGAATAATTAGTATTAACCGTATCCTAAATTTAAAACTCGAAAAGGTTATGAATAATTTTTATTTAAAACACCTAAAACAAGTAAAAAATTAAATATATTTCAAAGAAATTATACTTATCATCTATCTGCCATCATAATATATGTTAAATGTTATAAAGGGAACCAATAATGATGTAATGAGTTAATTAAATCAGCTCAATTAATTTATTGCGGATTAAATGTTAATTACAGGCAATTGTGATTTAATCACTAATGCAACACATAAAAGTCTTTCCTTTTTATTATTAATTTTTTTTTCAGTTGTCCCTTTACACACGATCTAAATCTCAAACCTTTAATTATATTTTTAATTTATTTAAATTGTATTTATTAGAAAAATATTTTGACTACGAATCAGTAAAGATATAAAAAAACATAGATATATTTACTGATTCATTGTCAAATATTTTCTAATAAATACAATGTCAATTGAAAAGAAATCAGTGGGGAAAATTGAAAAACGTTTTTATAATTTATTTAAAGTCACAAAAACTATTACCAATAATATATCCGTTCAATTAATATATATTTCTGTTTTTTTTCACTAAAAGCTTTTTTTCCATTTTTAGATTTTTCATAAATCATAACTATTACAGTATATCTACGAGTCTAAGGCGGTAAATTTTGAATAATATTTTACTCCATAAACGGCTTTCCAAAATATAGCCGGGTTGAAAATAGGAAAGTTAATTATTTCCTAGATCGTAATTTTGTAATCTTAACTGTAATCTGCCTGTTATATTATATTATAGATAATTATAGATGTCACATATAATTCCCACTTCCGACTTATATGTGAACTTTGCATTTTGTTACCATTTGATATACAAATTTTTATATACAGTTCTTACAAATAATACTACAAATTTCTTTTAAAGGCAAGAAACCACCTTATAAAAATTTATACGAATCTGATCTTGGATAATACTTACTTTGTCTTGCATATTCACTATTCTTAATTATTTGTAAATAATATTGCCTAAGGACCCTCGTCAATCTTGGCAGTATTCGTACTTATCTTTTCATTTTGTACATGTTCATAATTGTTTCCCTCCCAACAAATATTGATTTTTAATTTTTTAATATTCTTAATATCTTTTTCACACCATTTGCTTTATAGAATTTAAATATTTTACACACAATTTTTGTGCATTTAATTATCCATTCCTCGTCACTCAATATAATCATAACACCAGATCATTTTTATAAGAACTTTTTTCAATTTTCACCACCAATTTCTTTTCAATTGAATCAGTAAAGATATCGATGTTTTTTCAATTTTCACGAATTTTTGGCAATGTCTTTTTGATAAAGGGAGTGTCAAAAATTCGTGAATATCAAAAAATCATCGATATCTTTACTGATTCATAGTCAAGCTTTTTAATAAATAAACTATATCATTTATTTTATTGCTAAATTTATTGAACATATTTCAGTTGACATGGAAATGCATTTGCCGATTAAAAGAACAAATTTTTATAATTATGTAAAAATGTAATTTTACATTAAATATTAATAATAGTAATTATATTAATAATATTAGTAATGTTTTAATTATGTCTTAGAACATGCAAATATATATTCTAATATTATATAAATATTATTGGTCATAATTTTATTTTATTTTAAGACCGGAAAATGAAACAACATATTTGCAATTAGTAGTAATCAAATTTTCACTGATTAATTTCATTTAAAATCCCGAAAACGCCCAAAAATCCCGTAAATATTAAAATGAATTCTAGAATTCCAAATTCAAATATTTGCAGATTCATAGAGAATTGAGGAATATTCTATTTCTTGTCAACCGATGTTTTCATTGTCTTGAGTTTTCTAAAATTAATTAAAGTTTAGTTGAGTCAATATGGGGAGCATAAATCACCAATATTCCCTGACACTTGTAGATAAATCCGGACCGGAATACGACGTGTCAACTATTCAACATCCAATTTTATCGGGGATATTAATCAAATTCTATACGATTCATTAAAACAAAGAATGATTATCAAACATATCTGTGAACTGATTTGATTTTCAATATTAAATGAATTTATTTACTGCTCGTTTTTAATTCGAGTTTTATTTAGACTTTAATTTTTCCTCCCTTCTCTTCGTTGATTGAGAGCAAGAATAATAATAATTTTTCTATTTTTAATTATGTCAAACAAACAAAAAAATATGAAACTTTTAATCAATAAAATTTAATATTGCTGCTGATAAAAATAAATTACGTATCAATATTAATTCCACAAATAATTTTCTAATTAAACTGAAAATTATTAAATATAATCATTTAATAAATAATCATTTACTTCAATGATAGAATGTATAATAATAATAATAATAATAATAATAATAATAATAATAATAATAATAATAATAATAATAATAATAATAATAATAATAATAATAATAATAATAATAATAATAATAATAATAATAATAATAATAATTTGTCAAATTTGTCATGTTTCTGAGTAGTTGTTCAAAAAATACTGAAATACTGAAAACTGATTCTAGAAAGGAATAATCTGATTTCAGAAATGTCAAAAACAATAAAATGTTTATCAAAACTGCATCATGTTTGAATAGATCGAGGATGGATAAAGGAGATCAGAAGATAATCCAATGCGCTTATTTACAGACATTAAGCCATTTGTAATAATATTATCTATCAAATATTATATTATATTACATTATATTATATATATATATATATATAATATTTATCAAAGAAATCTGACGAGAATCATCAGAGGAGATGACTAATGTGTATCGAGAAACGATGTCAATTTTTTGTTTTCTTTTTGACATAAATACTGTTGGGAAATTTGTGAACTTTTGATTAATTTATGACCGATGAATTAAATTTGCAATTTTCTTTTAGAATTGATTCAATTTATCATAAATCAATAAATTTTTCTAATTAATTTTTCAATTTTCAAGAAATCCATTGGAACTGAGTTGTAGCAGAAATGTCTATGAATAAATTGAATTTATGGATGAAAAAGTGTTCACTACTGGCACCGTTGCACTCATTGCATCTGGGGTATTCTAGCTCATTGCTTGCAAGATGTTTATATATTTTTTGGTCTCTACACAGTCAAGCAATACCTCATTTACCTCATAAATCTATGAGCGTATAGACTTCTTTAAAACCTCTATGGGACGACCATCATTAGATCAGTTAAAGGGTTAATTGGGTTACATATAATCCAGCCAATAAAAATTAAACAATTAAATACGATAAGGTCGTTTTTAATTAATAAGTACAAAGTGAAGAAGGAAAAAGAAAAAGAAAATTGAAATTAAATTTGCATATCTAGATAGCCTGTTCGAGATAACAGAAACTGGAGATGACTGAAGGGAATACACTGGAGGAAGAAACCTAAATTACAATCAATATTAGCAAGTGCTATTAGATTGCAGACTATAAAATGAAACAACCTGAATCAAAGAACAGAAGTTGTTAAGAAAGGCAGGAAACAGAATCTAATAAAATAAAGAAAGGAAAAACGAATACAAGATGAATTATGAAGTTCTCAGAGAAAGTATTGTCAGAACAGATAAACGACTGATACCTATTAAAGTTATCGAGTATATTCGAGCTAAAGCTAAGAAAGCAACTAGATAAAACCAGCAACTGTAGTCAAGTGGTTGTTAATTCCAAACAGTATCGTTGTCATTGTAAATTGATAATCGATTGTGTTAATCAATAAAAGTTTATATTGTTAAACAATGCACGCTTTAGAATCAGATCAATAGTTGTTAATATTTAATTTCACCAAAAACCCCATTATATATATAAAACAATTTTAATTAACAGAGAGATGGTGTTAATTTATGTAAGAATAATAAAACAACTGTTAAAATAATTTTTTATTAAAAACCAAAATAAATTTTTGTCACAAAATCTTTTAAAAATATTGAAAAATAATAATAAATGGTTTGGAAAACATTTTGAAATTTATGGGGACTGAAAGGAATAAATCGATTATATTATGCAAATTGTATATTTTTTACAGTGCAAAGCATAATTAATTTGGATTTCAAAATGAAAAATCGAGCCAGATTGAAATTAAAACTGTCATTTATTGAATATATTAACTACAGTTCCATTTATGTTTACATGTAAACATGTATGAATTTCTGCAAATTCTGCAAATCCCCAATGGCAGCAAGATCAAAAAAAAGAGGGAAAATACCTGCTGATAAGTCATCCATTACATTTCTGTTCAATTATTAATTTCAACCCATGAATTAAATTTGAACTAAATTATATATGCAATTATTTGTTTACATATTATTATTATTATTATTATTATTATTATTATTATTATTATTATT
The DNA here is from genome assembly GCA_959609185.1 of Schmidtea polychroa. Lineage (NCBI taxonomy): Eukaryota > Metazoa > Platyhelminthes > Tricladida > Dugesiidae > Schmidtea > Schmidtea polychroa. The sequence goes on along the minus strand of CAUHTR010000014.1, from coordinate 224,868 downwards.
ATTATTATTATTATTATTATTATTATTATTATTATTATTATTATTGTTCAAGCTTTTAAATAACTTGTCGATAACGGAATAATTTATTTAAATATAATAAGTAACTATGTAAGTCATAATCCACAATTTTTATTCATAAAATGAATTATTTCGACCTGAAATAGATCATGAGTACTCCAATATAAAAATTAACAATTTCATCGCTATCAACTTTCTTTCTGATTGAACTTTGTGTTTGAATTGTTGTGAAAGGAAGTTCTTAATTTCTTTTGTTTCTAGTGATCTACTTAAGGTTGAAATATTTTATTATATGAATAAACTTACATTGTTATTTATTTGAATTATATATTATATATTTTTATTTTTATTTTGATTATTTTTATTTTTATTATTATTATTATAATTATTATTATTATGAAAAAATTATAATAAATTATAAGACTATTCAAAGTGAATAATATTTCTTTATATAATTTCAATAAAAAAGATCATTTCATTTTTGCACCGTCTTTAGATATATATATATATATATATATATATATATATATATATATATATATATATTATATATATATATATTATATATATATATATATATATATTTGAAAAATTTCATTTATAAAAAATATTACAATAATTTAAAGATAGTGGGAAAAGCTTTTATTTAAAGTGGAAAATTAAATGAAGATAAATGAAATTGTAATGAAAACAGGTCAAATGTAACAGATCAACTTTAGAATATTTTAAAATTAAAAATTATTTTACAAATGAAATTAGTTTTTGTTTTTTTTGTTTTAATTTGAGTTGCAAATAAATTTTAATTTTATGTATAGAAAATTCATTTAATAAATTGAATTTTGATGAATGTAAAGTATAAAAAATAGTTGAATTCTAAAAGACTTTCAATCAGAAATGAAAGGAATTTTAATTAACAAATTTTATGTTCACCTGGTTTAGCATGAAATTGATATTTTACAGGTTTTCCAAATCACTTAACGAGATTTCTTACAAATGTTGAATAGAAAATTTAAAAGTGGACCAGCTGGTCATTTTGAAACATAATACAAAACTTCCATAAAAATATGCAATTTCCTTTCGATGAGGAAATAAATCTCTAGAATTTCTCTTCATTTTGAAACTGGCTTTAGGAGAATGCAAAAGGTAAAAGCTTTTGACATTTGATGTGTAAAAGAGATATGATAAAAGAACAAATTTGACTTTTACCTTACCGTTAGTCTATAGTAAATCTTTTAATATAATTGATAAACTGCTAAATTTCTTCAGAATAGGATAAGCAAAGATTTTCTTGCAATAAATGGTATATAATACTGTTGATATGTGTTTTACTAAGTTAATGGGATTGATGACATAATTTAACCTGGTGTTGATTTGTTACTTTCATTTTCTCTATAGGTACTCCTCTGGTGAATACAGAATGTGTTGTAATGCATATTATTAATGAGACTCAGATGAATTGTACTGAGAACAGTAATATAAAGTTTGATTAAATAAATAAAACAAACCTGTTTAGTGGTGTTGATTTTATTTTAGCTTTACCGTTCTTTGAAGGCTTTAGAAACTTTAAAAAATGTATGTTGAAAATATTGTAAATATCAACGTTAAAATTATTTCAAAGTCATGCAAACATGATCAGTGACGTTATTTGATCTACGTTTCGATATCTTTTGTCTCAAACTTACCCATTTGAAATTAACGACCAAAAATGTATATGATGAAACATTCAATTCAGATATTTCTGTGGTGAAAATTACATTGATTTATTTTGATTTTGAGAGTATTCAACACAAATTATGTTATCAAAGGGGTTTAAAAACTGTTGCAAACACATTACTGTAAGGCCTTGATGACAAAATCATTCAACCCAAAAATCAGCACATAAAATAGATTAATTAATTTTATTAGGATTAAATATTTCTGTTTATATAGTAATGTAATTGCAAATAAACCTATATGTATAATTTTGTTTATTGAACTAGTTTAGTGCATAATGTTGACAGGCAAGCAGTCAAAATATATATTACATAGATATATTTTAAAAAATGGTGTTCTTTTATTTGTATAGATAATATAATGTGAGGCATTGATGATTGAATATCAATCTACTTTTGAAATGTCTAATCAGCAACAATTTATTGGATAAGATTTATTTGATTTATTGAGTCATAATATATGGTTAATTTGGTTATGTAATATATTCATTTTTGTTTAAATGTCAATTTAGTTTATTAAAATTTTATTAATTTATTATTTAACGTTTTCTGTATTTTTGTTAAAGTTTTTAATTCTATTTGTAAGTAAGTTATAATATATTCTAGTTGACTTGCTATAAATATATTATTTATGAAAAGAAATAATGTAAAATTAATAAAATTGGCAAGAACAATAATAAATTTGACTAAATTGAAATAGAGACAGAAATTATTGGACTGTGGTAAACAATGGTAGTGACAAACTTAAAAATATAAATTATAAGAAAAGGTTTGGTAACAAATTTAATATTTTGATAATTATTCTAACTCAACTGAAATTAAAATGACTAAGACTTATTTAAGTATTAATTTGAATAATTAAGTATTTAAAGGAAATTTTCGATATTTCATTTATTTTCATTACGACAAAAGATTAAAAATAAACTTTCTATAATATATAATGCCAGATTTAGGTTCTAATTATCAAGGTTTTCGAATTGTAAAAATTAACAAATATATATAAATTTTTTTTGACATGATATCTTTTTTTGTCAATTACAGATTTAGATTTATATAGAAAATGACAATGTTTGTTTGCTGATAATCTGAATTTGCTATTGAAATAAGCTGTTACGATTATCACGAATGGTTTTATTCGCTTGTACTTAGAACAAAAAGACTTCAAACGATTCATTTCATCCCATTTATCCAGTTCGAATTATCGGGGTTTCGAATTATTAAGTAAATGCAAATATATAGAGTTCATTATTTTTTATAACAGATTAACGAATTAACGAGGTTTGATATATATATATATATATATATATATATATATATATATATATATATATATATATATATATATATAAAGCATATATATATTAAAAAGCATAAGACTATGAATCAGTAAATATATCAAAAACATCTATCTAGTTACTAATTCATAGTCTTCGAGCTTTTTAATAATAAATACAATGGAAAAGAAATCAGCTGATGAAATTTGAAAAAAGGTTAGTATAAGAACCTTTTTCAATTTTCCACCTCTAATTTCTTGTCAATCAGCATTGTATTTATTAAAATAATTGACTAGGAATCAGTAAAGATATCGATGTTTTTTTATATTCACGAATTTTCGATACTGTCTTAATCAAATTCGGGTGCCTAAACAACTGACTAAATACAAAATTTTAAAATAGATCTAATAGAAATTTCAAATAAAAATAAAACTTCAGTATAATTATCAAGAACTTTCGTCAGCATATTATTATTATTTATTGTCAAAATAGAATAATTGAACAACTGGGAATTTGATCCATTCATTTATAACAACAGTTCATTATGTTCTAGCGCTATTTTTTAAAATAATTTACGATGAATTATTCTGATGGACAATTTTGTTTAAAAATCATTTATCCTTAAAAGTAGAATGAAGAAAGTTTTGAATACCAAATTTATGGGACATTTTCTATTCTTTAATTTTGTTTTTTACGCTTGTTTTCCAGTAACTACTTCTAATGATTCGATATTGGTAAATGAGTTAATTTTTGGTGACAACTTCAGTGACTTTGTTGGGCTTGTTTTAATTTATTTTCATAAACAATAATTGAAAATTGAGAAATTTTTAATTTAAACAATGTTTAATTTTTTCAACTTTTATGATTTTGATATACAATCAAACCATTATGTAACGGACATCACTGAAATTATTTTATATTTATTATTATAAATATTAAAAAAGAAAAGAAAATAACCTAATATTTAAGCAAAAACAATTACATTGCTAATTTTATATACCTTTCGATATTAGTAAAAACATGTGTTAATAATATTAACAAATTAATTAATTAATAATTAATAAAAAGAATTATTTTAGGAATCCAACATATAAGATATTTTAAATTAATACAAACACCCTTTAAGTTTCAGATAACGTTTAAAAATTTTAAAAGCCCCTGGCTATGATATTAGCTAAAAATATATCCATCTTGAATAATTTATAGCATTTGGGGTTGCCTATTTCATTTAATATATTAATAATTGAAAAAAAAAATTAAATATGATTTATTATGTTATTATATATTTAGGATTTTCGATAATAGAAGTACGTACAAAAATAATCTAATTAAAAAATTCTGAATTTATAAATATGAAAAAAATCAAAAATATTATTAAAAAAACACAGATACAAAAACATCTATAAAATTTTTTATATAGAAAAAGGAAAAAACTGATTTATTCGAAATTCAAAAAATATTTACTAATAAATTTATAAATTTATAATTAAAATGAAATTGAATTTAAATTATATTTTTATATTTTTGTGTCAAGTATTCATTGAAAAAAAGTGAATTTACCACTTAACAGCTTCTTTTCGAAGGTTTGTTTGAATATTGCAATTTAAAAATTTATTAAAATATTTTATCATAGTTTTAAATATTTTTGAAATATTTTTCTTTTAAATAGTTTAAATGAAAAATAATTTATAATTTTATAAATAAATATTGTGTAACTTGTTTATTTAATTTCTGTCCTACTCGATGATGGTAAGAAAACAGTTGAGATATATCGTGAAACGTATATTTATTATAACTGCTATTATTTTAATATTATCTTATTTATAAATTATAATTAAACTAATTTTAGATAAATGTTTACTATAATAATAAAATGTTTGAAATTATTTTGTTAACGTTTAATATTTATAAGAAAGAGCCACTCTGACATTCGTTTTACGATATATTTTGACAGTTTTCCAATTATCGTTTTATTTAATTTTTTAGTTGTTTATTCTATCTTATATATTTTTCGGCTACCATTTTATCCTAGTAAAATTATTTTATTGTAAATTATAATGAATAAAATTAATTTTTAAAAATTAAAATAAATTATTTAAAATTTAATAAAATCGTAATTTACATAAATATGAATTTGAAAATCTTAAAAATTATTAAATTTTCATTTATTTTACAGTAGAAAAGTTTTTAAGCTAAATTAGCACAATAATTGCAACAACAAGTAACACATAGAGTAAATATAAAAAAGTTTGGGTTATAATGAGTCGTCAAGTCGTGGGAAATGTTTGCATGATTCTTTTATTGTCACTGGCACCATGCCATTTACGACTTCAATTAGACTTCATAGTAATTATCCTCTAGAATAATTTCCTAACAAATGACACAAGAACTGTCTAAATTTTGAATGAGTCTCTAAAAACATTTGGTTTTAAAAGTTTCAATTAATATAATATATGTTTTCTACACAGCGGATACAATTTGCATTAATTGACCATTCTTGTTTATTCTATTAATTGTTTTGATAAATATGTTTTTGCTCGTTTCTATATATGTTTTGATAATGATTGACATCATTCTCCCAGTCCATGTCTGCTCTCTGTTTTGTTTAATTAATATAATAGAATAAAATTGTTTGTGCTCAACGCTATATAGGTCGTATTATCTTTTATTTTTTTTTGCAAAATTTTAAAACATTTTTGACTTCAAAGCTTAAAATAAATAGATTTTCGATTTGTAAAGGTTTGTTTATTTCGAATTCACTTAATCTGGAAAAAAGGAAGATTAAGTTCAATCAATCTACTTTTCTATTGCTTATCAAACATAAAAGTATAGACGTTATACAAAAATGCATAAAATAAAATGAAAATATTGGAAATTGTTAGAAATTAATTAAAAGCTAATTAAATATTCAAAATGGGATTAATTAACGGAGCAAATGAAAAGTTGAAAATGTATAAAATAATTAAAAAATATTTGGAGGTCATTATGGGACAATAAATAATGAATTAATTCCAATTATTATTCAAGAAAAAATCATAAAACATTGAAATATCTCAGAAATGGCAAAGTAAGTAATCATCAAAGTAATCATAAAGTAAGTAAAAGTGGTTACTTCTTGATTATATCAGATTATATTTCAATTATGTTATCTTTATGTTATATTATATTTATGTTACAGAGACTCTGTTAAAAGATGTTTCGGGACAGTCGGGTTGCTTGTTTGTAGTGAAAGATTGTACAGTGTACACTTGTGAGTATATTATCAAATAAATAAAAATACAAATTTAATAATTACAAAGATTTATTTGATTTATAACAATTAAAACACAAAAGTTTATTCATCTGTACAGAAAAGGGATTTATTTTTGAATTTTTTGAAGCCGTTTGACAACTTACTATATAGAAATAATTTTTTTCTTGATTTTTTTTAAATCGAAAACATCCTTTGACTCTGTCAACGCTCCGTGGAGTTTCTTGTGAAATTTTTTGAGCGTGGTGTATTTATGTGTTATTCAATAAAAAAATTATATTTTGTTTATGTTTCATCTAATTTAATACTGAACACACGGAGTTAGATCAAAAAATATTTCCTAACGATATTTTATTAATATTCTAACATACCGAAGAATACACAAATTTATTTAACTTTTGTTTTAAAAATACTTATAATGTCAAAATTTTGCCTTAACATAAAACTATTAAATTTTATATTGAAAAAGCATGAATCAAAAGAGTAAATAAAATGAAATAATTCTTTGAATAAAAATATGAAATTAATGAATATGTAAAAAAATTTTAAAATCGTAATAAAAATATTGCTGCAAAATAAAAGTATTAAAAATAAAAAATTAAGCTAGTGTTAACAAAGTTTCTTGCAACATTTGCCAAGTTGCAACTAACTATTATATATTTGACTTTTAAAATATCTGATAACTTCTAGGCATCATGTTTTTTAGTTAAAAATTTTATATAATTAATAATATAATAGCGTCATTAATTTGTCTGTTTGTTTGTACGTATGCTAGGTGCATATGCATGTAAATTATTCAGAATTCTTTAAAATAGACCGAATTATACACCTAATTCCGAAATTTAATAACTTCTATAATCTAAAAAAAATCAATAAATATATATTATAGGAACACACAAACTTACCTGTGTGCAGAAATTTATTGTTCCGAAATTTAGTAACTTTATTATAGGTTTTGTGAAGGTGAGAGAAAAGTAACTGAACACACCAACACAAAACACATAATGAAAAATGCATCCAAAATTCTTATATAGGTTTTTGTTCCGAAATAAATAACTGTTAACATATTGTTAAAATCTAATTATTTTTTAAATTATTAAAAAATGCAAGAAAATACTTTTAATTTAGATTCCGACAGCTCTACCTTAAGCTTTAGAGAAAAAGAAGAAAATACAATGTAAGTTTTATTCATTAAATTACAAAACATTAAAATATTGAAGGTCCTTCGAGATCTTTTGATTTACAGAAAGAAATTCGCAAATCGTAACTTAATTAAATTATTTTAATAAATTAATATTTTCATAGATATACAGAAAATAACAAAATACGGCTTATTAATGCCTTTGAAAATGGGAACAATTACCAAGAATTTGGAAGATTGCATTAAAAAAATAATGTATTCGGTGATTAGTTTATTTATTTAGTTAAAAATATATATAACTTACATTTGAACGAAATAATTCCAGATAAATGCATAAAATATCATATAATTCCTAAAAAAACACCTGAAATTTAATTATTAATGTTATATTCTAAATGCTGACTAACAGTAATATTTAAGAACTTGAATAATGATCTCATAATTATATAAAATCAAAATTCAAGTCTTAAAAGTTACTTGAAATTAAAAAAATTACCTGAAAACCATTTTTAATAAATTGAATACATGTAAATGAAATGTAAATAACTTGAATAACTTCATTTTCACGTAAATGGTGACTCCACCTCAACTGGTGTGCACACCAACGTGAATTATATAGAGGTTATTAAATTTCGGAATTGGGTGTATTACATTTAACAAATAAATTAAATCCTGCTGATTATATCAAGAATTCAAGCAAACAAAATTTAACTTTAATTTACTTAAAAACTTTTAAAAATAAAATTTACAAAAAATTAACTTTATTTTTATTAATTCATTTTAACTTTTCCCGTCATCCTTGACGGTGATTATACTAGTTGAATCATAATAATTTACCAACACAACAATTTGTTATAATTTTTTATCAATATTTTTAAAAATGAACTTGCAACTTAGAAATTGTAAAATTCGACAAATTACCGCGTTTTTTTAATTAAAAAATTAATTTTTAGAAGGTCTAAATTATTCAATAATTTATAATACATTTTCCATTTATTTTCATGATATAATGGAACCAATTATTTACGCTGTGAATAAACATGATATTTCAATATTTCAATTATTTTTATTTTATTGTAATTATTAAAATTTCAATATTTCAATTATTTTTATTTTATTGTAATTATTAAAATTTCAATATTAAAATACATTAAACATTTTCTTGTTTATACTCCGATTTAATTGCAGTTTTATTAGATATAAAATTACAGTGTAACATTTTATAATGTAATAATTTTTTTTATTTCAGTAAAAGGAACAATATGAGAATCACTATTAGATGAACCAGGTGAGATTTATCACATTCACGTAATAAATATTCATTGAGAATTTATTTCTTTTGTAATTTAGAAATAATTGAGATTAAATTATTTATTAGTCGAGTCAAAATTTGAAATAAAAACATTATATTACAGTGTAACTCGGTTAATAGCAGAGCATGGGGCAAAGAAAATAAATCAATTGATAAATGAAACTGCTATAAACAAATTGAATTTATTAAAAAGAGCTTGAAGTTTATAAATCAGTAATATATCGATGTTTTAGATATTCAGGAATTTTCGACACTGCCTTATTCAAGTGAATTTTCAAATATATATATATATATATATATATATATATATATATATATATATATATATATATATATATATATATATATATATATATATATATATATATATATACGTGTTTTGATCTTTTTAATGACTAAAGGTATCTAGATTCTTTATTTCCATGTGTGCATTTTATTATTATAGGGGCATGTGTTGTTGTCACATTATTTGTTTGTTTGTTTCCAGTGACTTACATTTTTATACATTCTATTGGGTTATTATTTAACAAGTCGGTTATTGTTTGACTCCTCGTGTCCTTTTCCAATCAAATAACTAAAACTCAATACAAAACAATTTTATTCAAACTTTATCACAATTACAATTAGTCACTTGATTTGTACCTTTCTTTCGTAAACAATCGTTATCGTAAGGTAAGTTTCCTAAGAGGTAATCACCTTTTCGGTAACGATAATTTATAATGATCTCTAGCTTTACTTGAATTCTTTTCTTTCTTTATTCTCTTCGATTTTCATAAATTCCCTTTGATTTTGTTTCTTCGACCAACTCGTTTCTTTTCAGATTTTCCTTTTATAAATTTCTGAAGGGCATTATCCAATATTGAATCAATATTATTTGGGGATTATTAACTTTTACCAAATAATTATCGGCATTTACCCAATATTATGTAATCGTTATTTTCCATCTTCTTGGAGGAATTATGGGAATTCTACCAATTTCATTCTTAAACGGGCGCTCGGTCGAGTTCGCTTCAACTTCTAATTAGTCGGGTCTCAGTGCGCTCCGTGTTTTCCTCATCGCTCGGGTTTCTCGTTAACTCGGGCTTTCCATTAGTGATTAATTAATTTTTAAATAGTTTGTTGTTTTATTATAACTTTTTCTAGGGACCTTTCACTAAATTTTTATTATTGTTTCTGGATTGGTATTGTGATTTAGCGCTCAACCATATCCATTTCCACCGAATGATATCAATTTTTACAATTTATAAATTTTTAATTAATTTCTAAACTTACAAAAACGTCTATTTTCGATCATTAAGGAAAATTAAAATTAAAAAATTTGTAAGGAATGTTTTTATAATTTAATGTAAGTGGCTTTTGATTTTAATGGTGTTCTTAGCTAACTTGAATATTAAATGGTAAATAGCTAATTATCAAAATTAGAAATCATAAAATGTTGGTACCGAAACTAGGTTTCATTAATATTCGGTAAAGAATCCCCATTAAAGAGAAGTTCATCGGTAAATTTATTGTTATCATTAAATGAAACTTATTCTCCTGGGAACTTGGTATTACAAAATAAATACAATTTGGGACATGCAATGTACCGATATACTTTTGCTCTCACTATTTTTAGGCAATGATAGGCAAACTACGGCGTTAAGAACATTAGAATATTATTTTATGTCGCTTCTTTAGATGAAAATTAGAAACAAATTTGTTCATTTGATGTTTGAATAAAGAAAACGTAAGAAAATATTAATTTTTAGATGAGAAAATATTTTGACAGAATTAATTGGGATATTTTTGAGTAAGGTCTGTAGAATAAACAGTCAAAATCGAATTTAAATAAATTTTATATACATTTTTATTTTCAAAAAAGTAAACAATTAATAACCCTGAATTTTTTATAACCGAAAGTTTTTAAATAATACAAAGTTTTGCAATAAATAATTTATCTGAAACATTAAATTTTAATGGTTTTATATCTCTTAATGTCAAGAACTTTCTCCTTTAGTTTCATTATCATTTTAAAATCTGTTGTGATACTTAGTGTTTTCAATATTATGCTGATTACATTATTTCCTAATTAAATCAGTTATAAGCAAATAATTTGTGTGTCAAATTCGCTTGTAATATTTTGTGGCTGTAAAAACAGAATTGGAGGAATCTTGCATTTCTGCAGTGGTTGTTATTATGTGCTTCTAATAAATATGTGTGCATGCATTTGGCATTGTATGTATTTTTCTGCTTTTAGCATATTGTATTTGGAAATTGCGTATCATTGTTTAGTATTCTACTTAAATCAAATGTAAAAACATCATTGTTTTGAAAGAATAGAAAGAGAAAATTTGATATACATAACAAAAGTCACATCATAAAACTTGACTTTACGAAGACAACCTTTATGATCAGAAATAATGTTGTAATTAAAAAAGAAAGAAAATTCAGAATTGTCATCACTTTCTGAAACGACAATCAGGAATTAAAGAAAGGAAATTAAAATTTAATGACCAACATTTCGGAGATAACTATTCAGTGTTTTTCCTCGATTTTACTGATAAGAAAGTCAAAATAATTCCCAACAAATTGAAATGGCGGCCATAAATAAATGTTGATATTATCAAACATACAAACACAAAAATTCATCATAACGTTCAAATTAAAATATTTTATTTATAAACAACTGACAATATTTAAGAATAAATGTTATTCACAATTTAAATGAGCCTCTCTGTAGTTTAATATTCAAACAAAAAGACAAAACAGTTTATTGTAATTGTTGTTGCTCTTTTTGAAATTTGGAAAATAACTTTTAGTCATTGTGTTTAAGTATTTATTTTGTTTACGAAATTCAACTTACAAATTTTTAACCGCATTTAAATATTCATTTTTAGGGAGGGGAGAATTACGTTAAGGTCGGGTTTAATTACGTGACAGTCAGGATAAAATTTGGGTAAGAAGGTAGCTTTTGTGATTTTGAATTGATCAAATATTTATTATAAATTATAAATAACAGATTATATACTCATATATTGGGTGTTCTAGTAAATTATTTTAGCGAGAAAATATACATAATAAACAAAAGGTTTTATTATAAATCAATTAAAACATTTATAATTTAATTTACATAACAATGACAATATTAAATACAAAAGAATAATTAATTGAAAGATAATTCAATAAATATTATAAGAAAACATTGGGGTAGGCCCGTTAAAATATTTCTAATGATTGAAATTTTTTATTAAATTTTTAAATTAACTAGTAAAGTTATTTCTAACACATAGTAAACTTTACTAAATAAGTGACTTTATTCTAATTTTTTATATGTAATAGTCTTAAAAAGTTTTTTAATTTTTAAAATAATATAATATTATTTTTTATTATTATTTTTATTATTATTTATTATGATTATTATTAAACAAGTAAATATCAAGATAAGCCTTTGCTGCAAAATATTTATTAAGTGAGAAAATATTTGATTAAAAAATTGTAGTTTTATTGACAAGATGAAAACACAAGTTTTTTAAGTTCTATTTTAATCACAAAATGGGAATATTAAAACAAATTTAATTATACAATTACAAAAATAATCATTTTCAATCTGTCAGAATTTAACTAGAATGTTCAAATGCTTGCTGGGTTTCTTTTTAAGTCATTTTCTGCATTTTCATTAATTTAAATTCTTAAAATTACAAAATGACTGGAGATTTTGTAAATGTTTTTTTCTTCAAAATTAAGTTTTTGTATTTTTATTAAAAAATTTTAAAAAAACGTGAATTTATATTTTTTTTAGTTTTAGTTTTTTATTTTTTTTTAAGCAAGAAACTTTATTAGAAAACATTGATTGCTTGTTACAGCTCGATTTAGGTTTCTTAATATGCATAAACCCTTCCCGGCACAATTTGTTTCTACAAACTAGTACAAACTAGCAAATAGCGACCCAATGCATTGCGATGCCAAATGGCAATACTAGGTTAATAAGTGTTAAATTTTTATTAATTATAAAAAAAATTAATTTAAAAATTATTTAATTATAAAATTATTTAAAAATTATATTTAAAACCCATAAATTATTAAACGATTTTGAATATCTAAATAATTTCATTGGCTTTTTTTTGATGTTAATTGTTGCATATTTTTTCTTTTTAAAATTTCCATTTTTAAATCATAGACTTTTTGAATTGTTATTATTAACTAAGAAACCAAAGAAAATATGCTTCCGAAAAACGTTATCTAACGAATCATGCGCAATGTGTGCAAATAAATTTATATTCGAAGTACTCTCAGGAATTCGCAGCAAAAAGTAAAAGAACTTTAAAGATCCTCAGTATAGATATTTAACGATGTCAACCAAAGAAGGAGAAAAAGAAATATTTAAAATAAAATCTTTTCTTACTTAACCAATTTTTTGCGACATAACCTTAGTTTTTATCATTTACTGGTTTAACATTTAATTTATGCTGCTAGTAACAAATAATCGTTTTCTATTATTATACAAATGGAAATTATAGAATTAGGAATAAGATTATACATTATTATGAAAAATTAGATAAAAGTTTGTAATTATTACGAATTTGTCTAAAAGATATTAATTAATGTAAAGTTGCTTTGATGTATTTAATCGGCAAAGATAAATAAATAATTAAGATTCGGATAAGTGAGAATTGTTTTCTTGTTATCAAAGAGAAATATACAGAAATGTCTGATTTGCAGCCTTTGTGAACATTAATTTTAGTAAAATTAGATTAATTTTCCTAAAGTTTATTTTTAATTTCATATAGGTGGACAACGTTTACATAATTCTTTAAATAAATAATATTTTCATATATCTTTTTCACAATATATTTCGATAGCATCACTATCATCGTCAGATAGTTATTTCTATATTTGTAACTATAGTTATGCATCCCTCGTGTTTGTAGGTAACCTGACGATGATAGTGATGCTATCGATATATATATATATATATATATATATATATATATATATATATATATATATATATATATATATATATATATATATATATATATATATATATATATATATATATATATATATATATATATATATATATATATATATTATATATATATATATATATATATATATATATATATATATATATATATATATATATATATATATATATATATATATATATATATATATATATATATATATTGTGAAAAAGATGTATGAATGGCGATTTTTATTAATAAAGTCTTTACCGTGTTTTTTAAGTAAATAGTATTTTAACTTTATAATTTTAATATAGCTGAATTATAAACTTTCTTTTAATGAAAATTAAGTTAATTTATTTACGTAGGTTTGTTTAAATACTCGGAATATTATCAAATTGACAATATTTAAATTAGTGAATATAAACATCTTATTTACTTGTTACTTTAGTTCTTACTGACATCTATATATTTAAAGTTTCTTCAAGATAAAAAGTAGAATTGCTTAATTTTGTGATAATAATCTCAAAATGCAATAGGTAAATAATTTAAACGATTGTCAAGAAAAATTTTGTTTGCCTCTTGCAGGAATATTTTCATTATAAGCATTTATTTTCATTTTCTATTGTCATTATAAGTAATAAAAACTTGACTATGAACCATTAAATATATCGATGTTTTTGAAATTCGCAAATGTTTGGCACACCATTCATGTGATTTATAGTAAATTTTAATAAATGTAAAAAAGTGTAAAAAGAAGTTAGAATGTATGTTTAGATTATTCGACGTCGCAAGTTGTTTTTTGCCATTTACGCCATTTGTTGACAATTTCATGTGTCAAATTGATAAATGATCCCCGTTCACCCTGACTTGACATTTTAGCTGATATTTTAAGAATTAAATTAATTTTAAAGGGCCTTCATTTTCGATTTTTTGAAAGTATACTTATAAAGAAAATTAGAAATATTTGTTAGAAATAATTAAAAAGATTACAATATAAACTAGATTTCACTTCAAATTAAAAAAAATGATTATAATTATTATTTGTAAATTATTAATTTCAATAGAAAAAATTTTGCAAACTAGTTTACAAATATTTTGTATTTGTTAGACTGTTTGGACCAATTGTATCCATTAAATTAACTAAAAATTCAATATTCAAAGATTTATTATTATTCACAATGTTCAAACAAGAAGATTATTTTACGCCAACAATAACTTGAGTAAGAAAACATGAGACACTTCATTCGACAATCATTCTATTAATTTAAATTATATAATTATAATTTAATTATATTTATATTTTAATTGTTGATACATTATTGTTAATTATTATTTATTATAAGAACTTTTTTCAATTTTTGATATTCAAGAATTTTCGGCACATCCTATTTCAAGTTATTTTTATTTACATTCCATACCTATTAAATTCTAAATTAATTAATATAGAATATTTAAATTATTTAATTAATTAATTTAAATAGTATGACTTATTTAACTTATTTTTTACAGTATTATTTAACTTCGAAAATATGTATCTGCCGAACACTACTATTAATTTTAAATAAATTTCTAATATTGTTTTTTTAATATTTAAATTATTTTCAATTGTCACTCATTTTTTTATTAAAAATGATTTATTTACTAAGGAACATATTAATAATTTATTTATTAAAATTAATTAAAATATTATTTTTTTTAATTAAAAAATTGTCAAAATATGTCTATAAAGGGTATTCCAAATAAAATAAGTCTATTTTTATTAGTATTTCAAATTTAAAACTTTTAAAGTAATGTAACGATGCTTGGATATTCTTGGACCTTAATTCAATAATGTATTCTTTTTGATATTTTCATTCTAAATTGCCTTCATGTAACAAATATTAATGAAATTCATTTCAATTAGAGATTAAATTGTAATTATATTTTCAATACATATATAATGTGTAATGAAGGTGCCTAGGGTAAATTATATCTACTTATATATTTACATTTGATAAAATAAATTTGTTATTTGCTCCCTATTTAACTGCCTTATACATTTTTGAGATAACCTCAGATAGCCCTGTAAGAGATGCGATTCTCTGATATTATGGTCGCGAAATCAGTAAATTTTTATTCCTTGGATGTGTGACTTAATCTTTAAAATAATCATAGAACTTTTAGCAGGATTAAATAGGCATTTTTATTTACTTCATTAATTCAATCACATGTTGCCAGGATAACTATTGCAAGATAATTATTACACGACAAATATTGCTGGATAATTATTACTAAACAACTATTGCTGGACAAATATTACAGGACAACTATTACAGGATAACTATTGTCGGTCAAATATTACTGGGCAACTTTTGTTGGACAAATATTACAGAACAAATATTTCTGAATAACTATTGTTGGACATCTATTACTGGACAACTATTCCTGGATAACTATTTCAGGTTCTAAATTACTGCATAAACTTAGTTCTATCACAGGACCTTATAGTTCTATCACAGGAGTTTTTTCTTGTTTTTTCGCAAGATAAATTAACAGAGTTTCTGATTTTCGGGCCAATTTTTCGATAGTTTTGTTGGGTTATTGAGTTGGTGATAAATTTAAATGTTACTCTGACTCCAAGCGTGTCTTTATACGATTCACAAATAACACTTGACAACAGAAATCTTTATTGATAATCACAAATAAACTTTCACTTTACACTGACAATCAATTCAAAACTCTGCTTGGTGACTATACAATGCTTATTACAACACTCGGTGAGGAATACCACTTATGTATAACACCGGATTAAAAGATCACAAATTACTGATTGGTTTATCAACTGCGACTTTGAGCTGGTTGTTTTATTTGACCTTCTTCACAAATTTATTCAAATACAAAAGTAGCTGTTTTTCGTTTAATTTTCAACTAATTCTTTTCTTCAAATCTTCTCCAATAATTATTCTTCACAATTATTTTCTTTACAATTCTATTCCACAAATCGTTTCTCCAATACGTTTCGTTCGACGTTGTCTTATTTTTCTCTAATAATTTTATCTCTCAAATTGTCAATCAAATCGTCTCAATTTTGCGTCACTTTTTTTCTCGCTTTTTTTCTTGCTTTTTGTTTCCTTTTGTCTCTGATAGTTTCTCTTTATATAGTTTGCTTGTCTTGCGGCACTCAAGATAATCAAGTGTTTTTCCACTTTCTTTCTCCTGCTTTCCCCGACTGTTCCATTTTTATCTTTGACGGCTGACAAGTTAATTTCCCTTTTCCTTTTTTGTTTAACCGCCTTCTTCCAGCAATTCTGTTATCACTGACAAGCTGTCGAGATAAGAGTACTGTTGTTTTTCCTATTTTCACAATTTCGAAATTCCTTTTCCTTTTTGTACTAATTAATTAGTACTGACCTTGGTTTTTATTTTCTTGTTTAATTTCTTTTGTTTCCTTCCTTTTTCTCATTTCTCATTTTTTTTACTTCCGTTTTTTTCTGAGTTCCCATAGATCGTCCCGTTTGTCATAACGATCTTCCCCAGGTAATTTTATTTATTTATTTATAAAATTGAATTTTTATTTATTTATTTATCCTCAACAGTTTTGCTGATTTATTAGTGTGCGATTGGGATTTATTTTTACTTTTTTTATTTTTTTGAATTTGAATATTTTTGTATTTATAAAGTTGAATCTTATTTATATGCCAAATATCAGACGTCTTTCCCAGTAACGGGCTGTTCCAATTTTTGGTAAATGCCTTGTTGAGACACGAAACTAATTTGAATAAAGTTTTTATTGAAAACTACATTGAAAGCGATCATAGAAATATTTTCTCCAATAGTCAAGGTTCCCACAAAGCACCGGCCTTTGATCTGACGATTGTAGTGAGATTGTTGATGAACTCGCATTTGTGCATGTAGACTCCAGTATCGTACGATGTGAATGTTTTGGAATTTTTATTTGGAATAACTTTTTTCATTAACTCCTTTTGACAATTGAAGACGGATGGGTTTGTCCGGCTCTCGTAACGAACTTTATCATGAGAATTACTAGAATCACGAATCAATATTCAAAGGAGAATTTCTTTGGTTGAATAGAAGGTGTTGAGCAATCTCATCAACAGAGAGATCACAGCTAGGAAAACAAAGGTTTCAGCTTCTCGAATGTTTGGGATATTTTTTTATTGATTTTGATGAGAGTTAACGATTGAGATGTTGAATGATGCATGAATTGTTTTATATAATTTTTTGAATGAAAAGAATATTTAAACAATAATTTGAAATTAACTAATTTAATAATATATTTTAAGTTTAATTATTAAGTTGATATTTTTATTAATGTGGAAGTCAGAAGCACTACATGCGAGCAACGTACATATCGTGCCTCCTGCATTCAACTGAATGAGCACCTCAAAAACGAACTTTTACAGGAGACAAAAATATCATTTTACAAGGTTGGCTTCAATAATATATTTAATCCATTCGAACCTGATTATTTCATTAATGTTATTTTAATTGAAAATTGACAATTTAGTAGTTTTTATTTTTGAAATTTTCATTCAAAATCAAACGTAAAAACACATATTTATCTTTAAAAGTAATTACTGAATTTTTTCTGTTAAATGTCAAAAGATTGTTACAAATATTGCTTAAAGCACGGAAAAAACATATTCAAGAAAAGAAAATTCATTAATAAAGTTTGATTGCGTAATAAATATGTAAAATAGAACAAATAGAACGAGGACGCTTACAGTGATATAAATAAATTACAAAGTTGTAAATATCTTTGCATGTTTGTTCTTTTAATATTATTATTATTATTCTTACATAATGAGAAAAATTTGGATTATAAGATAATTCTTTTCAATCTCTCAGAATTTATCTGTTTCAATGCTCAAATACTTGCTGATTTTATTTGTTATATTAATTTTCTGCTTTTCATTGGCTTAAATTTGATTAAATATAATTTTAAATCAAAATTAAATTAAATATATTGAATATTGAAATATAACATTTCTTATTTTATATATATATTTTGCAACAAAGGTTTTTTTTTATCATTTACTTGTTTAACATTTTATTTTATTATTATTATTTTTTTATATTATTATTATACGAATTTCTCAATAATAATAATTACATCATCAATAATTATTTCAGTGCATGTTTAAATTTGGTTAAGTTTAACATTTTATTTAATATATTATTTAATTATTTACTGTTACTTTCATTAATTTTTTATCTTTTTTATAATAAAAAAAATGAATGAAATATCACTGTTAATATTATATTACTAAATTTATACATGTGCTGCTGCTATTTTAAATAATCAAAAGTGTTTTGTGAGAGAAAAAAGGTTAAAAACTGTGGCGAGATGCGATGTATCAATGAAGGACATAAAAAAATATCTTAACTAATGCAATTTTTGAATGCGTCTTTCGAGTTACTTTTATATTTGACAGTAGTATTAAGAAAATAAAATGAACTATGGTGCTCTCCATTTATTTCTATAAAAGTAATTCATAAAAAAATTAATAAAAAAGTTGAATTAATTAAAAAAAAAATTAAAAATTAATTAAAACAAATTGCTTTTTTTTATTTTTTATTTGAATTTTATTGTAAAGAAAAAAGAATTTCTAATAGAATATTTTAATAAAAAATTAATTAAAAATTTTGACTCACACAATTATGTGATATCCAACAGCATTCCAGTTTTTCGGTCTTTCTAAGAAATTGTAAATTTTTGATTGTAATTTTCTGTATTGAGCATCTTGTCGAGAATAACTCCGTCCGACAATTGGTTTTCCTAGTAGAGATTTTCTTGGAACGAAATGCATATTGGGAAATTCCTTAGAATTCGATCGACACAATTTATTAAGCGGATTGGCTTCTGAATCATCTTCGAATTGAGCACCGGTTTTCGAGTTTTTCGATTCCAACTGGATGTGTTCTTTGTCTTCGGCAATGTTGATTAATCCCGATATGGTTGTATGATGTCTTGGTGAATTTTTCGCATATCTCTGGCGTTTTTCTCGAATTTTACTCGAGGCTTGATGCCTGGAATCGTTGGTTTTCGATAGGGAATTCGAGCGACATTTGTAATTCGTGTTTTCAATCGGACTAAATCCAGAAATATTTCTATCAAATCCAGAGTTGGCATAATTATTATTTTCCTCAGAAAGGTGCAAAGTATCGACGTCAATACAAACACTATTTTCAGACGGATGCACTTCTTGATGGCGAAAAATCTCCATATCAAAATACTAGAATTTTATCGCATAGTTCATTTTACAAAGAACAGTTATTTGAAAATATCAATAACTAAAAACATTTCCTTGATGGTGATTCGATAGAAATTCAGCCAATCAAATTTCCACATGCCAAAAAATTTATTTATAGACAAATATCAATTTTTGGAATCTATAGTTTATAAATAATTGCTATAATTGATGGAGAATTGGAGGATTTTGTGATCTTTTTTAGGAATCTCAAGTGGAAAATCCACAAATTATAATTACAGCCAAAATAATATTTGTAAATAATTACCTGAAAAAATTTTAAATTATGTTTTTGGGAAATTATTTGTGCAGAAAATCCATTGAAAAAGAAATTGAATTTCTATATTTTTCAATATTTTCTGGATTATTCGTTTGTACTTTAAATAGTCGAATATCCTTTTGCTTTTTTGAGTTTTATGCCATTTTTGGCATATTATTCGACAACAATAATAATCAATAGCATTTCTGGGGCGAGCCGTTCGGACATGGATAATATTTTTGTGTCTCGCTCTTTGGAATTGGATACGCGAGCGATTTTGGAACAAATATTTTGAAGATTGAACGCATTTTTTACATTCTAACCGTGTTATAGCGTTATATTAAATAAGTAAACTGCAGAAACTGCATGAATTTTAAGACTCTTTGCAAGCTCTAAAAGAAAACAATTAATGAGATAAAGCCCACCCAGTTAGATATAAAATTGCAATTATAAAATTAACAGTTAGATATAAAATCACTCCTAACAAGAGCGTAAGGGCTCGGATTTGACGCAATAATTTACTCTATATGATAATATGGGAAAGGGGTAAAAATAGATAAGTAAACAAATAGATAAGATAATTAATACTTTCTATTAGTTATATTCAATGCAAATTCATATAAATCACAAAATATTGCACAAAAATTATTAAAAGCTTTTAATAATTAATAAAAATATCAAAACGACTAAAAGTATGAAGAATAAAACAAAATATGTTTATATATAAATAATATATTCGTCATATAAATACATATAAATAACCATACAAACAAAAAAACATAAACATACAAAGATATCCCTGAAATGTCAAATTGCAAAGATTTAAACAAATTGAAATAAATAAACAATTTTTAAATTTTTAGCGCGTAATTTTTTGTTACACGTTAAATGGCACTAGCAATTAAAAACATTCATTGTAGGCACAGATAAAATGCTCCTATGCGTATGGAATGGTTCTTGCGTTCTTTTGTTCTTTTGTTCTTTTAATTATTATAATTTAGAGTCCGAAAACGTATGTGGATCCTTTAGACCAGTGGTTTTTAACTGATGCTCCACGAGCCTGTTTGAAGTGCTCCGCGAAATTTAATGTTGGCTCATCTACTGTATGTGATTTGAGTAGCACAAATAATAAAAAATAAAAGTATATAAAATCTTGAATAAACTAGGGGCTCCGCCCCTGTTCGCTTCGCTTCACCAACCCCGTTACAACGCTGGAAATAATAGCGGGAAAATGATAATCATATCACGTTTGAAGAAGGGAACGAAGCGGAGGTGTTACGTAAGCATAGTACAACTATGTTATTAGAGTTTTTTAAGTTAAACATGATTGATGAATTTAGTCGAACACATATGATAAACTTCCATATGATAAAATTCTAACAAAGTCGGTGAAAAATAAAAAAGAATAAAAAAAATAAATAAACAAAGAATAATAAAATAAAACAAAATTAAACGAAATTTTACAAATTAAAAAACCAAAAAAAAATAATAATAAAAAAATAATTTAAAAAAAACCAAAAAAAACAATAAAAAAAATTAAATGCATAAAATAAAAATATTAAAATAAAATAAAAAAAAGTAAAAAAAACCCTTAGCTTTTTTATATATAGAGATATTAATAATAAGTTTAATAAGAAAATCAATAAGTTTCAAATTAAATTACAGAATGATGAAGTGATTTGATTGTAAAATTATTATTTAATAATAATTGAAATTTGATTTGATAAAATATTTATTGAATGTTTGTGTGTGAATATTCCCTATTCAATTTTGAACTCATGCTTAATAATATAACTCATCCTTGAATTTATGATTATTGTTTGTATAATATTTATCTTTGTGGTAAAATAATTAATTGTAGCAATTTTTTATATTGTAAGTCAGTGGTTCTCAATTAATATAAAAGCACGGAACACCATTCACATGATTTTTTTTACGCGAAACACTGACAAAAAAATACTTGCCCACAATGAGTAACCAATCACAAATTACTATAAATCTGTCGTAAACGTAAACAATGTCTTCTTATAAGCAAGGAAAATACCACGCGCAACAATAACAATCAATAAAAACAATTTTAATGTTTGTATGTTTATATATCTGTGTAACGGCTTTCTTAATGAATCATATTATAAAGAAATTAATTGAGGTTTTTGATAATATGTATTTGAAATGCAAATTTAAAGATAAAATGTTATTTTTTTCGCGGAACACCGGTTGAG
Source organism: Schmidtea polychroa (assembly GCA_959609185.1). Taxonomy (NCBI): domain Eukaryota; kingdom Metazoa; phylum Platyhelminthes; order Tricladida; family Dugesiidae; genus Schmidtea; species Schmidtea polychroa. The sequence continues at coordinate 202,480 of CAUHTR010000014.1, read as the reverse complement.
AACCACTGGTGTAAATGATGGTAAATGGAGGTTTTAATAAATTTAATAACCCAAACTAATAATAATTATTAAATTAATTTCTATTGAGGATTAGAATAAATACCTAACGATGGATAAATCTATTATTAAGCAAAAAGAAAATGATTCAGAAGAGTAAAACAGTAATGTTGGCGCAAATAAAAGTGGAAGTAGTATATATGATGCCTAATACAAAAGGCAGAATTATACAAAGTGAAGTAAGAAAAATTAATCGACAGTATTCTGACAAATATTTAATTTTCGGTTTTACATACATCTATGAGGAAGAATATCACATTCCACCTTGTATTGTATGAGGAGAAAATTTCACCAATAGCCCGAAGGTTCAGACCGCTGAATTGATTGCTGTTCAGTTAAAACCTAATACGACAGCAGAGTCTTTAATTATACCTGCATGTTAAGAAATAGTTAAAAATTATGTTTAGCAATGAAGCAATGAAGGAAATAATGAAAATTCCTCGTATAAAAGATACAATAAAAAATAGAAGTACGAATACGTCGAATGATATTGAGAGAACAATCCCTGATAAGCTTTCCAACCGACATTTTGTTTTACAAATTGATGATTCCACTGAAATTAACAGCAGAGCACATAGACATGGATCCGTTTGCTTTATTAATGAAAACTAAATTTCTATGTTGTAAAGACCTTACCGAGCATTCGACAGAACAAGATACTTTTGATTTTATTTCGCCATATTTAGAAAAATGTAAAATATTATGGGAGCTATGTGTATGAACTTGTATGGACGGCGCGCCATCAATGGTTGGCTCATTTAAAGGGTTTGTGACACTCAACAAACACACAGAATATCTAGTGTTTAAAACATTTCCCAAAGTATTAAAACCTGTACTAGACAAAGTTGTGTAATATGGTAAACCACATAAAATCGAGACCGTTAAAAACCCTTTCACTATTATGGAATCAAATAACCAATGTTTTATTTTGCACGCTGAAGTGAGGTGGTTATTCAGGGGGGAAGTGCTATGCCGATTCTTGAAACTTAAGAATTGATTGTTGACCTTTTTCCAAAAGGAAGGTATGGATGGCATATTTAGCTGATATTTTTGAATACTTGAATAATGTTAATGCTAGCATTCAAGGAAAAAGAGAAAGTTTATGATATCTACTGACAAATGGACAAAAGTATCTTTTTTAAAAAAATCGCATTTTAGAAAGAAGGAGAGTAGATATGCTACCTTCGCTAAATGATAACCCTTCGTTAACCCTTCGGAAATTATTTCGAAGAACATTCAACTTCATTGGGAAAAAAGATTGGATGTTACTTTCCTCAATAATTATAGAGAATCATGACTGGGTAGGAAATTCATTTGTCATGGTATGAAATGAATTTGTCAAGGAATACATCGTGTTGTGATTTTCCTATCAAGCGGAACAATTGATTACCTTGTCAACAGATCGTACTCGAAAATTAAAATTCATAGAAATGACTCTGGATTTTTGATCAAGACGAATGCCCAGCTCTCTCTACAAGGGCACTGAAAATCTTATTACAGTTTTCAACTTCATATTTTTGTGAGCTCGGTTTCTCGATTTTAACCAATAAAAAATCTAGGAAATGCGCATGACATACCAGTTTATATGTAGAATTGAGAGTAGCCCTAACAAATATTAGACCTAATATCGCTGAAATCTGCAAAAGCCGATGAGTTCAGTTAGAATATAAAAATTTAATTATTTTTAAAATTTCTTATTATTAAAAATTCTCCCTCTATTCAAAAAGGTTAAGAATTACTGCTTTAGACATTGGTAACTAATTGGTAATTGGTAAGTAATTTCCACAATAATCTATCCTTTTTCTTCCTTTTGAAAACTTAAGAAACGTTTTGTAAAACTAAATTTGAGGTCCTTTTATATTAATTAGATGTAATTTAAAATTCGAGCATATTACTGCCTCGAGTAAAGACGGACCATTGAGGGTTAACAGTTAGGATTAACCTATATATATAATTTCATGGGGCAACACGTGCAGACTTTACGTCTAGAATTGCAACACCTACAAGTAGTATGGCAGATGACATGGCCACATTAGAATTAATGCGTGAGAGGAGACGTCCAGTGAGTGAAATATCGGTTAAACTTTCTAGTTTTATGTTATAATTGTCCTTATGATTCCAAATCTTCATCGGAGAATAACTAATAAATATGGGATCTAAAATTAAATCGGACACATGTCTTCTAACGGTAGTCCGTAAACCCACTCGACTACTTGCCGATTATAGTGTACAAAGGTACGCTCACTTTTCGTGAGTATTCACCCATTCGATTCAGTTTAAGTTTTGATTACTAATCGAATATCGAGTGATAAAGCAACCTTGCAATCTGGGTTATTCTGAAAACAACACGAAATGGGTATAATTTAGTTATTTGTAACCCACCACCATTATTTTCCCTGATTTTTCATCGGGTGTTTTTGACTGAAGATGTATAAAATATTTTCATTTAAAGCGAATTTGACTTCTTCATTCACGAAAAGTAAATCTTTTTTTAAAAAAATAAAAAAGTTTTCCTTTTAGTTTTTAACGCAAAATATTAAAATATTTTTAATTCTCATTTTGTTAACTCATAGTAATTATATTGTTAACTATGTTTAACCCGTGATAGTTGAATGTCAAATGGAAGGACAAATTCAGAAATTATAATGAAAATTTAATAAAGGTTTCACAGGGGAAGTATAACGAAAAAACAAATTAATTAATCCGTAATGGAAAGTCCAAGCTAATGGGATGCCCGAGCCCGTGGAAAACCCAAGTGCTGAAGAGAACTCGAAGTGCTGTGAGACCCAATCGATTATATAAGGAAGGTAATTTATCCGAGCGCCAATCTGGTACAAACAAACTAAAGTAATTTGAAAACCCTCAAATGTTTACCCAAGATTCCCGAGGGATAACTGTTTGCAATACTCCTAATTCTGTAGATAATTGGACTTTCAGAAAAGTGTAAAAATAGAGCTCAAAAACAGACAAGCCGCCAGTTGGTCAAAGAAACAAAAGAGAAGTTTGGCGAATAAGGCAATCAGCGATCGGAGGACGAAATCAAGTAATTGAAAACAAAGTTTAATTCTCGTACCAGAAAAGGTTATTGCTCCTTGGGTCGTCGTCTACCTTAGCGATCGATATTTATTTAGAAAGGTGTAAATCTAGTGACGAATTTTCATTTTGTGTGAAGCCGAATAAAGTTATTCTGTATTGGGTTTCGATTCATTTGTTTAAATAAGAACACAAAGAGTCAGAGAAAACCAACTTGAAAATAATAACCCAACAATTGCAATTGCAAAATCTACAACTATATTTTATTTTTATCTATATATTATTTTTAAGCAAAACAGAATGAAATATGGTTGAAATTTAATTTTAATTTATAATGAAATATTAATATTTAAAAGTTTTTCTAAATTTTTTCAAAAAAATTTCTAAAATTTCCCCTAAGAATATTTTCTTCAATCCGGTTCTAAATTATCCGAAGACTTTGTTCAGTTAAATTCCCAAGTTTAGAAATAAATGTGACCCACATATAGTCTGTTCGAGAGCTCGATCAAACTATTAAATTTCACAAAGATTGGCGCCTTATTTGGGAATTTTATCGGAAAATCTTTTCTAACAATGACGTAAATTAATATTAAATATTTGCGGTTTTATTATAGAAAGAAAAACTTGAATATTTTCATTTTTCAATTATAAAATACAAATTGCGAGAGAATTTTCCATAAGTAATGAAATTATTGAATTTTTTATGGGATTCTTTTACAGAAAATAGATCAATATTTTTATTTATTTAACGCAAATTTTGGACAAAACAAATTTTTATATGTAGTTATAATATATTATTAAATATTTCAATATTTAATAAATGCCTTTTTTGTTTTAATAATAAATTTTGATTAGCGTTATTTTAAATGGATGAAGCTAAATGTACATCTATTTGCATGGAATAAAAGCATTTATAATATAAAAAAGTCAATAACCTTATATTACTGAAACACGCAAACTTAACTGTGTGCTGAATTTTAATATTGCATGGAATAAAAACATTGACTATAGAAATTGAGAGAGTCGGAAAATATTAATTTAAGACACAAACTCAACATATAGTAAAATATGCATAAATGTTTTGGATATTTAGAAATATTGTATAAAATAAAAACTTTTTAAAACTTTATTATTTACAATTTATTTAGAAAGAAATAAGCAAAATTCATAGAAATTTACTTTGAGTTGTGTAAGAAAGGACAAAATAAATTCGTATGATTTATTTATAAAATTATTAGGAATTTTATATTTCAGATAGTTTTGTTATAGCGCTGTCTTTGTGAAAGTGAAGAGTTGACAATATCAGATTTATTCTTGAAATTACAAATAATTTGAAGTTTTTACAGTATTTCAGATATTATGTTTAAACTCTGCTTTTTTGAGAAGTGAAAAGATGACAACCATTTCAAATACTCAACCAAATCCTTCGACCTCCTCTGATTTGGGAGGGAAATAAAAACAAAATCTTAATTAAAAAACTAAATAATTCCATGGAAAATGGCGAAGATTGCTATGATTTTGGAGGATTTTTTGGAAATCACCGAAAATTCGATTCAAATAATCATTTACAAATACCAAATATTTGAAGAAAAGGAAAAAGTAGATTTTAAATGTCTTTAAAAATAGATGTTTTTAGTGATTAACTTTCTTTTTTCAATAAAATATTAGGTCCATTCAAACAAAAGCATTAAAATCTTTAATATCTTAATAGAATTGCACAATACACAAAATATTTTGAAGATATGTACGTCACTAATTTAGTTAACGTACAATTTTTCATATTTTAAACTTTCCATTTTCAGGTTTATTGATATTTAGGGGTTCGACGTGTTTCCGAATACGGGATTATGACCTTATTTAAAAAATCGGGATTTTGTCGTTAGGAATTTTGTCGCCCAACCCTTATATCTATATAGGATCAAAATTCAAGACCTAAAATTTACTTAAAATCTTACTTGAAAGCCATTTCTAAAATGATAGATATTACAATTTAGCTTCATTTTTCAAAGTTTATGAATCACCTACATACCAAATTGAAAAGTGCTAAAATTAAATACTGCACACAAACACAACACATACTAAAAATGTATGCAAAGTTACAATATGCATTTATTTGGTAATGAGAAACATTCCTATAATAACTTTATTTTAGACAATTATTAGAAAAAACAGATGGTGAAAAACTGAGTTTATGTGAAATTGAGATATTATCATAAGATTTATTTTAAAGTTATAATCAATTATTTCTATAGGATTTCAGATATTGCTGGACATTCTACAATGCTTAATACCATAACAATAAAGCATAAATTGTAAATTTTATTTGTAAATTTTTAAAATGTCACATTATTTCAGAATTTCAAAAAATTACAATGGAAAATGGATAAAATTAATTGCTATTTTGCCCATATTTTGTAGATTTTGGTCCACTTTGAATTTCCGAAAATTGATATTACTCACAAAATGAAAATAAAGGATGTCGAAACAACATATATAATCATTTAAAAACTTAGCAAAATTGCCAGTTACAATCTAGAACCGGAGGGCCTTTCGGTGAGAAAATATCAAGATTTTGAGCTGTGAATAGTGTCATCCGTTACATAGGAAGATCCAAATGTTAGATATAGCCAACATTTCATCTACTGCAAATTTTATAGAAGTTAATTGTCAACATTTTAAGAAAGTTTGTATTTGCTGTAAATATAAACATTTCTAATTTGATTATAACAGTCACTAAATAATGTCATATATATATATATATATATATATATATATATATATATATATATATATATATATATATATATATATATATAAAATTGAAATTCAAACTAAATTAATCAATATTTTTAAACTAACTTATTCATTAATTTTTTTTTGTTTTAATAATTCTTAAAGTTTTAAAATTTTAAAAATATATTGAAATATTGTTGTTTGATTTCAACATTTAGAATTTTAAAAGTTTGAATTGAGAAAATAGAATTTTATGATTTCTAAATTGTTAGGTTTTTGTTTTAGAAATTTCGGAAACACAACTTTGTAAAGATTTTTTATTCTTAAACTTTTCTTTTCAAAGACATTTAGCAGATATTTCTCATTTATTTATTCACATCAAAACCAAGATAAATCTTAGAATAATAAAAATAATTTCATTCGTATTTTTAGAATTTTTTATGAGAATTACTGGATAAAACCGAGATAAACTCAGATTTGTCATTTACAATAATTATGATGCCTTAGCACTAGGAAAACAAGTGCAGTAAACAAAAAAAATCAATAAATCAGAATTTTTCTGTTGAAATTATTGAATTCAAAATATTATTTATTGATATTACATAAAAAATAATAGAATTAATATTATCATTTTGATAGTTTTTATTTGTGACAATAATATAAGATTAATGAATATTATTAATGATAATAATAATAATAATAATAATAATAATAATAATAATAATAATAATAATAATAATAATAATAGTAATAATAATAATAATAATAATAATAATAGTAATAATAGTAATAATAATAATAATAATAATAATAATAATAATAATAATAATAATAATAATAATAATAATAATAATAGTAATAATAATAATAATAATAATAATAATAATAATAATAATAATAATAATAATAATAATAATAATAATAATAATAATGATAATGATATTAATAATAATGAAATAAATTAAATAGTAAATTATTTAATAAAAATAGAAAATTATTCAAGTATTACTTAAGTAAGTCCAACAAATATTTAAGAGGCGAATGAATATCAGTTTCAAATTCTCTATGTTTGATTTTTAGGAAATTTATTTCAATATTTGTTTTAACATAAGCCGTTTCGCTTTAATTAATCTTAGTTATTTTATCATTGCTAATTTATATTAACAAATGAAAATAAATTTCTTAAGGAAAACCAAAAAAACCAAATTTAATTAATTATATTTTAGAATTAGTCGCAAGTTTTAATTTTTTCATTATTCATTTATATAATATTAGAAAGAATGTTGAAAACTCTTTTCTAAAAAGACGACTAAAAGAGTATGTTTTCTGTTTTGACTGCTATTAGTAATTATTACACCGGTAACAAAGGTAGGACATTTAAGTGAGATTAGGAAGTACCCGTTATTATTGTCCTGATTAAATTGTGATATCCAGGAGCGTCAATGACTTTCCGGTTTTAATTTTTCTAAACCCAACCTGATTTTTAAAGATTATTTTTAAAATGAGGGCAGAGAACATAAATTCTAAAGGCTTATTGTTAATGTTTATGTATTTTAGATGGAGAGCGTGTGTTTGTAGGAGAAATTGTTGGCCCATCCGAACCACCGGTAAAATCTGTATTGAACAGCTGTGAAACTTGTGTGTATGTGTGTAATTGTATGTGGGCGTGTTTAAGTTATATTGTACACCTCGTTGTATTTGATAAAAACGTTATAGTGTGTTGACAGAATTTGCATACAATGAAATTTGAGTTATAACTGCCTAGAGAATTGTTGTCAAGATTTTATAAGAAATTATGGAAATTTCACATTTTAAATTATTTATGTGGATTTTAATGACAAAATGATTTTCAAAGTTATTTTTAATTTTTAAATTTGTAAACCTAATCACCCATAATTTACTATTTTATCAAAGATTTTGCAACATATCTTTTAATGTTGTGTAAATGATTTTTAACGATAATTTTAACAAATATTTTCTTTAAAATAGGTATATCTTTTTAGGTGGTGTTTGATTTTTTTATAGAAATTGCATTAATCACTTTTGTATGTTTCATTAATTTTTCTACCCTTTCTAGAATCCTATAATAAATTGACAGGTGTAACTGCTAATGGGCTTTTAACACACAGATGAGTCTGTATGTATCTTAAAATATAATGTATTGATTATTTTTTATATTATACTATTTTTATCAAATACAGCACGGTGTGTCGTATCATAAAATCAAATCATTAAACAAACATTCATAAAATTTATTATAAAGAAATGGAATAAAAAATACTTTAAGTTCAGAATCAAATAAAATCTTAGTGATTAGCATATTTTCTTCTTAATTTTCTGCTTGCAGCATTCTTACTTTAAATTTTATTTTCATCTTTTATCGGATTTGTTATTAATTTTTTATCTCTATAGGGAATGTTTTACTGTAGAGATTTTGTATTGTTCTTTTTTGAGGGGGTGGGATTCATTGACAGCAAATTCACATGAAGTGTAGAGGTTGTATTCAGTACTGTAAAATAAATTTTAGTAAAATCCTTTTATTCTTTTTTGTTTTATTTTCTCCTATCTTTTTTTGCATGTTATATCTTATTTATTTTCATTATGAATATTAATCAAAATATTTTCCCTAAAATAATACAGATTTTCAGCACTTCCACTTTTAAGTGTTTAAGTATCAAAATTCGAAAACTCTTCAAATATAAATTATTTGTTTAAATTGAAATTAAATTACAGTTAAAGTGCATTAGAAATAAAATTTCTCAAATAAAAAAAAAATAAATTACAAAGTCAAAATTTAACTCAAGCTCAATAAAATTTGTTTTTAACTTTCATAAAAACTTTTGGTAACTTTTTGTGGTAAAAAATTACCTAATTAAATTTATCTGATGTTGTCTATAAATTGTAGAATTTTACAATTATGTCTTCAGAAAACATTTCTCATAATGTCTGGAGAGAACATTTATCATGCTGAGACTTCGAAAAATCTGTAAGAGAAATAAGTCTGCCTCCTGGATTTTCTTTAACACGAGAGCTCTCGATTAAGTTAGAGTGATTTATATTGTCTTTCTATAAATGGTTTTTTCTCTCCTATTTAGTTTTTAAATTTTGTTTAAATGGATAAATTTCGGGAAAAAGTTGATTAAGTTTCAGATATTTTTATTTAAATTTAAAATTTGAAAATATATGTGTTATTTATTTTTCGGTGATTTTGGCTAATTAAAAGTCCTAGGGAAGGGATTTTGATTGGTTTAATTGGCCCTGGATAACATATGTTTTTAAATTACAACAATTTTCGGTAAAACCTTTATCAAGTGCTTAACTACTCTGAAAACATGTCCGAGGAAAAAAATCAATAAAAAGTGTCTACTGAATTTTTGGGTGTTCTTGTGCAATTAGTTCATGTCCAATGTGATTTTTGACAAATTGAAATTTATTTATACATTAATATATTATTTGTATTTATTAACTAAATAATATATTTAACAAGTTACAAACCTTGAATGTAACTTGAGCTTGTAGCTGAGCAGGGATGGAAAAACTTTTCAAATCTTGTGGCCGACTTTTGACTAGATTAATCCTTACGGTCTACCAGAGAAATTATTTTAAATATCACAAAAGTGCTACCAGCAATAATCTATAGTATAGACGGATGGCGTAAATAACTTTATGTTCTTCATACTTGCTTATAATTTTCTTTTCTTGGTCTTTATATTTTTTCTTTATTGCTTTTTTATTCTCAATCCTGCAGCACTCAGTGCTATCAATATTTCATTGTAAGCTTGTTCTTTTTTAAATTCTTTAAATGTTATTTATTTTAGAAAATATTTTGGGAGCATATATTTTGGATATTGGAATGTGTGAGCTGAATTTTAAAATGACAAATAATAATATATATATTTCTTAAAATTAATAAAAACAATTAAAAGAATTTTTATTAATAAATATATATTTAATAATAAAATATTTTATTCTAAATTAAAGGTGAATATGAAAAATTTTTTTTTATTTTTAACTCATTAATGTATTTGTTTTAATCTTTATGATTTATTAATTTTTTTTATTTCATTTTTTTAAATAATTTTTTTAATTATTAAGTTACAATAATTAAACAAAAAAGGCTTCAATATTGGAAAATTAGAAAAGTTTTGATATATGTTCAAAGGGAAAAGCCGACGGAATTGATAAAAAAAAGAATCAGTAATTGACAATGAGGTCAATCTAACATGACAATTTTCTCATTGAAAATCTCTGAAAATTCCAGAAAAAACTTCTCATTTATTCGTTGTTGGAAATACTTTCTCAAATGAGTTGAATTTGCCAAATTTTTGGAGCCTGTCATGATTAGGTGGATAACAATATTGAAAATTGGGTGAAAATCATTGAAATAATAAAAATATATAATTAAGTGTTATAAATTGAAACTCATATGTGTGCTTTTTAATTAATTAATTTAGTAATTATATTGGTAATTATTAACTCATTACCCAGAAATGAATTGTGTGATTCATAGGAGGTTATTGAAGTTATACTTGACTCTTGGTATTAAAGTAACACATGTAAATGGAGCTGTAAAGTTTAAACAAGCTTCTATTTTTAAAAAATATACAGACACTAATATTAAATAATAGTTTGTATGGCAAAACTGTGTAGAACTTAAAATGACCAATGAATATGAGATTATGAACTACTAATAAAAAACTTGTAACCTACACATCAAAACCTACTTTTAAAAATTAATTTAAATTGACGAACAAGCTGTTAAATTCTGATTCTATATTTATAGACAGACCAAATTACATTGGTCAATCTGTAGTTGATCTATCTAAACTTAGGATGTATGAACTTCAGTATGTAGGCTTGAAAAAAATACTAGCTTACTCATAGAGTAAGAGCAGTATGTATTTTTGGCAGCAGTATTCTTGGATTAATCAAGGAAAAGAGAAAAGAAATGAATTAAAATAAAAAACAGCGAATTTAAACAAAATAAAGAAATAGACCATTTAAAACGATTGGAATTTCAGATCGAAAAATAAAACACGATTTGAAACACACTCGCTCAACCCGGATTCGTCGAAGAACATGTACTGTACCACTTTTTCTCATGTCCCGCATATGTGATATAATTAAATTAATTAAAAATATATTATAATTATTTACCAGTCATATAATTAAAATCCACTTTTCCAACGATCCCGGTCATCATCAATGCACCCGGTTACCCCCCGAGAGGCGTCATGTTGCATCTTCCTGATAGTCGATGAAATTAATAACCTAATTTAATCACAGCATCAGATGATATACTAATATTTTCTTCATTTTTCTTTTTCTCTTATTTGTAGGTGTTATGCCAACTACACCCAATGTTCTCAAACCATGTTTTTCTTGCTCCGACAAGGACGCGCAACTGGCGGTCGTCAGGGAAGAAAATCGTCTGCTCAAAGCTAAGATTGAATGTCTGGATAGCACATAGTTCTTCCCCTCCAGGTGAAGGAGAAAAACAAACAACTACACCGTCTTGACCACTGCCATGACAGTCTCATTACGGAAAATCTAGTACAAAGGGCCGTAGTACAGAACCAATTCCAGGCTCTGTACCAGGTGTTTTCGGTCAAGGCACTGGAGTCGCGCGTGTCGAAATGTGAGTGAAACGGCTGGTGAAATCTGACTCAGTGACGACAAGGTTCATGTCAAGTATACAACTTTCTTATAATAGAAAATCGGCAAATAAGTATATTAAAATATAAATTGGACATACATTTCGACCGTTTAACAGTCACCTTCAGGCTAAGAATCGTATTAATCACAACTAAATGAAAATAATAATATTCAAACATATTAACAACAATCAAGCTGTATCAAAAAGATATTTTAATAAAATTTTGGAAACCATTTTTTTTATCATATAAAAATTATTTTAATTTTAAAAACGCACAAAAATTGTTAACATTCATATATAAAAATTCTTTTTTTCAAATTAATATAAAAAAAATACAAAGAATTTTACAAACAACATCTTCCCAAATATTAAATGTACAAGTTAAATTATTTAAATACATTCAAAATCCCTGTAGGCTGGGTACTTTGAATATTAATTATAGGATTTAAATACCTAATATTATATATATATATATATATATATATATATATATATATATATATATATATATATATATATATATATATATATATATATATATATATAATAATAATAATAAATATCTAAATATCCCAGTAATTACTCAAACTCTTCGAAAAGGTCTTAAAATCAGAAATACTTATTTTTTTACTGGTACCTTTCCTAAAATGATCACTAATGTGGGCCAATCCATTCCGTTGGCATGCTGAAGAACTCGAGTGCATAGATGACGGGCAGTCTCTCCAATGTATGTGAAAATTGATACACGAGTTTTGAACACAGACCAACTTTAAAAGACTTTGAAACAATCCTAAATATAGTCTTATCTTCATGTTTAAGGATCTTATGCTTGAATTCTCTGAAACCTTCAGAATAAGCTAATACCATCCCATATTTTTGATCAGTGTGCTTAGATCTGATGTTTTTTCACTTTCCGAACTTGACAAAATATTAACTTCAACGTCAAAAATAAGATCATTACTTTCAGATAAACTGTGTAAGAATTATGAGTATTCAACATCCATTTATCAACTGACTTTTTTGTCATGCACTTAAGAAAAGATTTAGAATATCCATTTTTAAGAAGCAACACAACCAAAGAATCAATACTTTAAACTGAATTGATAAAGGTGGATGATAAAGACAATGCACGAAAAACTAATCCTCTCACCATATTTCGCTTGTATTTATATTCACAAAAGCTCTCAGGAGTAGTATAAAGACCAGTATCAATCACTTTTCTGTATATTTCAGTTTGATAGCCTTTTTCCTTCTGTTGAATAATTCAAAAACCTTATTATTATCAGCATTATTATTATTATTATTATTATTATTATTATTATTATTATATCGTAAATAGTCGAAAATTCTTTCATTAAATACATTATTTGCAGCAAAAGGCTTAAATTATCATTTTATTGTTTTATATTATTATTATTATTATTATTATTATTATTATTATTATTATTATTATTATTATTATTATTATTATTATTATTATTATTATTATTATTATTATTGTTATTATTATTATTATTATTATTATTATTATTATTATTATTATTATTATTATTATTATTAGATGTAAATCTAAACCTGAAAAATATTCAGAATTAATAATTAAAATTGTAATTTCTCAAAAATTATTAAAAAGAATTTTCAATCCAAATTTAAATTTAAAGCAAAAACAAAATTAAATATATTTTTCAAATTGTTTAAAATTTTAAAATTAAATTTTCAATCAACTGCCAAATTTTTGATATTTTTACATTTTCTTTTAATAATCTTTATAGTTTATTATAGTTAAAGAAAATTGGAAAAAATATTTTGACTACCAAAATTATTTTTAGCCAATCAAATTGATTGAAAAATAATTCAACTCAAATATTACATGAAAAATATTTTTTTTGTTTATTGTTGTAATTGGAAAATAAAGAAAATACATCCAAATAACTGGACAAATTTTGTTTTTATTTTGTTGGAAATATCATTTCTCTCTGAGCCATCTACTATTGGTCTGTGAATTGTAGTTGGGATAATATTCCAATGTTTTAATGAGCATGTTTTTTTGATAATTGGGAAATTTCAACTAGAAATTTTTCAATTTTGTTTTAATTTTGAATTTGTGGAAAACATTCAATTTTGATATTAAAAGTAAAATTTCACAATTGAATTTTATTGTAATTATTTTTCTTTTTTATCGATAATCTATTTTTATTTTTTTTTATTTTCATTTTCTTTTTTCACTATAGACTTTTTAGTGAAAGTTAAAGGATTTCATAATATAATATGCATATACCCAGTGGCGTAGGTAGCATGCGTGACACACGGGAGGATATCGATGGTGTCACCCCTCGAAAACGGTTAAATCAACATTAGGTAAAAGAAAATATCATGTAAGCGTGAAGTATGATTTTAATACAACAATTGAAATAAACATTGAAAAATTATAAATCATTGATCATCAAATTTCAAAACTAGCAACCAAGTATCATAAACATATATAGAAGAAACTTCCGAAAACTTTTATTTTAAAAATATTCCATGTATTCTTTTGGTAGTAATAGAGACAGAAAAACAGAAAAGCAATCCGCAGACAATAGAAATGATAATAAATACACATGGTTTCACTGGACAACGCTCGATGCGTGACAGAGGTTAACTGCATAGATATGCTAAATTCTCTTTGTTTCAGACAAAAAATGTACGTATTCAGGTGGCCGACGTATCGAGGTGAAATATCGAGACTGAAGCAGCGTGAGTATAGAAGCATGGAACCGGTTTATTACGTGGAGACGACGGAACAAATCCACGACTCTTGAGCCACCACGAGTGTAGGTTGCAAAGAAGTCCAGGTTCAATCGTGAGTATTCCTCCAGGTTCTGTGCAATCTAGACGGTATTAGCGGCAGTTAAGAAACTTTGGCGAGTGTAACAAAATATTCATAATGGTACCATCCCAAGCTCGGACGAAGATCTTCTGTATCGAACGAAGGGTGAGTGTAAGAAGGCTCTCATGCGTTACAACAACCAAAATTTATGCATTCCAGAGGATAATCCGTATAATTCAAAAATAAGCCGTTGTAGCAGATCCCAGATTATGAGACAAGGCGGCCGCTACTAGGTCCTAGGAAATTTTCACGTGGTTAGCTTGGATCAATAAAACTCCAGACTTAATGATAATCACTGATAATAAGATGGTACTCCGGTGTCATTTTTTGTGCATGCAGCGATGGACAATTACCTTCTAACGGTGGTCTGGAAACCCGCTCGAAAGCTCGACGATTAAAGTGTACAAATGTACGTTAACTTTTAGTAAATTTTAGTAATTATTTATTATTTATACTTATTATTATTATTAATTACGTCCTAGCCTCTTCATGTCTAATAAATTCACACTCTGCACGAGCCAAACCACAACACCTTAAGGAAGAAAATTTCAGGAGTTATATATCAACAAAGCCTGGAAATTATGGCGTTTTTCTCTATTGGCTTATTGAAGTGGATTTCCAGCTACAATTATATTTCAGTATTGTTGGCAATGAATCTGGCAGAAAGTTAATATAATAAATATAAATATAACCATGAACAACTACCTTTTTTGTTAGATAAGAATACGACTGTAGTTGGCACTCTAAGATGAAATAGTTGAGATATTCTATTGGCAGCTAATGATGTTGCAAGCAGACGAAAAGGAGATACGGCTCACTTCTTTCACGAGAACATAACTGTTTGTTCATTCTGGAATGAAAAGAGTAGTCTGGTGCTGCTCTTGTTTTTATGCATGACTCCTATAATAACTAAAGTTAAATAGTCAAATTTTATAATGCTACTAAATACGGAGTAGATACTTTGGAAAAATTAACTAGAAGTTTCATAAGTCAATAAAAATGTTCCCATTGGCCTTGTGGCGTAGTTTTTACACTTTAAAATGTTGCATGCATTGGGTCTCAAAAATTTCAATTGTTTAAGCAAGGCTTTTTTGATAGTGTCGATATAAATTCAGAAGTGTTCATTATGTAGTTCACATATTTTATTTTATAATCATATTTCAGATTTAAATAAATAATAAAATATTATTATAACTCATTTTAATAAAAAATTTATTCCTTGTTTAGTTGAAATTTTATCGGTCATAGGGTTATTATTATATTATTATTATATTTTGTATTCACTTATTATTATATTTAATTTTAAAAAATAGTTTAAAGTCTTTTGTGTATGTTATGTGATTAAATGGGAGAGGGATAGAGTTGGGTTAGAATTTTGAATTTAGAAGTGTGTTGACAGAGGGTGAAAATGGGAAAATGTTCGGGCACTTAATAAATCAAATTAGGTTAATAATAATAATAATAATTGAAATAATAATAATAATAATAATAATAATAATAATAATAATAATAATAATAAAAATAATATTATTATTATTATTATTATTATTATTATTATTATTATAAGAACTTTTATTTCTTTCAATTTCACCACTGATTGTTTTTCCATTGAATTTATTAAAAAGAGAGTTTGAAGACTATAAATCAGTAATATATCGATGTTTGTTGATACTCACGAAATTTCGGCACTGCCCTTTTCAAGTGAATTTGATCAATATTATTGTTGGAGAAAAATAAATTTATTTCGTATTTCATAATAAATTTTTTGGTTTAATTATATTTTATTTATATTTTATTTTAATTACCCAAATAATATTTCCTATTTTTTAAATTTTAAATTCTATAATTTATTTTTAATTTTTAATTTTTTAATATTTTATTTTTATAAAAAAACGTTTTTTATATTTTATATATTTTTTTAATTTTAAATTTTAAATCTAATTAAATATTAATTTAAATATTAATTTAGTTGAATGTTGATGGACGGTTTAAGTTTTTTGATATTTTCTGAAACATTAAAAATTCAATAAGCTTATTCAAAAAACATCTAACAACATCAAGGTCTTGGAAACAACTCAACCTTTTATAAACAAATCCGATAACATTTTCACCAAAGCACAAGAAAATTTTCTTAGTAAGGGACCAGTTTTCGTTCCACCACCAAACATAAAAGATCTTAACAAAGCTGAAATTATAACTAATGCTACTTTTGAAAGTCTAAGAAGACAAATTGGATTACATCTAAAAACAAAAAAATCAATAATCGAATCTTATTCAGAATCTTCTAACATAGCTGAAAAATATAATCATCATCTCAATCCGAATCGTAGAACATACGGCAACATGCCGGACCTTCCAAATGACATCAATGAGAACATTTGGAGTATGGAAAATGACATTAAGAACATTGTCAAGAAAGAGGCTTATCTCATGAAAGAGCAACTCTTGACACAAAAATCTCTCACTCGTAATATAAAAACACTTAAAAACCTTAAAGAATTGACAATCCTGCCTTTAGATAAAACAAACAGACTTGTCGCGCTTAACACAGATCATTATGAATCACTCTTCAACGAACATCTCGCCAATTAACAAAGTCTTCAGAGTTGCAGCTTCTTTCTTCGAAACCTTCAAACCAGAAACTGTTTTTGAAGACTTATCTGAACAAGATTTCATAGAAACTGTCAAACTAGCCATAAACTCAGATACTGTATTGATTAAAGGAAAACCGTTCAAACAAATTCATGGTCTAGCTATGGGTAACAACCTTTCGGAGATTTTAGCCATTTTCTACATGCATCATGTAGAATCAAATATTAGATCATTTTTTAGAGATAAAATCCTGATGTGGAAAAAATACATTGATGACATTTTCATAGTCTCCACGGTACTTCTCAATATAATCTTGGCATATGCAAACTCCACTAACACTAATATACAATTCACTCTTGAACTACTTGACCCAGAAGGCAAGATTGCTTTCTTAAATACCATGATAAGTCCTTCTGAAGGTCCAAACACACTCACATTCAAGACAGATTTATTCACTAAAAGTCTACACAGTGGGCACATTCGTCCTTGGGAAAGTCACGTTCCACTCCAACAAAAAATCGCTCTATCAGTAGGAGAGAGGAAAAAAGAGCAATACGGAACTGTTCGGACAAAACGGAAAAAAACAAGAAACCATTGAAAACTTTAAAACACGGTTTTTACAAAATGAATACCCAAAGGAGTTCGTAGAAAAATACTTTTGGAGTGAATATGAATCTAATATGCATAATCCACAAAAGGAACATGTCAATAAGCCAGTAATATACCTACGCTTCCCTTTTTTACACAATAGGATATGTAACACAATCAGAGCTTACATTCGCAATATGGAGTTTCCAGTTCATATTCGCCGAAAATTCGTGAGTATCAACAAATATATTACTGATTTATAATCTTCAAACTCTCTTTTTAATAAATAATAATAATAATAATAATAATAATAATAATAATAATAATAATAATAATAATAATAATAATAATAATAATAATAATAATAAGTAATTAATATTGAAGTGGCATTGAGGGTTTCATGATATCAACTGGCAAAATTTAGATGTAACGTTGAAAATTTTAGCAATACTTGATCATCTTACTCTAATTATTTTGAATTAGGAAGATTAGTTTACTTATTTTGATAAAATCACTTTTTTATTTATTAAAATGCTATCATGTACTAATTTTTCTAATTTATATTTATATCTAAAATCCGTTGTTTTAAAAATTTTTCACTTGTTATCGATAGAATTAAAATTTATAATTTCAACTTAGTGAAAATAAATTTAGTTGTTTAAATATTTAAAATCATTGAATATAGTAATCTAAATTTGAACCGTAAATTTTGAATTAGAATTTAATTATTAATTAATTTAAACGTTTTCATAAGTCATTATTCCACAATAAATAAATTTTATTCATCATTTTTATATATAAAAAATAAAATAGATATTGTTTTAGAACTCCAACAGGAATTTTGCGACTGTAATTTTCTTTGTTGAATGACCTATAAAAATGTCTTCAGAAAGCTCGCAACCAGATTTAACAATATGGAATATTGATTTTAATGAATTATCAGTAAGTGTAATTTTTATATTAATTTATTAATATCAATAATAACTTTATATTATTTTGGGATCAATCTTAAGTTAATTATATAATTATATAAAATTTATATTAATAAAGTCAATTTTATTTTTAATCTAAAATTAAATTAGATTTATTTTATTATATATTGTCAGTTAATAGTTGATTATTATTATTTATAATTACTATTTTGAAAATATTTTTAATTATTACACTTTTTTATTGGCAATTTTCTAAATAAGCCCATTTTAATTGAGATTAATTTATTTTCTTTAATTTTTTCTGGATTTAAAGTAAAATTTTCTTTAATAATTTGAAGTTTTTAATTTTTTTTTATCGAATGTGGGTGGTATTTAATATGCATAAATAAAGATTTGGATTTATCTGTGCCGAGTAGAATATTTGATAATAATGTTACTCGGATAAAATTCTATTTATTATCTGATTTATAATTTGAGTCAGTCTCCCAAGGTCAGAATTGAGATGCAATCGATATCGTCTGTCTCCCTCCCCCTCAAAACCCACCCCGATAGAATAATAGCACAACCCGAAAGTATATACTGTCTACAGGCAAAAAAAAGAAACTATATAGAGACTTTACCATTTCCTATTAATTCATTTCCCATTGACCAATAAAAAAGGCTTGAGTTGCGTTAAAATGTCTTTTCTTGACATTGAATATGTAATGAACATTGGCAAACGTTTTGTCTGTGAACTCTCGAATTATCCATTGGCATCATATTAAAGAACATTCTAAATGGGAAGATGAGAAATCATATTAGCTGGTACTCATAGTGAATAAATCTGGGGGGGGGGGCTGGGTTAGGGTAGTTAATAATTTTCTACAGTTAAAATGACTGGAATTGAAATTGATACATTGTAAATTTATTTAGAAAATCTTGATTTATTAAAATCTCCTTTCAATGCCATTCATAAACTCTAACTATAATATAAAAACATCTCAACGAATCCTCAATAATTCACTAATTGTTCACCTGCGGAAGTAATGAAGGACAGTTTTTTTCTTTTTTATTGACATTTTCTATTCAATAGAATAATTAATGTCGTTTTCCAACTTTCTTCTCTCTTAGTTCTGTAAAAAAAAGATTTTCTGGACAGATAAGGAGAAACTAATTACGGATAGGCAATTTTGACAGGCAATTCAGGCACCGTTCCTGTTATATGTTAAATATTTTATTAAATGGATCTCTATAAAGCTTTTAGGAAAACAGCATAGTTACAGTTTACGGCAAATTCGAGAAAATTCTGAAAAATACTCAAATTTTCACTGATGCTTTTTGTCACTCTTTTTGATTGCCATTTCATATATATATGACTCTATACTTTGTCGATCGTAGGGGAAAAGTAAACTGTAGACATGACATAGATTCGTTAATGACCAATGTGGATTTATGTGCATATTTTCCAGAGAGATAATGATAGCACATGCTAAGGATGTCATGGAGTTGATTTTAATTATGATTCAGACATTGACTGCTATCAATGTAGACCAAAGGAAGGGGGAGATAGATGTACTATGAACATTATTAAATTTAGAGACACATGGACGAATTTGAGCACAACTGCGAATATCATCGTTAAAATAACCCCAAATAATGAACTATCATGCCATAAATGCTTTACCACCTTCAACTACGAAATACCTATTGAAAGTCTCACACAGCAGCATTCAGAGGATGGCAAATATATATATATATATATATATATATATATATATATATATATATATATATATATATATATATATATATATATCACTTCGTCAAAATCACTTGAAAAAGGCAGTGCCGAAAATTTGTGAATATCAAAAAAGCATCGATATATTCATTGATTCATAGTCAAGTTTTTTAATAAATACAATGTCAATTGAAAAGAGATCAGTTGTGAAATTTGAAAAAAAAGTTTTTTATAATATATGTCAATGTAATTAATAGGCATTATATTAATTACTATATATGTAATTTATATATCTAATGCCTATTAATTACATTGTCCATAACATATATGCCTATTCCGGATAGAGAAATGTATCTCAAATAGTATTTATGTCATCCCGAACAGAGAAATATATGTATATCAAATAATATGGATATCAACCTCAGCATCTAATAGTTAATTTTAAATAATAAAAGTACTAATATGAATGAAAATTTTGTAAATGTTGGGAAAATATATATAAAAATTATGGGGATCATAAAATTCTTTCGCATAGTTTCATTGTATTATACTATTACTCAATTTCCTGTCGGGCCCCTGAATCTGTATGTATGTAACTGTATAATCTTAATTAATTATACATGCATCAGTTTAATAAATATTTTCAAAATGTTTTTATAATAATTTGATAATTTATTACCAGGAACTAATTTTCCACTTAATTTCTTGCTAGATTCAAGAAAATAAAATTTTATTAAAACTTTATTGCTCCTTTACACTATCAATCAATATTCTTTTTAATATTTTTATTACGAATTTTTGACAATGTCTGTTTTAAGTTTTCAAAATATTTGTAAGAGGTAGCTTTGAAAAATTCATGCAACAATATTGATCGATAGTCTAAAAATGAAATGAAGATAAATTGATAAACAATTCATTATTAAATTAATATAAATTTGTTATTAAATAAAATTTACAATCAGATTACGCATGATACATTTGGAATGTAATAATTATCTATAATTCCATAATTAACAATGCGATGATAAAATATTTGGTTTTTTGGTTTTATATTTATTTTCGATTTATATTTTTCAATTTGTTTTTTTTTATTTCACAATTGATCTGCAGTTAAAGTTTGATTCAACCACAGGAAATATTTAAATAAAAAATTGGAGAAAAAACTGCTCGTGGACAGCTACTATATGAAATAAGTGTTTGCTCTTTCAGGACCAGAAAGATTTATAAAATAAAAGAAAAATTTGAGGCATTAAAGTTGCTTTTATATGTGAGGTTTGTAGGGTTGTCAGTGATAAAATATTAAAATTATTGTGATTACTTGTGCCCTATGATTGTGAAAGGGTCAGGCATAAATATCTTTCGTGGATTTTAAACGTAAAATGAAACAACAAAACTTTATGTTCAATTAATTTTGATTAAAAAAACCTAAGAAACTCAATGCGTTTATCATTTATTTGTGGGCCCCAAAATTAATTGTTTTGCATCATATTCAAAGAATATATTAAATAAAAAACATTATGAGAAAATATTAACTAATGACGTTATAGTGTATTTTTAGTATTCTAAATTTAAAAATTAGTCATACTAAGTCATTGTTCATTTATGTATTAAAATTTGCAAGAGAATCAACATTTTCAAAAGGGTTAGGTTATTCATACACCAATAGTGAACATGAGATTGGATTTGGAACATCAACTGAGAGGCTAGATTTACCCAACCATATATTTTGTCATGATAATCGTAATTCTGTTTAGTATGAAAACATATTTACTTCGTACCGTTCTCGCAATCAGGAAATATTTTCATTGACTAGTACAAATTTGTATGATTGGCTTAACCATACTAGTGAGGTAGCTTCAATGCAATCCTTTTAAACCAATCGTGTGTAAGTGAATCGTTTCTATACGATCATATAGGGTTTCTATAGGGTCAAGAAGCCTTAGAATTCAAATTTTTTTATTGAGATTTTGAATTTCCTTCCAATCTGACGCGTTTTTGTATTTGGGAGAATTTTTCTTTAAATCAAATGGTAATTATATCTGTTTTAAGACGTGGAAAATGATCTTTATGTCTATATTTAATTAAATTTTTCAAATGTATATTTTTGGAAGATATCTTATGTAAAATATTTTTAACTTAAAAGATACACCGCTTAATATAGGAATCGGAGTACGAACATGTAATCCAGTCGTTTTCATTCTTATTTTATTCTTAATAATTAAATGAGATAACGGGGTTAGGTATTCGTAAAAGCTACGTGAGGTTCTTCGTTTAGATTCTTCAAGTATGCCTAGTCACCATGTTTAGTGACATGTTTTGTCATCCTCAATTCGTATTTTTGTATTGATGATGAATTTTGATAGGGCTCAGTTCTGACTCTTAGATAATTGAAACCCAACCTATTTATATTTTTATTTCCACAAAGCAATTTTTACACCTCAATAAAGTACAAGTTTCACTAAATTGTAATTACAATTTTCAAATTTTTTTTTGACCTTTTTTCGTTATTTATATAACCCTTTAGATGCGAGATGCGGATAAACACGAATACTATTGGATATACTTTTGTTTTTACTTTTAACAACCCTTCGGTGAAAAAAAAATTTTAATATATACTGAAATATATGTTAAAATATATGTTCACTTGATCGTTCTACGTGTGTTTCAAATTTTCAAATCACAATTTTATCTTTCACCTTTTTTTGATGGATAATTGACACATTTCCTGACTTTTTACTCTCTATATTAACTTCACTGATGTTTGTATGTGCCACGCAAATTTTGTGAGGCCAAATAAACCTACTTTCCGTGATTGGATTGAACTGAAATTTGGCAAATAGATTCGTTGTCGAGAACTCCGCATGCTATCTAAATTTGAGATCGATCCGATCACGGAAAGTGGCTTAATTAAGAAAATATTGATATGTTAAATCTAATGTTATTTCCTTATTTCAATATAAATTCTTATTTATTCATTAAATTTCGATTTAAGATATAACGTAATTATATCTAAATATCTAGAAATTAAGAGAGTGAAATATAGAGAGTTTCAAAAACCTTGTTCTTTATGGTTGATTTTTTATGAAATTTAATTCCTCACTTAAAGGGTTAATTAACTTATTTATATTTTTTATATAAATTTTATTTTTTTAATTTATTTCTAATTAATTCATATTTCCTTGAATGTTATCTTTAATGATAATTAATTTTGAACAATCTTGTAATTATATAATAATAATACTAATGATAATAATAATAATAATAATAATAATAATAATAATAATAATAATAATAATAATAATAATAATAATAATAATAATAATAATAATAATAATAATAATAATAATAATAATAATAATCGCTTAACTTTGAAAGAGAAAAACAAATTTGAACAGATAAATATCATAAATGTTTGCAGTACATATTCATATTTATGGAAATTTATACAAATATTGGCTTTGATTTACAATTTAGAATAACTTCATAAAAGCGGCTATTAAGTAATACACCGAGTGCTATATATTGATTTGCGTGACTTTCACTGTACTTTTGCACATTTTGTTATTATTAACAGTCAATACGACAACCAACTATTTTCGGCGTCAAAAAAATATCTTCGTAACTTCGTCTAAAGCTGGGGTGGTGTACTAAATCTTTCTTGGTAGTCAAATTTTAATAATAGGAAACTAGTGAACATTTTAATAGGAGATTTTTTAAAATGACGCTTTTTAACTTTATAGATATATAGAAATTATGTTATGGTAAAATATCATCACACAAAGTAAAAGTATATTTAAAAAAGAGAAACGTAAGTATTTTAAAGGTTTGTTATTAGGTTTCTTAGTGTTACTTCTTCACCAAACTTCACTTACACCAATATAACGGACTTTGAAGGTAAAATCCCATTTCTAGACATTATGATAAGTTTTACAGAAACTTCTCACGCACTGACCACTATAATTTCATATGAAGCAGTCCAACAAAGTTTCTGGAGTCGAATGGGAGTACACTTATTGAATAATTTCGTCTTTTAAAATCCAGTTGAACCATTTCTCTTTTTTATATGCATGATTTGTATTATTTTACATGGTTTCAATATACACTATCTTAACTGGAATGCATATCCTGTGTAAATGGACAGTTAAGTGTATTATCCAAAAATAAATTTATCTTGATTTTACTGTTCAGGTCTTTTTTTATATATAATTCACCAATCTTGTGCTTAGCTAGATAAGCTGTTCTAGCGACCGATGTCACCAACCTCCATCTAAAATACGGCTGATAGATTCCGTATTGTGTTCTGACACATCTATGAAAATTATATTGCGTATCATTACTGTTTATCAGTTTTCAATGTGATCGAAAGACTTAATTTTAAAATATCTAAAAAAAGTATTTCTAATCTTTAAGGACATTTCTTACAAATTTATTTTCCTAAGAGGCAAGGTAGCTCGCATCGTTGAAATTCCTCAAATTCCCTGCATTAAACTTAATAAATCCACCGTAAACAAAACTAGCGAATGTCATGAACATTGTGAAAAAGTTTCTAAGGAGTACCCAAGATAATTTCAACTTCTTCAAGATCAGTGAGAAATTTATAAATTTTATGACACGATCATGGAATAATTATAAATGCTAATAAACTTGATTAATTATATTTGGGAGAAATTATGTTCTTTTAATTTCAATGGGTATTGAATTCCTCAGTTATGTAAATCACTGTTTATTTTCTCTAATTTAAATCAGAATCTGTTAAAAGATTTGCAAAAATTAGTTTCTTTCCATAAATAGTTTTGTAATAATGTTTTTATAATAATAATTTGTAATAATATTTAATTGAATTTATCTAAATACATAATTCTCTGTGTATATATGTGAATGAGTGATTATGGAATAACGCTTAATTAAAATCACCAAATGACATTATTATAATATAATTTTTAATTTTAATCAACAATATGGCATTTTTATTTTAATGTTAACAGAAAATCGACTTTCCTCTATCGATTGATATATAATTTGTCCAGAATGGACCATTAATTCTTTTTTTAACTGTTACATGCTATATAATAATACGTCATTTTTGACGGGGTTTAATTATAAGAAAGCGCCACTTAAACATTCGTTTTATAATATATTTCAACAGTTTTCCTGTTATCGTCAGATAGGATATAATAACTATTGAAATAATATATTAAAGAATGGTGTTTTTTTTATAATTAAATAACAAATTTACAAATAAATAAATAGAATTATTTGGGGGGATCGTCATGACAAACTGGACGATCTATGAGAACTCGGAGAAGGAAACAAAAGTAAAAAGAAATGGAAAATGATAAAAAGAAACCAAACAAAAGAAAACAAACAAGAAATCAAAACAAAGGACATTAATAATTAATTAGTACAAAAGAGGAAAGGAACAAGAGGAAAAAGGAATATCTTAACAGCTTGTCAGAGATATTGGAATTGCCGAGAAAAGTTGGCCTAACAAAATAGGGGAAAAGCAAAAAAACATATCTCGACATCTGTCAGAGATAAAATGGTAACAGTGGGCAAATGTGGGAGAAAGAGAAGTTGGAAACATTAGATTATCTCTAGTGCCAGAAATGAAACGGGCTATATTATGAGGAACTGTTGGTCGAAAAATTGACAAAACATCAGACAAAATTTAGACAAGAACGAACGGAAGAGTCTACGGAAAAGGGAGATAAATCTAACGGAGAAATTGTGGGAGAAATTTAATGAAGTCATTGAGACGAGTATTTATTGGAAAACGATTTGTTGGAGAATAATTGTTAAAGAATAATTGTGAAGAAGATTTGTTGGAGAAGATTTTCAGAAAAGAATTAGTTGAGAAATAAACAAAAAGAAGTTATTTGAATATTTGATTTAAGTTGTCGAAGGTCAAAGGAAACAACCAACTCAAAGTCCCAGTCGACAAATCAATCGGTAATTAGTGATCGTTCAATCCGGTGTTATACACGAGTGCTATTCCTCACTGAGTGTTGTAATAAGCATTGCATAGTCACCGAGCAGAGTGTTGAATTGATTGTCAATGTAAAGTGAAAGTTATTTGTGATAATCAATAAAGATTTCTGTTGTCAAGTGTTATATATGGGTCAGTCAAAGACACGCTTGAAGTCAGATAAGAATTTTTTACTTTCAAAATATTATCACCAACCCATAACCCAACAATATTAAGATGTGATCAACATATAGGCCTACTCCATACTAAAGTGAAGCATATTAAAGATTTAACTGCCAAGCTCAAATTTCTGAACACATGCTAAAATGTTATTGATTAATGGGATCAGTTTGTGTGATCCGATCTCTGATCGATAGTGACTGAAGTGCAGATAAATTTGCATTTTTCTCACAGTAATCATCCATCATATTGTTTATCAAGTTCGCTTGTTATAAACTTTTTCATAAATAATTTAATGAGAAAATTTTACCGGTGGCTGTTGTTTTATAATTTGATGAGAAATTTTTACTAATCACTATGCAAGTATTTCAACATAAAATTGTTAATTATGAACATTTATCAGAATATCAAATTGCATATTTGAACAGTGTAAGAATTTATTTATTTTTTTCTTTACTGCACAAATATTATACACTGTCAAACGTGTTAGTGAGTGATCTCATACTTCTGTTGATCGGTTGGATCACTATATTGTTCAATTTTTATTGGATAATTAGAACTTTTCACTGTGATTCACTCATTTAGTCATCTTTTACTTTTTTAGATCGACAGTTCATAGATGTTAAAAATTAACTTTCTAATTCAAATGTTGTAATATTTCTTCTACTTCTTCATGATTTAGTTTCTTTTATATATAATCACATTCACGGATATGCGTCGTATATATGTAACAAATCTCATTGGGAAGCGAAATCATTTTATATTCCCTTGATTTCGTTCAAATATGCTTGGGAAAAAAGATTCTTGCAGGAAATATAGCCTAAAACACAAATCATAGCATAATTATTTGAACCATTTATTTTGGAAGTTATATAAATTCATTTTGCTATAAATACATCATTAATGAATATTATTGGATAATAAATTTACATTATCTATAACTACGAGACACATAAAATCTCGCTGCTAAGACTTATCAATATTTTTAAATTTATAGAAACGCAAATCTTTAAATATCCCATTATAACAAAAAATAGACTTTCCTCACTGTTAAAAAAAAGCTCATTTTAAATAATAATAATTTATTTTATTACTTGCCTCTATATGATATTTTGAATTTTTTAAAGGCTACATCGAAAATTCTTGTTAAATTGAAAACAAAATATTGACTTGTAGTTTGAAAAGAATTGTTGATAAAGGAAAATGAAAATAAATCAATGGTAAAAAAATAAAATATTTTACTGATAAGAATAGAAATGTTATAAATAAATTACATTTCTATTAAAAGTGCTTCAAATACGAAAATTAAAGGACGAACCTCCCAATAGGTTGACAAAATTATATAAGTTAAAATTATAAAACGTTTTTTAGTTTAAATTGTTATATACATTTCAGGGTTATTTATTGTATTGTAAGTATGACGTTTAAGCTGCATTTCGTAAATTGAAATTATTTGAAGTTAACAAATTGAAATTAAAATTCACTTTTAATTGATATAATATATGTAAAATATTTGAGGTTAGTAGCTAAATTATTTATCAAATTAATACCGCAACATGAAATAATTCCCCACCCAATCAAATTTTTTCCCAAAAAAATTTGAAAAATCCTTTTCCCATCGGGAATTATCGTTATTTGAATAAATATTAAAAAGTTCATATATTTTTAAATTGCAGAACTATCCCATTTTTTACTTTTTTAATATTATTAAAATTAAAATATCCCTTTATGACAAATAAGAAATATAAAAACAAGCATAAGTTAAATGCAATTACTAGTTATCGACTTAATGGAAATATCTCAGAAGTGACTACAAGATTTGGTATTGATAGATATTGCCTGAGAGAATGGATCACTCAAGAAAGTGAAATTCATCAATCAGAAACATTTTTCAGATTAATTGAAAATTTAAGCGATAGAATGATTCAAAAAATTTCCACTCATGATGTTTCAGAGTCCAATTTTTCTAAATTAGAGGATGCAAAAAAATTTGCTTTAATTCTCCTGTATTGTTTAGTAAAATCCTTTACAAAAAGATAACCCCTCGTGGGGGATTAATTCGAGTTTTAGAGTATATATAATCCAGATTGGTTATCTTTTGCATCAGACTCCCATTTATCATAATGTCATGCAAATTTCGTCAAGAATCCAGTTTGTTTGCATTCCCCAACATTGTTATAACTTTCGAAATTCATAAGTCTTCTTTAACCTTCTTAAGGCGAGTTGGTGTAATTGTGTAATACATCATCATATTTAAATGAAAATTTATTATATTAATTTAATATATTAATTTATTATATTAATTAAATAATTTATTATATTAAAATTTATTTATATTAAAATTATTAAAAACCTTTATAAAAGCATGAGCACAGTGAAAACGTGTTGGGGTAGAAATTTACCCCAAGTTCTCTTCCATGTAAGAAATTTGAGCCGGCCTTAGGAAGGTTAATAATTTTTAATAATAACTTTTTCTCACTAAAACATTAAATACAACACTATTAAACAATTTTATTTATATTTATTAAAAAGAGAGTTTGAAGACTATAAATCAGTAATATATCGATGTTTGTTGATACCCGTGAATTTTCGGCACTGAAAATCACTGGGAAAAGGCAGTGCTGAAAATTCGTGAGTATCAACAAACATCGATATATTACTGATTTATAGTCTTCAAACCCTCTTTTTAATAAATTCAATGGAAAAAATAAGCAGAGGTGAAATTGGAAGAAATAAAAGTTCTTATAATAATTATATTTATTCCAATAAAAATACATTAAAAAAATAAATTATTAATTAATTAATTTACTGAATGACCTTGATCTGTATTGCGGTATTTTTTCATAAAATGACACGTATTCTTTGGGTACCCAGAATTATGATCAATGGTATCCATAAATTTGATGACTTATTGTCATCTAACAATGAAATATTTTATTATTTGAATTGTAATTAATTAATTGTAATTAATTAATTGTAATTAAGCCATTTATTTTTTCCGTCGTAGTTGAGTTCCAATAACGTTTTGTTTTATTTTGGTTCTTTTTCGCGTTTTAAACTTCAGTATGACTGTAGATGAAACTTTTTGATATTAAGTGTTGTCAAGAATGTAATAATATTTTGTTACGATATTCAGTCATAGAATCGAGATTGGTAATTGAAACTTCTGTCACTTTTTCGTTTTTACTAAACGTAGTAAATCTCTCATTGTTTTGAATTTTATCAATATTTATACCAACAGTTTGAAAATTGGGTTTCCATTTGTTAGAATTAGGCAATATTTTTACAATTGCTCTTTATACTTGGCTGTTTTTGGAACTTATATGTTTTGAAGTTAATCATTAGAGTAAAAATTTACATAATAAAAACGTAAAAGATCAAGTAGAGACATGAAAATATTTCTAAAACTGTTTCAGGTAGCACTTTGGGATACCACACAAGGGTTGAAGATGTACCATAGAATATAATCCTTTGTGCAATATCTTCAAAAAAATTATCTTACGAAAATTTATGCAAATTCTAATAAAATGAAACCCTTCCATTGTTATCATTTTTAGGAGCCATTGTTTATTTTTGTCCTTGGCATTAACAAGAATTTGGTATTCATGGAAAGCTTAACGTATATTGTATTTTTCATTAATTTTTTGCCAATTTCTTCATATAAATAATTTTTTATGGATGAATAGTCAGTAGAATTTTAGAGAAAAAAAATCAACCAGAAAAAACATGGCTTTTGAAACTCTCTTAATTTCACTCAAAACTAAAATTTCAATATGTGTTCTCAATGCTATGAAATATTTATTATCACGTAAAATCATGTTTTTTGAGTGATCAAACGAAACCCTAAATTATGTGATAATGATAATCATATTAATTATTATTATTGGTTTCACTTGGTTTGGTTTGGTGGTTTGGGTCGAGAAAATTCGTCCAGGCGAATATCCCTGAAATAATACTCCCCAACTGGATACGATTTTGGTATATGATAATGATCAATAATGATCAGAAGTCTTAGTTAAATCACATAATTTCGATAGGAAGGAAGTTTACGGAGTCTTTCCATTTCTTCCAACGCTGGTATATTGGAGAATCTTCTGCCTTCTATTTTAGAACAGTCAAGATCTTCCAGTCGAATTCCCTCAAGCGATCTGACATGGCTCAATGTGACGTAAGCCTGACTTTTCGTAGACACTTTCGGCCCTAAGTTGATGACTGCTTAATCAATTGTTGATCCCTGTATCTTGTGAACTGTCACAGCCCAGCAAAGGATTAACGAAAGCATTCGACGTTCTATAACATGATTGTTATAACACAAGAACAATATATTTCATATAATATATTGAAAAATGTCAAATCGAAATCTCCATAAGGAAATTGTTCACACTATTTTGCACTTTAAGTACCTATATGGACATAAGGTTCAAACTTATATAACCTATTTTAGATATAATTACGTTATATATTTAATCAGAAGTTAATGAATAAATAAGAATTTATATTGAAATAAGGAAATAACATTAGATTTAACATATCAATATTTTCTTAATTAACCCACTTTCCGTGATCGGATTAATCTCAAATTTAGATAGTATGCAGTGTTCTCGACAGCGAATCTATTTGCCAAATTTCAGCTCAATCCGATAACGGGAAGTAGGTTAATTTGGCCTCACAAAATTTGTGTGGCACATACAAACATACAAAGTTAATATAGAGTAATAATTATAAGTAACCCACAATTCTATTTTACTGGATAGATACGTTTCCCGAAAACTGGTATAAAATATAGAATATCACTAGAAACATATGAGATTAGTTCCCGAACTTAAAAATCTGTGAATATAATATAATAAAAATGTTTAAATTAGTCGTGGTTTTGTGACTATACATTCTATTTACAAGTGCTCTTATCTTGGCAGCAAAGATAATTTACGCTCTTGTCGAATAAAGATAAAAAATTTAAGATTTTTTAAAATTGATTTGGATACTATATCATGTTTTAATTATTATTTATTCGATGAAAATATTTACAAATATGCTTAAGTTTCTGTCACCTTATAGGCATAGTTCTTGGTAATTACTCCCTTAGTAATTTCTGCTCACGTCGATACTTTTCACTTCGCTCTCCATAAAATCAAATTTGTATAAAATAGATTTAGAAATACTTAATTAAGAGTAAATTATACGTAGTTTAAGTTTATATATATTAAAAAATCTTTTTTTATCAACAGAATAAGACTCACCTTTTTATGTTATCCGTAATGTAAAGTATCCAATAAATCTTCCACGGGTTAAACATGTCAAAGATTCTGTACTTTATTTGGATAGTTTCATTGAAAATAAAGGAGATAACTGTAAAGCTCTTCAAATTTCAAGAAAAAAGTCTAATCTTTCTAAAGAAAAGTTGATGCCCGTATTACCGAAAAATGCAGTTTATACAATGCTGGAATATATTATGAAATATATAGTTGATAGACTTTTAATGTTTTGTCATTAACATAATGAAATTTTTGGTGTTATGCCCTTTGTTTATAAATTTATCAAAAAATTGTTTTTAATTTATTTATAACTTTATTGATTCATAGTCAATTTTTTATTAAATACAATATCAATTGAAAAGAAATCAGAGGTGAAAATTGGAAGAAGTTCTTATAATAATCAACTACATATTATTTAAATGAATGTATTTATATTTATCTTATTATGTAATATTATGAAAAAATATTTAATATCATATTTTTCCAGAAACAGATTTGTCTCAAAGATCTGGA
The DNA here is from genome assembly GCA_959609185.1 of Schmidtea polychroa. Lineage (NCBI taxonomy): Eukaryota > Metazoa > Platyhelminthes > Tricladida > Dugesiidae > Schmidtea > Schmidtea polychroa. Next base: position 170,390 of record CAUHTR010000014.1, on the reverse strand, counting down.
GCTGTTCAAAGCCATAACAATAGAAGTAAGATTGGGTTAAGCATTTACATTCATATTATAAATGTATAATTGGTACAAAATAAATAAATGTATCATAAATGACCTTATGCAATGTATGTGAAAGAACAAATAAAATAATGTCATTTTCTCAACAAAAACATTTTAAAACTGAGCGGGTAAGTGGTCAATAGTGATGAAGGTATACGAATATTTGTAAATTGACAGTTTTTGACAATTTATGCAAATTATATAAGATATTTTATTAAAGTTTTATTCATTTATTACTATATTGAGATATGCAAGTAAAAACTGGCTAAAGATTTCATTTTGACTAAAGATGAAATATTTTTTATTATACTCAACACATATCTTCGACTTTTGCATATCATAATTTAAATTAATAAGTTGTTTTAATATTAATTGAACTTGAATACATTTTTGAATTAGAAATTGTTTTATTTGATATTTGATGTCACTAGCAGGAAAACTCATAACTATCAAGAATTTGGTCAAACGTTACAAAAAAAGTCGTGTAATTTTCACGAGGATGTTGTACTGTTATTTTGTTATGGAATGAATAATATTTAGTTGAAACTAGCCAAATTTTATCCTAAATTTTTCTTATAGGCGGGAAGTCCGTCAAATTCTTCGAATTTAGTTGACTTTCACAAAGCTTTAATTTCATCATGAATGCTTTTATGTGTTGATAGCAATCTGAAATTAATTTACATTCCCCATGAACCATTTAATTAAGTTCGTTTCATTTTGTTGTAATATCTGTGAGAATAAAAAGAATTCCCTTTAAAAATTCAAAGATATTAGTATAGGAATTTAAAATACATTTGTTTTAATATTTGTTTTTAATATTTTAATATCTCCGTTCTCAAGTTCCTGATCACTATTGACTGAATGAATTGATTAATATTAGTAAAAACACAATTTTGTGAAATATTTATTGAAATGTTGTTTGATTTCAACTTTTGTAAATTTTGAAAGTTCTAGAATTTTTTAAGTCTGAATTGAGAAAAAAATTTTATTTAAAAAAATTATTGGATTAGTTTGTTTAAAAAAGAGCAATTTAGATTGATTTAGTTTGAATTTTAATTCTACTTGACGATGACAGTAAGTCTGTCGAAATATATATATATATATATATATGTGTGTGTGTGTTTGTTTGTTATAATTGTTTAAAATAAATAACATTTCGATTTCGATTTATTTTACTTATTAACACGTTGACTGCCACGCGTGTTTACAACAAAATCCCCGTCAGGCCACCGGCGCCACTGTAAGATGCGTGCTCTGCTACCGCATGTCTGTTTACATTTCTTTCGGTACTCTCAGCCCGATATCTATTACGATCCTCATTTATCACGTTATTACTCTGCACGAGCAGTTGTAATCTTTGCCGTGTACTGAGTAGTACAACTAATATCTCTGCCCATAATTTTTCAATAGTGAAGAGAAAGATGAAAAAGTCAGTGTGCAGTGATTCATATCGCAGTGAAAGGAAGACTAGTCACGCAGTAGTACAACTAATATCTCTGCCCATAATTTTTCAATAGTGAAGAGAAAGATGAAAAAGTCAGTGTGCAGTGATTCATATCGCAGTGAAAGGAAGACTAGTCACGCTAGTTGCTCAAATTCGGATAGCAGCGATGAGGAAGTGATCAGATTGCCCAAAAGAAGAAAAGTAAATCGTATCATATCATCAGATTCTGATACGGATACGGATAAATGCAATCTTAGTGATAATGAATATTATGAAGATACTATTGACGAGATGTTACGAGATTTGGTCGTGGAAGAAGAAAGCAACGTTGATGATACTGAGGAAGCTCCAGTTCAACAAAGTGAATGGAGTGAATTTAGTGGTCGGCAAAAATCAATTTTTTTTCAAGAAACAGGCGGTCTGAATAAGCAATTACCTGACGATATAAATCCGTATGATGTGTTTACGTTGTTCGTCGATGACGAAATCATAAACTTGCTGGTATTAGAAACTAATAGATATGCACAACAAAAACTAAATGAATCGAGGCTGACTCCAGGTTCACGAATGCATAAATGGAAACCAACAAATCCTGAAGAAATAAAACAATTTTTGGGATTATTGTTGTGGATGGGACTTGTAAAAGTGAGCCCAATAGCCAATTATTGGGCCAAAAATGAATTGTACAATTTCCGGCTACCGCGTCAAATTATGTCACGAAACAGATTTGAACTATTATTGTGCAATTTTCATTTTGTCGATAATATGTCCATTGCCCGTGATGATCGGCTTGGTAAAATACTTCCATTTTTTAACAAATTGGTAGGAAAGTATCAGGAAACTTACACGCCTGGAGAAGACATTGTTATCGATGAAACGTTAATTCCATGGCGTGGAAGACTCATTTTCAAGCAATACATTCCAAATAAAGCGCACAAGTACGGAATCAAGTTATTCAAATTATGTTCAAGCGAAGGATACACATGGGCAATGAAATTGTATTCTGGTAAATCAGCGGAAGGTATTAGAGAAACAGGATTGGCACACAATGTGTGTCTACAACTGGCAGAGAAACTTTTCGATCAAGGAAGAACATTGTATATTGACAATTTTTATACAAGTTATGAGTTAGCTATATCATGCCTAAGACGCAAGACTCATGTAGTTGGAACACTTAGACATAACAAGAAATCTATACCAAAAGATGTTCTTAATTGCAAACTAAGAAGGGGAGAAATGGTAGCTAAAGAGGATGATAACGGGATTGTGGTACTCAAATGGAGAGACACACGTGACGTGAGAATATTATCTACGAAACACGCTCCTATCATGACACAAAGCACGAAAAACATTCATGCTGCTTCTTCAAGCCAGCAGCCATCCGCAAGACTCAAACCTCTGGCCGTCCTCGAATATAATAAGGGTAAATGTGGTATAGATTATTCAGACCAAATGGTTTCCTATGCTTCGACGATGAGGAAAGGAATCAAGTGGTATAGGAAGCTTGGTGTTGAACTTCTACTGGGGACGTCAATTGTAAACGCTTTGGTCGTTTACAAAATTGCGACAAAGAAAACTGTAAATATTAGACGATTCAGAGAACTGATTGCTGCAAAGTTACTAGGACTGAGTGAAGATTTAACACTGCCTTCTGTTCGACGAAATACGCATTGCATCGCCGTTCGCAGAAATAATTTGGGGAAAAGCCTTAGACGCGCATGCAAGCGGTGTTACGCAAATAAAAGAGAAGAACTGGAACGATCAAAGGCACGAGCAAATCTCAGAAAACCCACTACTTTTTGTCCAAGCTGCCCTGGTCAACCGCAACTTTGCAGTGAATGCTTCAATATTTTGCACTGTAAATAATTTTGTTAATAAACGATTTTTAAAAAAATTCAACAGTATTATTATCTCCTGTCATATATTTATCTAAATATGTTCGGAAATCCTTTGGAAGGAGTCACCCGATGTGGCCTGATGAGAACTCTTGCTGTCACCCGAATACGGGTGACGTGGCCTGATGAGAACTCTTGCTGTCACCTGAATACGGGTGACACGGCAGTTAACGTGTTAATGGTCATTCATCGTGGAATATAATCATTGTGAAATAACTCAAATTAATTTAAAAAAGAAATTATTTATGCTAAATCTTTGTAGCAATACTGTCATATTTTACTACCAGCCTATTTTAAATTTGTTAGCAAAACATGAACTCTTTTTAAAGAATTTAGTCTAAATTTTACTCGCAAACCAAGTGACTACTATTTCCCACTTGAAATAACTAGTTTTATACAGATTTCGGATGTTCCAACTGTTCTTCTCATTACACTCCTTTTTACATTAACCATGATATCAACGACGAAATCGTTGTTAAAACCATTCACCGTTCCCATATTAGTGAAATTTTCCGGCCATAAATGTTAATAATTTATGCAAATTAATTAGAAGTCGACATAAATATTAAATGAAAGTTTTGTACTCACCGAATAAAATATCGAACTTCAATTAAAAATTCTTTGATAAAAATATTACTTTAATGTCCTTCAAATGTGACTCTGGTACTTAATGAGTGTAATTAAATTTATTCTAATTTTTTTATATTAATTGATATCGAAAGAAAATGAATTTTGTAAATAATTGATGTCTGATATTTGTTTAAAATAAAATTTGTTGAAATTATTTTTTATCTTTCAACAAAGTTCTCCATTCTGCATTTCGCGAAGGAAATAAACTTCCTATATTAGATTAATTATTTTGTCGTTATCCTTAAAATTAATATTGATCTACTATATTATAAGAACTTCTTTGAATTTTCACCTTTGATTTCTTTTCAGTTGACATTGTATTTGTTTAAAAATTGACTGATTTTTTTTATATTCACGATTTTTCGGCGCAGCTTTTATCAAGCGAATAATACATTAATAAAATTTATTCTATTTTTCATCATTTGTGAAAATGGAAAAACTTTATTGGTGTAATAATTTTATTTAAGTAATTTAATTACACTAATATGTAATTGTGTAACTGGACTTGTTTTTCCCAGCAAAATTGAGAGGTCGTACAACGCCAACATGATTTGAGAGTATACATTAAAGAAATTCGATTGAACGAAAAGGTTGCATAAAATTACCCCGGGTTCACTGATCAATATATCACTGGGGTTTTTAAACTTCAAAAATAAGGTTTACTGTGCAAAACCACCCACAATCAATCAATTTAAAATAGCCAATCAATGAACAAATGAAAGGTTTGGCTATGTTTGCAATTTGATTGGTCCACTGTTGTTTCAGCTGCTTGAACAGTCGAGATCACTCAAGTTATTCTTATGTTTATAATAGTCCTCCAATTATAAAATAAAGAATGTTTGTGTAAATTAGTGACTGATATCTCTTGCTCAGAAAGATGAATATGTTATTTTTAGTTGAATCCGTTCTCTTTTTGCATATTTAATGACCACAAATATTATTTCTTTTAATTTCTATCAGTAAAAAGTTAAGAGCTTTTAAAAATATTTTTATGTTTGAAAAAAGAAAGTTGTAAAATAGTTCACTGACGTGATATTAGAAATGAATGTCAACTACTGATTGTTTGTTATTTATTAGTCAGTAAAATGTCTATTTTCGTCTACGGAGGGTTTTCTATTTTTATCTTTGTCGATTGAACCATTTATATAATTGTTTTTTATTCTAATAATAGTTTGGAAATAGATTTTGAAATTTATCAATGAAATTTATTGATTTTAAATCGATTTTATTAAGTGAAAGATTTTCTGATTGAAAATTAATTGATTTATTAATAATTATTGATATAAGACAAATTGAATAATAATTTACACCTAATTATCAATTCTGACAGTCGAGATTAATAAAATTAATTTGATTCCATTTTATTGATTTTGAATTAATGATTCCAGTGATGACACTTAGTCAACTGAGTTGTAGACAGTAGCCATGCTCGTAGCCATACCCGTAACCGTAGCCGTAGCCGTCAGCGTATTGAACAGTGATGGTAATGATAATTTCACATTGATTAACTGGCTATTAATAATTCGGAAATGGATTATTTTTCCGATTTTTATTTTCTATTTTCCTCAATCTACCTCGAAATTTCGAGGAAAATGCATTTTTACTTAAGCAAATTACGTAGACAGAGAAAAGAGTAAATGAACATAAGCATAGAAAATAGAAAGAACTGGATATTTACGTTGTTATTTAAACGGTTGGTTTTACAATCAAATTTATAGAGTATTACAAGAATAATTTAAAAAGTACTTTACCACAGTTGTTATGGTTTAAATTGCTTAAAATTCTTTTTTTTTAATTTGGCTCTCCTTAGTATAATGTAAGAAACTCAATCCTATCCGGAATCGAAATCAGTTACTTTATGACCACTCGACAATTAGATTTCACTCAATATCACAGTTGTACCGATAGTGTCAAATGTATAAGTAATGTACATATATTATTATGCAAATATAAATATATTATTAAGACATTTCACATTAGATGTCTACTATTTACTGTAATATTTTTTCAAAATTCAAATTACTTTTATTTTTGTTGAGGATACCTAAATAGCAATTTATAAAGAAATAAATAAAATTACCTGGGGGAAGATCGCCATGACAAACATGACGATCTATTAAAACACAGAAAAGAAAACGGAAGTAAAAAGAAACTAAAAATGAGAAAGATAAAGGGAATAAAAGGAATCAAACAGGAAAATGAAAACCAAGGTCAGTACTAATTAATTAGTACAAAAAGGAAAAGGAATTTTGAAATCGGGGAAAAGGAAAACAACAATATCCTTATCTCGGTAGCTTCCCAGTGATAACAGAATTGATGGTAGAAGGCGGTCAAACAAAAAAGGGAAAAAGGGAAAATAACTTGACAGCTGTCAGAGATAAAAATGGGACAGTCGGGAAAAGCAGCAGAAGGAAAATGGAAAAACACTTGATTATCTAGAGTGCCACAAGAGAAGCGAACTATATAAGGGAAAACTGGTGGACATGAGAAGAGAAGAAAAATTAGAGACAAAGTGACTCGAAATTGACAACGATTTGGAAGACGATTTGAGAGATAAAATTATTGGAGAAAATTAGACGTTGGACGAAACGTTGTTGGACAAACGATTGTCAAAATAATTGTAAAGGAAATAATTGTGGAAAATAATTATTGGAGAAGAGTTGAAGAAAAAAATTAATTGAATAATAAAACGAAAAGAAGTTATTTGATTATTTGAATAAACTTGTGAAGAAGGTCAAAGAAAACAACCAGCTCAAAATTCCAGTTGATAAACCAATCAGTAATTTGTGATCTTTTAATCTGGTGTTATACACAAGTGCTATTCCTCACCTAGTGTTGTAATAAGCATTGTATAGTCACCAAGCAGAGTGTTGAATTTATTGTCAGTGTAAAGAGAAAGTTTATTTGTGATTATCAATAAAGATTTCTGTTGTCAAGTGTTATTTGTCAATCGTATAAAGACACGCTTGGAGTCAGAGTAACATTTAAAATTATCACCAACTCAATAACCCAACATTTTTATAGAATTTCTTTTTTATTCTAATTTAATGAAATCAACGAAACAAATGTAATAAATACCAAAATAAAAAATAATTTTAATCAACATTTTAATATGTGAAAGTTCTGAGGAGTTTGTCTTGTCATTATTGAAATGAGGGCGGACGATAAATGTTAGAATAAAATTATTATTGCCATATTTCTTCTAAGATTTCGAAGCAAACATTATGTATGTCAAAATTGTGTAATCATTTGTAATTTAGATGAATGTGAATTGAGCTTGTTGTATTTGGTATTCATCCTATGATTCTAACTGTTTGCCATTAATAGATATATGTACATGGGATGGGCAATGTACACATTGTCCTGCTTATAGGAAATTCGATTTGGTAATGGTGTATCAAATGTATAAATCAGTCAAATTAATACTCAATATATACTGCTCTGAGTATGAGCTACAACTCTGTGACACTGAATGTTGACTTGCGTAACGAATATTATACATACTATAGGTGCCTCTTGTGTTTTGATCACGTGAAAAACGAACACTAAATATTAGTAAATGTAAAAAAAATTTGGGTTTTTTTAAAATAAAATAAATTTTTAAAAAACAATTTTGATATTCAGGAAATCGACAGTTTCAATTGGAGTAAAAACAGCAAAAAAGCCTTATGTCCAAATCTGATGATCTCAAATAAACAATTCAATAAAGTATTTGTTTATTTGGTCATTTGTATTTCATGTTGATGAGGTTGTTGTTTCAGATCAATTTATGGGTTCAAAAAGAAATTCTTGATCAGAAAATATCTGTTGTTGGAACAAAAGTTATCTCAAAATTTATCAATTTGTCAAAGGTAGAAATATGATAGGAGGGATATGGGAAACAATTACATAGAGACTAATGTTTATTTAGCGATTGCTTGAATACAAAAACTTTCAATCGGCCTATGCGGTGAAATCGGCATTGCATTCTACCTCCATTTACCGACTGGAGTACCTTTGGTCGGAAATCAGCAAGAAAGATAAAGCGACCTGGGACAAGTTGATGCTGGTTTTTAATGTGGAAAATAATTATAATAATTTGAGAAAAGCAATGAGTGAGGCAAAGAAGCCATCTATTCCATTTTTAGGTAAATATTTTCTAATTGAGTTGTTCTTTTCGATTTAATTAAAATAATTAATTTTTTGTTTATTTCATTCATTAGTTTGTTTTAAATATCGTTATAGTAATTATTATTATCAAATTTAATTTAAGGAAAATTTCAAAAATGTTGAGTTTAAATTCTAAAAAAAATTAAAAAATTAAAAAAATTGTTAAAATGAATTGTTAGAATAGCATTGAGCATATGACATTGTAATCTGTTTTGCAAATCACTATTAACTAGATTAAGTGGGCTAAATGCTCGTTCGATTTCGGCTTTGGACCAAGGCGATACAAGGAGACATATATACAGTAAGAAGGTACTGTGCGTATTTAACCGGGAGGTGCGTACATAAATTTTAATCCCTCGTGACTTCTTTCTTATATCTCTCTCACTTAGCACTAAAAATATGATTTAATATGGTAAATACTACACAAAAATGTTAGTATGCGCCTGATTCCTTTACGGCAATCACTGGCTACATCTTGTCTGCGCATAATTATCATCGTTAACGCAACCCTGAAAAAGCGGTATAAATACTTGTATCTCAAAGAAGTTTTAAATTATAATGAAATGGATGATAGTTTAAAAGCATCAAACCTGCTCAAGAAAAACGACTATCAAGGGGTGCAGCTGGTGTTGCATATGGAAATGCAGCACATTTATTAGATGCTGCCAATTTTGTTAAGGAGGCATGGGACACCATGTCAGCAGAGACAATCAGAAACTCTTTTGTCAAAGCTGAGATAACGACCCTTACCCATGTTCCTGTTGAGATAATGAACCCTACGTCCGTTTCTATTGAGAATTCTGAGAACGAATGGATAAATGAAATCATATCAATGTTTGCAAGAGTAAGCATTGAAATTTACGTCAACGATGCTGTGAACTTTGAAAAAATTGACAAGGAAATTACTGAAGAATGTGTAAGAAGTACCAGATAAAAAGCCTCTATCGGACGATTCCGATTTGGAAAGCAACGAGTGTCTAGTCAAGTTTGCAGGCTTTGACAACTTGTGTGAAATGGCAATAAACATAGGAAATCAGCTATTTTGTCCGGATGTTCGATATTCAGCAGGTTGTGATTACAACGCTCTTTTGTGCTCTTTTGAAAACTTTATAAAAAAATTTATGAAAATAGCATCGATTTCAAAAAATAAAAACAAAAAAATGTGCAGTTGACACTTCATGATATGTTTCTAAATAAAAATTCTTAAAGTGTAAATCTTTTTTCTTTTTATTTAATAGTTAACTTTTATCTTATCTGTTTTCCATTTTATAAAATAATTTTGCTCGCGTTTCTTTAATTTTTTGCATAATAAATATTGATTCAAGTTTGTTATATTTTTTATGCGTACTTAAGCGGGAGGTTACTGTATATATATATATATATATATATATATATATATATATATATATATATATATATATATATATATATATATATATATATATATATATATATATATATATATATATATATATATATATATATATATATATATATATATATATATATATATATATATATATATATATATATCAAAAACTTTATAAGGAAGTTCAAAAAGCAAAAACCCAGCGGCTTATAACAGATTTTATCATAAGGATACCAATATCAGATTTGGTAGACTTAAGTGAGTAAAGCAATTTTAGCCAGTTTATAATAAACGTGCATGCTTATTATAAAGTAGTGATAATAAATATTAGTTGCTAAATAAGACTTATATTTCCAATTTGAATTTAATTTATATGTATTTATGAACTAACATTTTATTTGTTTTTTACTTATGGACTAAAATTACTATTATTATCTATTTTTAATAAAAACATGTATGGATTATATTTTGTAAAACTTATATAATATGGTTTCAAGATTTACTATTTTTTTGCACGGTTTTTAGAACAACTAATGGTTTCTTTTTCTATTTTACACGGTTTTCTATAATTGTAGAACACATCCTCAATTTTACTATGGTTAACATGTCTTTTTTTACACGATTATTTTTTACGATTTTTGTTCGAAAGTATCTACCGTGTAAAAAAAGATTTTATTTATTTATATTGATAGAACAAAGGTTGAGTTATATCTCTCGAATGCCTTTAAAGTTTAAAGGGAATTGTAGACATTCCTAAAATATACAGATTTCCCGTCAGATTTGTTTTCCCGCTGTCGCAAAAAAAAGTCATTCGCTCATCCAAAAACGCTAGACTTAGAGGGAAAAAGCCAGAGTTGGCAACACTGATTGTCGTATACAGTTCTTTTTCACTTTTGTCTTTTAATTATTGTAGTGGCAACATAGAATGAATTTATTTTTATTGTGTTACGTGATTTGTTATGAAATTTGATTCAGCACTTATAGGGTTAAATAGTTCTGAAGCTCCTTGGAGACATGGTTTGAATAAAATGTGCAAATCTCCCGCTTATTCACCTGCTAAATTCAAGCCAATATTTTTAATTAATTTTAACATTTTGAACTTTACACTGCATTTTTATCAACATTAATTGAAATGTCGAGTATCGATTTTTGTGCTAATAATTGATTTGAATCATTCAAAATTTTCGTGATCAATTTTTGATTTGGCAAAATATTTTTGAGTATTTTTCAATTTGAATTCAACTTTTTCAATTTGCAATTTTTGTCAATTTTTCCAAAATTTTTCCCTTGAACTCGTATAGGGAAATGTCAGAAATTATTTATGGGGGAAATGTTTCTGGAAAATTACCGCCAATTTGTCAACCAATCAGTGAACTCCTCCAACTTCTGAAATTTGCAAGTTTTTTTTTAATTAAAATCTTACCAAAGATTTGAATTTTAGGAATTAAATTAAATAATTAATCAAAATAATCTACATGAAAGAAACTGGTGGTGACATTCCTTGAAGTATGGAAAAGAAAGACCATTTGATAATACTAAACTCGCACTTTTAAGTATTCTTTATGTTAAACTACACGATGACAATATTAAAATAAGTACTTTAAGTTTAGATTATGACGTTAGGCTTTTCGGAGATTGCCTCGTAAAGTTATAATTAATGATATTCATACAATACTACCAATAATGTATTATTGGTAAGAATATGGTAAATACACTAGGATTAGTTGACTAAATTTTGATAAAGGCTTGCCAAACATTTGTGGTTATTCTTAAGAGTTGTATTGAAGGATTGTCATCTAATATTAGCATTAATGGATAATGTTTAGGAATTTATCTCAGTGATCTGACAGGACTTGATACTGCATTTCCAAAAATCAAAGACGTTGAATCGCATCCAAGAAAAGTTGCCTTGGACAAAATTTACCGCTCTATCAAACATTTCCAAAACTCAAAATATGGTAAGTGCAAAAATTTCATTTGTTGTATTACTGTTATTTTAGTGGTTTTTTGTTATTGCGGTTATTTTTGTGGTTTTTGTTATTGCGGTTATTTTTGTGGTTTCATGTCAAATGAGTTTCTCAATATTGACATTTATTGGTTTAACGTCAACAATTTCGTTGAAACTGCACTTGAACTTTAACTCCGGTCCATTTGGTTATCAATATTATTATTTGCTAGTTGGAAAACAATCAGTTTTCATCTAAATATTGTCAAAATTTATTTTATTTTATTAGTGATATTGATTGTCCGGTGCCGGATTACGGGTGTCATGTCACTGCACATATTTACACAGGCACTCAGCACAATTCACAGGGGTTTTTCTGGACATGTCTTACTTTGGTTCTTTATTAGGAAAGCTTGTTTTCGTAAAAATCTATCAACTTACAAGTTAAAACCCAAGCTATGAAATGCGCTTAGGCGATCAAAATCATTTATGGTTCTTACAAATCAGGTTTATTTATTGAAAACTAAAAAGGAAATAATGGAAGCGGGACCAAACAAGAAATGATTGACCGGGCTAAACGAATAAAACTTTTTTGCCCGCTATTTTTAGGTTCTAAAAAATAGATTCCGGAACGCATGCTTTACTATTTACCTTTACTTTTTTAATAAAACTGCGTAATAGTGAAGTATACAGTTTTCTCAATTCAAAATAGTTTTATTAATCAAATATTATAAACAAAAATCAGGAATTCCATTAGGAATTTAAAAAAGAACTACAAATTAAATAAAATTCAAATTAACTGAGATCATTAAACATATATAAACAAACGCCTACTCGATTCAATTTCTTTTTTAGGATTTTTCTATGATTTTTAACAAAAAAAATTCATCGATAATTTTTTTCAACTTTTAATACATTGAAAATAGAAAAATAGCATCCGGGACGTCGTTCCGGTGCGTTCCGGTAGAAAAAATAGCACCACTGATTATTATTCCCTAGTCAAAATTCACTTGAAAAAAAGGCAGTGCCGAAAATTCGTGAGTATGAAAAAACATCGATATATTACTGATTTATAGTCTTCAAGCTCTCATTTTAATATATATGTATATATGTATTACTAAAAAATTAAATTACTAAAAATTAAATTAAAATAATAATAAAAGATTGTTGCCATATTAATAATTTTTATTAATTAAAGTGCTCAATATAAATGTTGTCTGACAGGAAATTTATTGCAAAAGTGTATAAACATTAACGACACATTGTAAGTCATAGATGTTTGACATTAAATTTTATTTAACTTATTTATTCATTATAATTTATATATTTTTATTTGTCTAGTCTAAATTTTTCTTTTGTTTTTTATTATTATTAAACGAAATACGGAAGGAGCCAGACATTTATGCTAAATAAAGACAACTTACCTTTCTAATCACTAATCTATTCCTTTAAAATTAATGCTATATGTGTTAAAAAAAAAATAAAACTTATTACTCTATTTAAATAGACTTAAATCTATACCATTTTGTACAATGTACCATTTAATCCTAGTACCGTTTTGTCCGTACCATCTCGTCCAATACCATTTCCTCCTAAAACCAAAGAAAGGTGGTATAGAAAATAAGATTATTTATCTTGCTTGTACTGAACCTCATTTAATTTTTTTGGTTACTAAACGCTAAAAGCGTGGATATTAAATATTGGGTTCCTTAATTTCTTTCTCATTGAAATTCACAATTCCTAAGCATCTGTAATATTTTGATAATGTAAGTCCTGAGACGCGCCGTGATTTTATAGGGATATAAAATGTTCCAGCCGATTTAGAATTATAGATGGCTGAATTCGTTAGCTTCGTATATGAATATAAGGAAATTGTTCCTATAGAATATATTGAATACGTAGATGAAGTTCCAATCACTTTTGCCTTTCAAAATTGCCTTAAGTGAATCGTTTCACCGTTGTCCTACTGTGTAAGTTCAAAGGGATCCAAACTGACACCCTGTAATTTGCAGATAGCCATCGTTTTTTACTGAGTGAAAAGGTAATGCATTACTTCAACAAAACCTTTTGTGCCGTTAAAAGGTTTGGATAAAAAGAAAGTTAGCTGCTTTTCAAATGGAAGTTAGTTCTAATGTTTGATGATGGTGAGGAAAGAGAGAATGCTGAAAATATTCAAAGTGTGGTCGAAGATGAAAGTATTCAAGAATATTTAATTGATGTTGGAATGCATAAAGCTAATGAATGTTGCTAGGAAGAAGATATTGATGAAGAAAATATTTTTAGTTGATATATATTAAATTATTTATTACAATTGGTATAATTGTAGCAACTCAAAATGTAATATAGGAGGCTGATGACGTCTTTATATTAGAGGGAGCTTCAGCAAAACCTTTTTTGGACATGTACATTGAAATGTTAATAGTTAATATTTGTTGATCTTCAATATCCTTTGTAATCTTTCCACGAAAGGAGGACTACTTACCATTGCTGGTTGAAATATTGATAGTGTCCAACTTTGGCAGCAGTTAAAACTATACAGACCTTGCTTTGTATTGATCATTTGACCTTCAATTCATTCTCGGGGGTCCTAAGAATTGTGTTATCAGCCAATAATGATTTATGAAAATGCGGTACATTGGCTGTATCACTGGACAGTAATGGTAGGTGAAAGCATGATACGTATGCAGTACCTTCAGTTAGTAATGGTTAACAAGGTTTTGCTACATATGTTGTATCATTGACCAATATAGTGCTAATGCGCATTTCATTGACTCCATTCCAGAAGAATGAATTTAGAATGAACATTTATATAATAAATTCTCTATGACATCCTTTTCATGGTATATATCAGTTGAAAATGAATAATAAGAAATATTAATCAGTTAAAAAAGTTGTTTTTTGTTTTAATCATTAGATAACCTTTGGTCTAGATTTTGGACATATTTAAAAAACTCGCAAAAATATTTAATATTATTTTTTCATGTGATATAAAAATTCGTTTATTGCATAAACATTCTTTTTATATATCATATTCCGACAAATGTTATTAATATTATTATTAAACAAGTAAATGAGCAGATAAGCCTTCACTGCTAAATATGTATTACATTTTCTCATTTAATTTAGTACACATTTTTAGACGAAGACTTATCTTATCATTTTATTATAATTATTATAATTAGTATTAATATATTATTATTAGATTGACAAGGACTATCTTATAGTCGAAAGTTTTTTCATTAAATACATTATTTGCAGCAAAAGGCTTAAATTATCATTTTATTGTTTTATTATTATTATTATTATTATTATTATTATTATTATTATTATTATTATTATTATTATTATTATTATTATTATTATTAATAGATTTGAATGAATAAATGTTTGAACCAAGTGTCGTATTCTAATACCATATATGTTGATTGTTGAATCGAAATGTTTACTACTTTCTAACTAAGCAAACATCTGTTTATAAACCATTAAAAATATTCAGAATCTGTTACAATAATATGTTGTTTATTTGATCAAGCTTGATTTATAGTATAATGAATATGCGATTCTTGGCCGGTTCGTGTAATAATTAAGGATTTGTTTCGAAGGTTTCATTGAACAATTTTGATATTGGAAGCCTCAGTCATTTCACGTCATATTCAGATATTAATGACCAATGATAGGGCTGAAGTGAAGTCATAATAGATGTCATTGTATGATAAAGACCTTATAAATATTGCTGGCAGTGACATTTTCAATATTGAGAGAAATGCTTATGAGATGTAAGTAGAAGTTAAATTTCATTACTCTGAAGATGGTCTTGAAGCACTTTAAGTGGTCTACTTTCATTTGTCTGTCATTGTTTTATATACTACACATAATGCTATCTTCTATGTCATACTGAAGGGTAATAAATTTTTTTGTAGGTTCATATTATTATATTTTTAAAATATAATCTCATTAGAATATATGGGAAGAACTGAGCAGTTAGAGAGATATCCAATTCTTTCAATATTTTCTTCATCAAATTTCACTTGACTTTGTCTTCCAGTTTCATTTTCTTTAAACACTAAACCTACCGACATTTCATGTATACTTAATCCTACCTTCAGCGGTCAAATGACCGCTTCAAAAAAATATGGATCGTTAACATAGATAAAGATTTTAGCAATTGGATAGTATACAAAATATCATTAACCCACATTTTCTTTCACTGACATGGACTCCTTGCAGGTTATTGTAAACCGCCGGGGTTCAATATAGACCACTTTGGGAATTACTGGTTTACACTGGTTTACACTGTTAATGGTCAAATGACCGCTCGTGGTAGACTAGACATGCAATATAAAAGTCAGAAAGTAAACAATAAAGAAAGTTGTGAATATTGTAAAATGGGTTGTATGTATATTATAGGAAGGCCAATAAGTTACCTGGCGATGCAGTAACGTTGTATACAAGAAATTCTTAATGAGATTTCAAAAACGGTCATTTGACCGCTCATGGTAGGTTTAGTGTTCACGAAGTCCACCATTTTCGTAATTGAAATAATTTTCTGTGATAAGTTTAATGTTTAAAACGCAACAATCTTTTCCTTACGTCTTATTTATAAAGGGCTTTCCTCCGTTTTGATTTTGAAAATTTATTTCAAATATTTTTTATCCATTTTATTTCACATTTGGTTCCTTTAAAAATATTACTTTTATTTAAGATTTCAAACTTAATCTCGGTATTCAAAACTTTTTGCTGTCCAAGGAATACATGGAGGAATTTCAGAATTATATAATAGATACTTTATTTGATTTATCAAAAGCTTTGGAGCCTGATTTAAATGGTTTGAAGCAACCTCAATCTAGTCAGATTACAACAATTATTGTTCCTTCCTCACCCTTTAATAAAAGCAACAAATTCCAGCCCGGCCACAGAAAATCCCTAAGTTATGGATCTAATGAGTAAATTTTGTTTTTAATTCGATTAATAATTTTCGGATCATAACATCAGCTATATTTTGTATTAAATTCCTATATACACATTGCAGCAAAGGCTCAAAATGTTCAGTCATTCATAATATATCATTTACAATATACTGCTGCCAAGAAATATGGATATTTATAATAATAATAATAATAATAATAATAATAATAATAATAATAATAATAATAATAATAATAATAATAATAATAATAATAATAATAATAATAATAATAATAATGTTTACAAGTTTACAGATTTTCTGTGACCAAGCTAATAAGCAAGTGATGTGATTTCCAGTGTGCCGGTGAAAATATGCAATAAAGTTGAATCAGCAATATTGTATACTTACCTGGCGCGAAGAGAAAGATTCTCGTCTAATCTCGAAACTAGTCTACTTTTGGGATTTCCACTGGATATCCCTAAGCTTGTACTGTTTATATTATTTAATAATAATAATAATAATAATAATAATAATAATAATAATAATAATAATAATAATAATAATAATAATAATAATAAAACAATAAATTGACAAGGACTATTTTATAGTCGAAATTTTTTCATTAAATACATTATTCGCAGCAAAAGGCTTAAATTATCACTTTATTGTTTTAAATAATAAATGTTGCTACCAGGAAATCCTCACTTTATACTAATAATAATAATAATAATAATAATAATAATAATAATAATAATAATAATAATAATAATATTAATATTAATAATGATAATAAATAACTGGTTTAGTAAATTAAACGAATATATATTTAATTTCAGAAAATACAGAATAATTTCTGACAGTGAAAGGGAAGTCGCATTTTTCGGTAATCACGATAGTCCAACCTTTAGAAAAACCGAAACAGCATTGAAAATCCAAGAGATCCGCAATTTACTTGACGATAGTGTATTAGAAGATAAAAAAAATAATAATACTGGAAACAATTCTCCGGAAAGTCCATGTAAGCTTGTATTTTATATGAAATATATGAAGTATATTGATGGTCAAAATACGGATAAAAATAAAAATTTTTATAAAATAACAAATTTGTCTTATTCTTTATTTTTATCTGTTTATTTGCAGTTTCCTCTGTCTTTGTCTATTTGTCGAATATAATGATTTTTAAGTATAATTCTGTAAGTTATAGTTTTTTTATACTGAAGCTTCAACATTAAATTACGAACAAGATAATATAATTTAATTCATATTAACCTTTTTATGGTATTGTGGACATTTTTGTCAAAATTATTTTTTAAATGTAAATGACGCCTGAATACAAACTTAAGTTTGAAAAATTTTTCAATGTAAATTCTTCTTTTTTTTAAATTAATAATTTGCCGCTAATAATTTTATAATTTTACACCGTAATGTGGACAAAAATGTCTATAATGAAATTCCTGTTCAAACATGATTTGTTTTTACCTGTTTACAACAAACATATGATTTTTAATTTGACATATGTTTGAAACAAACATATGTTATTTGTTCTAAATTATTATTTTGTGGGTTTTTTGTGCATTTATTTGCTATTTGTCAAGTAACTTGTACTGACCTTTGCTGCGTCTAATTAGAATTTGTTATTTACACATTGCATTGATACGATTACGAAGTTTGAGTCTAATATATTATATTTCAACTTATTTTTCTTCAAAAAAAAATCAAAATTAGTGTTGGTACAAATGAATACCATTTGAAGGTTAATTGAATTCTTGCATTTTACTACTGGATCAATTAATTGTTATTAGACTTGTTCCAGTGCACTATATTTTCCAGTCGGATTCATGAGATTTGATCCCGAGGACTGATTCATAGTCAAAAGTTTTCTAATCAATACAATGTCAATTGAAAATATATCAGAGATGAAAATTGAAAAAAAAGTTTATTGTTATATATTTATACATAACTCAAAGCAGTTTATTGTAAAGGATTTAAAAGATTCTTTGAAATAATATAATTTTAAAGAAGTCTTTAAATTGTATTTATTATTAACAGAGCTTAATGCAGTTCATTGCACAACAACATATTTGTACATATGTTCAATCATTTTACTGTAAATAACATTAATTTTCCAATAAATATTATTAATATTAACGTATTAATAATATTTATTTATTAATGTTACAAGTAATAATGTCATACATAATTAAACATTTACTTTCAGGAGTGTGATAGATGAGCCATATCACGGGTAAATACAAATAGTACTCCAACACGATTATAGGGTGTAACAGCTCTTGTTACCTATTCATTCAGCGTACTATATCTTTTTTCAGCAGTGTCTTACGGTGTTGATATCTCAAATTAGTAGCGTTTCTCGTTTGATGATGTCATGTCTAATGCTGTTTATAAACTTCCAAGCTTCCTGGATGGTACTTGGCACGTATATCTAACAGTTTTTTCTTTATCTCTCTTACAGTTGATCGACATTGTGATGTTGCTTTGCTGTGGATTCTGATATGTTACGATTGCGTCTTCTTCCTTTGTTAGTCTCGCTTCGCAATAGAATTTCACGTTTTCGGACCATATGATCGTTCCATTTGCATTTTCACAATGCTTCCAATATTTGAAACATCCGCTAAACAATGTTTTCTTTCCTTTGCTGGTTTGAACTTATCTTTCCAAAACGAAGAAATGACAAATCATCTAGACGCTGTAGAAAAATCACAACTTTGAGTAACTTTAGAAACTTCAAGCCGGTTTTTACCTTTGATATTTTATATGTTTTTTTATAATTTCAACTTTTTTTTGTTCCATATTGTAGGATAACTGTAAATAATACCTGTTTGAAATAATAATATTGCATGTTTAATTTGTATGTTTGATTATTATGTAATGTATGTCTGAATGTCAAATGTGTAATGTGGTATTATTGATGCATGTGTGTATCTTGCTCAAGATACTTACAATATAATGACTTCTTCCGGATGGATAATAAGTTTTTGATATTAATAAATTATGTCTCCAAAGTCTTCTAATACATATAGTTTTCGGATGTTTGTAATTTTGATTTTTTTTTTCGTCTTAATGAAACTTAAAATCTTTGCCTGAAAATAAAATACATTAAAAGGTATATAAATTGATAGTTTAATTTTTTCAGTTTTGATCCGGCATAACGATTCAACGCGAACTCACAGTCCCACGATAAAGTCAGTTCTTCATTTCTTAGAATTTTTATTTAACCGTTTTTATATTTATTTACCTGCATATGTTTCAGTTTTTAATTATTTTTGAGAAACAATGATTTTAAAGCAGAAATATAGGAACTTGGGTTGTTGCTAAAAAAATAATCAAATTTAAATAAAAAAATTATAATTTCATTTAACTTCATTTTATTTTAGACAATAGATAAATGTTTTTTATTTAACAAAAATTTTCAACACTACCGATACGAAGGATGCAGATGAATGATGAAGGATTATGTGTACATTAAATTGCAAATATGTTCCTAAATAAGGACTCAAGTCAAAAGATTAATTAATTAATTGAGAAAACAAATCAATTTAATTAGAAAGAAAATCTCCTGTCAAGCTAAAATAAAAATGATTTAATTTGTAAGGATTTTCCAAGCTCCTTTTGAGCAAGTCATTTATTTTGGAATTAAATGAGTGAATGAAGACAAAGGACCAGTAGAAGTTTGAAAATGAGTTAAAATGTTATAAAAAAGGGAGCGAGAAAATTTTAATAAAGCTAAACCAGATTCGTATTCTGTTTTATGCAATTTTCCTTAGGGTCACCTCTCCCTAATATCAAATAAAGGTTGATTTTGTCGTTGTAAATTGGAACTATTGTGATTTGTGGTTATATTCATTTTTATTGTGTTGAGTTCTTAATCTTTTCGAGAACTTGAGGAGTTAGATTTATAAGCCCTATCTTACCAAGTAATAATTACAACTCAACAAAATTGAAAATGAAAAATGGAAAAATTTTACTTTCTCATCTTTTAGATTTTCATATTTAAATTTTATAGTAATTTTTGTTAGTATTTATGAATATTTCCTTTTTTAAAGCAAATGTAAGGTGGCAGGCAGTACATCGTGGAACAGTAGCGAATGTGTGTCAATTTCATACAACATGTGTGCAGTCTTAACCTACAAAGATGTTAGTCTCATCAATACTAATACAAGTCGAGCATTTAGTTCAACGTGTAACACTAACGCATTTGTACTTATTTTATACTAACATGCTAGTGCATAATGTTTGGTATGCATCTGTACTATAATATTTATTTAAAATAAATATTAAAATATATATATGTAATATATTTTATAATATATATTTTGAGTAAAAACCGTTGTTTTTAATTGAAATCTTTTTTTATTTTTTTTCAGTAAGATTATCCTTTCTTGGACCCTTCTCCCATTGTGTTCTGGTAACAAATACCTTTTATAATTTGACAGCACCCACAACTATGAAACTCACGCTGCGCGACTGAATAGTATTTTGTTCCTTTCGATTCCAACTATTTCGAATAATTCTCATTTTTTATAAATGAAAATTCTGTTTCTAAAAATACTTAAGTCATTGCCGCTTGTTATTGTAGCATACTTTTAACTTTGTAACAGTTTGGAATTATATGAAATGAAACCATTAGTTACAGATCGCAAGATTGTAATTGTTAATAGCAAGTAATAGTATTCTTGTCTGTACTTGGTTTTGGTATATTGAGAAGCTTGCGTCATATATGATTTTAAATACCACACCAATCTTGTTGCGTGAGTCAAGAGGGTGTGACCATTGTTTCGTGATTGAGGAATTTATTTTATCGGATTTATGTCTATGTTTGAATGGTATAGCATTATGGTTATATTAATTATATATTAATTAAATATTAATTACATCTCCAGCCAAAAATAATTGAAAATTTATATGAACCTCTGTTAACTCATTAGTACCCATGGTAGTCAAATAACGACTCTATTGTTTATATTTTTTATTTGTTACTATGTATTTCTAATGATGAAATTTCCCAGCGCAATCATTGAATTGAAGTACATTGCATACACAAAAAATATTATTGAGATATTACCTCCTATGTAAATGGATGTACCGAGATAACTAAACGGATGTCATTTATATATTTCTGCAAAAAAAATTTTTAAATGTAATTAATTAAATTCTACATTTAGTTTCATAGCACATTCACTTAAATTTCTCATTTATATATCTGGATTCATAAAGGTTGTGTTGAAAATCCATGTTAAATATAAAACAGAATATTGATCGATAGTTAATAATAAGCTTTAATCAAGATATCAACCAGGTTTAATTTTTTTATTTTTCATCTACATATAATATTTAAAATAATTTAGCGATTGGGACAATTTTCTTTAATAATAATTTACTTTAACCCCATACTGCATAATTTTTTATTTTTAGTTATAAATTGTGTAAATGTATGTAAGGAATGTGGGAAAATAATTTTAAAAAATCCAATTTTTTTCGGACATGGCCTCCTATGATGGAAAAACGGCTTATTTAGGACTCGATGTGTAATAAGTATGTTGGATATTTGTGTAAGTCGGTATCACTGTCTGACTCATTTGTGTCCTTTTATTAAGCAAATCGAACAACCCAACACAATAATATTTATTCGAAATTAACACAATTACACTTTATATTTTACACACTTTAATACAACAATTTCACTTTGCACTACTTTTAGTAACTCTTTATTCTGCAAACTTTTCAATCCCAACCTTAGTCTGGCGCAGTGATATATCTTCCAGCGGGAGATCTTCATTTCTGGTACGCTACGACTCAAATTGATTTGGTTAGTACTAAGTTTTAAAATCGCTTTCTATTCCCTTTCAATTTTCTGCTCTTTTTATACCCCTCCCATAATTATATTATTTCCTGATCAAAAAAATTTTGTTATTTTTTGGTATCTTTTTCCGGATTTCCCCTTGTCAACCTAATTGGGTAAATTTGTAGCCTTAAGGCCTCTGGGAAATTTATTTATTTTTATGACAATTTCCCCGAATTTAATTTTCCCCTCGGCTCTCTTTTCTCTTGGGTTTTCCTCATTCTCCAAATTGACTTTACCTAATTAAATAATAATGTTGATCACTCGGGTTTTTATTAGCTAATTAATTTTTAATTAATTTTAGTTTTTTGTAATTATTTCTTTCTATGGATCCCCGTTAACTTTATTTTTATTACATTTAAACTCGTCTCATTATTCGGCATCTGCCTATACCAGTTTCCCACGGAAAATATTCATTTTTAATTTTTTGGATTTTTAATTAATATTTTAGTACTTTTAATTATTATTGTGAATTTAATGTTTGAAATTGTTAACTGAAATCTAGTATAAGCCCTACGATGGATAGCAACCATATCAAATCAGAAAATGGAATTCCTCCGGTAATGCTCTATGTTGAACCTGATATTTTAACGTCGAGCGTCAATTTGCAACCAATCTTTGAAGGTGCTTTGAAAAGGAAATTGAAGATGAGGCAGTCCTCATTCTGTACCCCGGCATATCAAAAGGTGCTCGTGCGATTGTTCCAATCAAATCTGGAATGTTATCTGAGTTTTCAAATGGGTAAAATCCCGAAACCAAAGTTTTTATACGACGTAAATTAATTCTTTTATATTTTTGTTGGAAATGTAGCATTCATTCCTCGTTGCAGTTCAGAGATGACTTCATCAGCAAAGTGCCGCTACGGGGTGCCAAGCTGGTGTTGAAAAAACTGTCATTTAATCCAAAGATAATTATTAATTTGCCTCATGAAATTTTCGTTTTAAAGTCGGTTGATGAAGTCAATGAAGGGTGGCCATCAATTGATGAGTGGTGGAGAAATCTTACTGATGCTCAGAATCAAGTCAATATGGCCCATCTTGCACTCCCTCAGCCTCAGTGCGATTTGATCAATCTTGATGATGATGTCACTCGACTTTGAAATTTTTATTGAATTTTTTTGTCAGAAAATTTATGTACACACTTGGAAGATGAATTATTTCGATAATAAAAGATTTTATTATTTATTAAATCAATCCATTTATTGGGACCATTTAGGATCAGGTGTCAAAGCGCACATTTGATTAGATTCCGCTAAGCCGATTGGTGGATTCGGATGGGATGATTTGAACGGCGATAAACGGATAAAAATATTTTTAATGCAATTTCAATAAAATTTATTAGATGATTATAAAAATGTATTTAACCAATAAAATGCAGTTTTCTTTTTACAAAGCTATTTCAAGCGAAGTCAGTGAATTCCCAAGATATGAAGGGTATTCCCAGATTGGGTGAGTGTTAGGTTTATAATAAATTCAGCATGGCATTTGCAAATTCTGTCACCCTGTGTTGTTACGTGGTGCGTTAGATGTCGCTGGACCATGATGAAGATCGTTGTTACCTTGAATATCGATCATCTCAGTGGCTACATATTTACCATTGCCGTGTTTGTGATGTTTCTTAGGTGAAAGAGCAAGCGTCGCAGTATCATCAAATTCCTTGTGCTTAAAGGTACAGATTGAAGATATCATTCAACAGCTACAGTCGGTCTACCAGGACCTTTGTCCAGCCCGTTCAACGATTTACAGATTGATTGGAGAGTTTGGACGAGAAACGACAATCAAGTCAGAAAATTGTTTGCAGAATAAGCATCATTGGATTGGCGAAACGTCTCTACATCTGTACTTTCTCTACTCATGCCATTTTAAAGCATTTCGGCATCAGGAAACCATACTAACAATTTGTTCTCAGATTCATTAGTGGTGAAATAGCTGCTCTGACTTGATACAAATTCAACCTGAAACTTTTCTCCGTATTCTTCCCGAGTCCAGGAACTTACCTAACGCACCACGTATATTAAAATTACGAAAATAATTAAAGTTTTCCAATTAAAGAATTAGACATCCTTATCAATCAGAAAGCTTGGACTGATTTTCTTTCTGATTAATAGATTAATATATCATTAAATAAAGAGACCAGGTCAAAGGTGACCAAAAAAATAAAATATTTTACTGTTATTTTTCTTATTATCCTGTAAAGCTGATTATATCTAATATCAAAATATTCACAGCTTCCCTGAATCACATTTTATCTGTCACTTTTCTCCTACTTTAGCCTCGATGCTGCAAGCAACTGTCATATCATCATCATTATGTAAATTTTCGAGCTCATATTATTTAGTTTTATTTAATATTATTTTCTAATTTACTGAATAATTATATTCCTGCATTTATTGGGAGTAACAACTCTCTTTTCCGCTATAAATGTTATCCTTTCATCTTGGCCATCAATTTCTATCTCTAAAATAACTTGACATTTGTTTTAATGGATTACCTTTTACTGATGCTTGGCCTATTATCAACGGTTAATTTTCTTTGAACCTTCCCCATTTGCCCACCAGATCTGAATCTACCACATTTATTCGTGGTCCAATGTCTACTAGACAATTTTGGCAAAAACCATTTTTTAACTAGACCTACCTTTGCTGTTCATGGTGGGACGCCTAGTATTATTTTATAAATTATTTGATATTTGTGAATCGCAGAAAAGGGAATATTCGATTAGAATAGATATTCAGGTATGGAAGCATCCTAATAAAACAAAATTAAATTGATTACGTTTATATTCAACCTAGTTATTTAAATGCATATATAAAAATATTTTAAAAAATTAATAAAAGCGAAAACGTATAGGAGATCGAGACCACTAACGCGGCGCCACCTAACTTCGCACGACCTCGGGCCGCACTCTGCGTACCTCTTCATTATAACATCTACAACATTAAACCAATTCANTGAAATTTTTTTATTGAATTTTTTTGTCAGAAAATTTATGTACACACTTGGAAGATGAATTATTTCGATAATAAAAGATTTTATTATTTATTAAATCAATCCATTTATTGGGACCATTTAGGATCAGGTGTCAAAGCGCACATTTGATTAGATTCCGCTAAGCCGATTGGTGGATTCGGATGGGATGATTTGAACGGCGATAAACGGATAAAAATATTTTTAATGCAATTTCAATAAAATTTATTAGATGATTATAAAAATGTATTTAACCAATAAAATGCAGTTTTCTTTTTACAAAGCTATTTCAAGCGAAGTCAGTGAATTCCCAAGATATGAAGGGTATTCCCAGATTGGGTGAGTGTTAGGTTTATAATAAATTCAGCATGGCATTTGCAAATTCTGTCACCCTGTGTTGTTACGTGGTGCGTTAGATGTCGCTGGACCATGATGAAGATCGTTGTTACCTTGAATATCGATCATCTCAGTGGCTACATATTTACCATTGCCGTGTTTGTGATGTTTCTTAGGTGAAAGAGCAAGCGTCGCAGTATCATCAAATTCCTTGTGCTTAAAGGTACAGATTGAAGATATCATTCAACAGCTACAGTCGGTCTACCAGGACCTTTGTCCAGCCCGTTCAACGATTTACAGATTGATTGGAGAGTTTGGACGAGAAACGACAATCAAGTCAGAAAATTGTTTGCAGAATAAGCATCATTGGATTGGCGAAACGTCTCTACATCTGTACTTTCTCTACTCATGCCATTTTAAAGCATTTCGGCATCAGGAAACCATACTAACAATTTGTTCTCAGATTCATTAGTGGTGAAATAGCTGCTCTGACTTGATACAAATTCAACCTGAAACTTTTCTCCGTATTCTTCCCGAGTCCAGGAACTTACCTAACGCACCACGTATATTAAAATTACGAAAATAATTAAAGTTTTCCAATTAAAGAATTAGACATCCTTATCAATCAGAAAGCTTGGACTGATTTTCTTTCTGATTAATAGATTAATATATCATTAAATAAAGAGACCAGGTCAAAGGTGACCAAAAAAATAAAATATTTTACTGTTATTTTTCTTATTATCCTGTAAAGCTGATTATATCTAATATCAAAATATTCACAGCTTCCCTGAATCACATTTTATCTGTCACTTTTCTCCTACTTTAGCCTCGATGCTGCAAGCAACTGTCATATCATCATCATTATGTAAATTTTCGAGCTCATATTATTTAGTTTTATTTAATATTATTTTCTAATTTACTGAATAATTATATTCCTGCATTTATTGGGAGTAACAACTCTCTTTTCCGCTATAAATGTTATCCTTTCATCTTGGCCATCAATTTCTATCTCTAAAATAACTTGACATTTGTTTTAATGGATTACCTTTTACTGATGCTTGGCCTATTATCAACGGTTAATTTTCTTTGAACCTTCCCCATTTGCCCACCAGATCTGAATCTACCACATTTATTCGTGGTCCAATGTCTACTAGACAATTTTGGCAAAAACCATTTTTTAACTAGACCTACCTTTGCTGTTCATGGTGGGACGCCTAGTATTATTTTATAAATTATTTGATATTTGTGAATCGCAGAAAAGGGAATATTCGATTAGAATAGATATTCAGGTATGGAAGCATCCTAATAAAACAAAATTAAATTGATTACGTTTATATTCAACCTAGTTATTTAAATGCATATATAAAAATATTTTAAAAAATTAATAAAAGCGAAAACGTATAGGAGATCGAGACCACTAACGCGGCGCCACCTAACTTCGCACGACCTCGGGCCGCACTCTGCGTACCTCTTCATTATAACATCTACAACATTAAACCAATTCAAAGACATAACTAAGGGGCCTAATGGCCATATACACCCCTAAATAAATCATAGATTATCAAATACAAATTAGGGATGAAATATTTTAATAAAACCTTTATTTTGGTTTTGTTATGGGAATTATATGAGAATAAAAAAAACAATTTACATTTTTAGTTAAGTTTTTTCAAGTCCAAAACAGTACAGTACAACTAGCTTTTCCCGTAGTATGTTAGTCTTTTCGGCACAAAAGAGTACATAGACGAGTTATGGTTTAATTGTCCCGGTTACATGTATCGTTGTGCTTGGTTATACGCGCAAACCACCCCCACTTCTCCATATTTTACATATTTACTTGAGTCAGAAATACCATGGATGAAAAAGGTTAAACGGTTTGGCTTTGTTATATATTCATCAAGACATTAAAATTAGTCCGGATGAAATATTTTCTGAATTAATGAAGAGACAAAGACGAATTAATATTATATATACATTGTTAATAATTAATAATAAATTTGTTAATTATCTTAAAATATTTTTTTTCTATTTTTCTTTGTCAACTTTTAACCTTGCTCGATGAATTGCAATAATTAATCATTTTGCCAGCCCAAACTGGCTACGTTAGTTAACCAATTGTTCTCTTTTATATCATTTTTAATAGTAGAAATTTTTTTTCTTTTTCAACTATATAAACTATTATCTTTTCTATTATTATTTAATTTATTACTTAATTTTCTATCATTACTACAATTTCTAATAATTTTTAAATTAAAATTATAAGTAATAAATACAATGTCAATTGAAAAGAAATCAGAGGTGAAAATTGAAAAAATATTTCTTTAAATATTTATTATGATTTATTTATTTATTATTTATATATTTTGATTAAAATTATTTTTATTATTTAATTTATTGTTATTAGTAAAATTAATTTTATTAAATCATGCACTATAATAATTATTAATAAATTAAACTTTATTACCATTTATTGTTTTAACCTAATCTTTTCGTCTAGTGAAGGAGCCCTAACTTTTGGGGAATCAATCATTTTGGTATCGTCTTAGCCAGCATGTTTCCTGCATTGCTGCAACTCATAGCATCCGTGTGTTTTCATTATTAGAATGATACTTTCATAATTGACCTTCTATGTCTTTTCTGTTTCGACATACTGTTGATTAGTTTTTCCCAATTTTTCGAATTTTTTGATTTTTTGTGAGATAAATAAATGACGTGTTCGAATATTTAGAATCCTTTGAAATTTTTTGAACAATTTCATTAAGAGATGGTAAAATTTGGGAAACTACCATAAGTGTGATACTCTCAGTTCATCTTGTCAACATTTCTACCTGCTTAAAGGAAGAAAATGAAATGCAAATTCTCTAGCCTCCATCTTTTCCAATGGGAATCTACTCGTCACGTAGCGCGGACTCAGAAGGTGTGTGATCAGATGATGTGCAAAGTTAAAATTTACAAACTAATGCGAAGGATATGGCTGAGACATAGCGAAAAGGTGAAATTCGAGAGTATGTGTAAAAATGTTATGAATGCCACAAACTTTGAGCACCAAGACTAATCTAATGATTTGATAATGTTGATTCCTAAATCACCATTATCAAATCATTATCAATGATCAGTTGTAATTCGGATTATGACTTTAAAGATATTGATCTAAAATTGACTAAGTCTTCGACAGTAATTGATATTTAGATCTATGATATGGGTACGTGGCATTTGAAAAGACATCTTTAATATCCTGGTTTACGCTGGTAACAGTACGGCAGGGTAAAATGTTTGCTTACCTGTAACCCACCAAGATTATCTGAGAAAAGAGACTGATTTGAGATTTTACAAAAATATTTACGAAACCTTGAAATGATTTTTGATTTTTCTCTTATCATATCAGAGACCTCGCGTAAATATCATAAGCAGGTTCAAGTTGGAAGTTCGGGCCCTCCTTACTAGAAACTGAACAAGTCTCAGCAAGAAGTGTTTGAACAACTGATTCCTTGGTACAGAGTTACTCAGCGGATAAGTCTAAAAACATTGGGTATCAAAGGGTAAAGGTGTAAATTTCAAATAATGGAATGATAATAGTTTTCCGGGGCGTGAATTGTGGTTGCTAGTAATACGCTTGCATGGCTATTAATTATAATTAGATTTTATTATAGTCGTCTACATCAGTGGTTTTTAACCAAGGTTCCGCCATTACACTCCATGGGTTCCGCAATTTCTAAATTTGAACAAATAAACAACATGTTAAATTCAATTTCGAAAATCTATTTTATTATTATTATCAAGAAATGATGGAATTAACCTACAACTAAAAGTTGTGAAACCTACATAGATCTGGGATTTACTTGGACTGGGCACCCAAGTGGCCTTCACCTCTATGTATTGTCTATTGGGAGAAGCTGCCTAACAGTGCTATGGCACCAGCCAAACTGAAACCACATTTAACAACTAAACATTCAGAGTTGTCGAGCAAAACTAAACAATATTTTCAACGAGAATTGAAATTTAATCAAAGGCAAGTTTCTATGTTTGCCAAAAACTTCAAGTTAAGTGACAAAGGACAAGAAGCAAGTTATGCTGTGGCGGAAATAATTGCAAGAAAAAGGAAATCTCATACCATACCTGCATGCCAAGAAATAGTGAGGATAATGTTTGGAGATGATGCTGTATCAGAGGTAAATAAAATTCAACTTTCTGACAACACAATAAGTAGGCGCATTCAAGACATGTCAGAAATACTACGACATGAGTTATTTGCACTTCAAGTTGAGGAGAGTACGGACATTACTGATAAGGCACAACTCCTTGTGTTGGTTCGTTGTATTAATGATGAAGCTATTGTAGACTTCCTGTGTTGCAAAGAGTTGCCAGAGACAGCTAAGAGACAAGATGTATTTGATGTTTTGAATTCATATTTAGAGTATTGTGAATTTGATTGGAAAAACTGTGCTGGTATTTGTACCGATGGTGCAACTGGAATGACACAAAAAATCCAAATATTGTTCATACGCATCGTATAATTCAAAGAGAAGCACTAGTTACTAAAACTCTTGGATCTGAACTAAAATTTGCATTGTGAAAATAGGTAATTACATCAAGGTTAAGCCACTTAAATGTCTACAGTTTGCGAAACTTTATGTGGATATGGAATCAGACCATACTACCTTAATCAGCACACAGAAATGCGATGGTTGTCAAAGGGGAAAGTATTGTCTCGTTTTTACGAATTAAGAGAAAAGTTATTGACTTTTTGTTTGCAAGAAAACCTGGAAGACTTCGTAGAATGTTTAAGTAATGGCCATTGGTGTTCGAAGTTGGCATATTTTACCGATATATTTCATGAACTAAACCTCTTGAACTATAGCATGCAGGGCAGGAACGAAAAAATCTTGTATATAAATGCTTTTCAGAAGAAATTGACAATATGGAAGAAACGCATAGATGCAGGAAATTTGGAAATGTTTCCAAGTGTTTTTAAAAGGAATTGTCAAGAAATTAGAGTGCTGATTTTAAACCATTTGGATATTTTGTTAACAAATCTTGACGATATCTGTTGACCAGTATGACTCATTTGTAGAATTTGAGCCATCTAAAGAACAGTTCATATTAACAGAAGAAGAACTTGCCAGTGTTCTAAATGACAGGACATTAAAGTTGAATCATTTTGAGCTTAACCTGAATGCATTTTGTTGCTGGTTGGAAATGAATGTCCTGCAATTGCCCAGAAAGCGCTATGGTTTCTTGTGCAATTTTCAACCACATATTTGTGTGAATTAGGATTTTCAGCTCTGACAACCATCAAACACAAGAAACGAGCACAATTGCTGTATGTGGAAGGTGAACTTCGAGTGTATCTGTCAAAAACACGACCGAATCTTAAAGAGTTGTGCAAGAAACACCAGCCTCAAATTTCCCCCTACATTTAGTCTATTCAAAATAGTCCACATCAATAAGAATGATTATTATAAATTGTCATACATTGAGATTACGAATTATGCGACTCCACATCGATATTCACCCGTTATTTGTTCAGGCCTGTCCTATGGTATTTTGTTAGTTCGAATTCTTTAATAAGCTGACTCTTGTCATCTAACACCTACTAAAATTTTCAAAGCAACTTTCAATATTTTATAACAACTTTTCAAATTCAATAATCGCCAGCAGATGGTCCTCCTGGCGGGGATAGCGCGATGATCATGCGTATATATATTATCAATACAAGCAGTGAGATAAGGAAACTGCTAACAATGACTAAGATGGACGCTAAGTAATAATAAAGACATCACCTCTCTAGTTAGATTTGACTATTTTGTTAGCACCTATGATTGACGATTTAAGTATTAATATGCGCTCCAAATGGCGATTTAAACCATTTAATGACAATGACACTAAACCATCTGCAATCACAGAAACCATGAATAGCTAACATCTTAGACATTTATAAAAATTTTCAATTTAAGTTTTAATTCAACTAAATACTAATTATCGGAAATCCGGAACTTCACCATTTTTTAATCTTTTATTTGTTTTAAGAAAAAAAACAGCTTCCCTAGAAAACTGATTGTATGAGTCTTGCTGGAACTGTTACAACTGATCTATCAAATATATGATGACCAACTTCTGTTTCTCGTCAATGCCAGCCAATGAAATAAGGTTACTTTGAAAAGCCAAAATAACGGACAAAACTTCAAAGTTTTTACCACTCTATTTATTTTTATCTATTTGCTCGTCAATTATTTAAACTTGAGCAGTAATTGTCTACTATAAAATGCTAAGTTTGTGGTTCGCAGGATTAGGAATTATCATTGTCTTGAGTACAATTATTAAGTTTCCCTATTAGTAGTATGATAGGTATCATATCATCTTCCACTATTCTAATCCTTCGAATTGTTAAGAATATTCCAAATGATATGCGACCTAAATATATTAGTTTTCGCCAATAAAACTTTTAATAATTGATCTACATTCCTCTAAGTATTTATAACATACGTGGCACAACAGCGAAACAACACAAATGGAATAGAACCGGTTATTAAAAGCAAAGATCAATAGACTGAAGAGGACTTGGTTTACCACATCCATGAAAAAAGTGACAGACTCTGCAAGAACCTCATAAGAAAAGTAGAGCGCAATGGTACCTGATATATATGAATTATAATGTACAGTTATATATTTTATTTACTTTTAAACAAGGTTTTGTAACGCCTTGTTATTTTATTGAGTCGAAATGGAATTAAGTCGAAATGGAATTAGGAAAAAAGTATTATATAGCGATAATTTACTATGGTATATAAATATACAAATATCGATGCAATTAAAAATAAATCAATAAAGAAAATAACATAAAGCAAAATATCAAATCTCTATCATATATCAACAATCATATCCCAGTTATACACCAAAGCGCATTTGATTATCATAAATGAGACATTCATTTAGCTATGTCAAATAAGCTTTGTTTTGGATTTTAGTTAATTTTAAGATTTTTTGTTAAAATAATGAATAAATAAGTAAGATATTTATTTATTTACTATAATATACATTAAATTTTCATAGTTCACCTAAAATATCAAGTATTTAGGGAGGAATTTTTTAATATGATTATTAATATGATTTTTGAAATTACTATGATCTGGTTTTCGAAGTTCCTCGTTAACTGCTTGGGATATTGCAGTAAATCATTCTTTGAAGGTAAATCTGTCTGGTAAATCCATCAGCCGAAGAAACTTTAGTCCTTACCCAATTTTTAATTTTGCTCAACACTTTCGATGGGGTTCAAAAATGGATTATATGGCAACTTTTCTATTTGAATAGTCAATGAAGATATATTATTGTAAATGGATTAGCTCATCTTTGGATATTGAGACCTCGATTTGTTGGTATATTGTTATAAATTCTATTGCCTACTCGTGATCTACCGAATCTCTTGTTCGTCCATGTATTGAAGAGCATTTATCTATGAATTTCTTGAAATGAAATAGTCGATTCTGATGAAGTTTCTGACATATTCTCGTATATTTTTTTATAATTAATTNNNATCTTAATTAATCTCATTTCATTAATATTAATGTTTATATTTGTTTAAATTTATTATTATAAGTATATAAAAATTATTTAAATTTTATTACATGACTTCATTATTATTGAGCAACATTAATTATAAAGGTAAGTGTTTAGTCAAAAACATGAAATTCCCATTAGGTAAACCCCAACAAGTTGTGGATAGAAGTGGGAAGTATCCAATTATATTTTTCAAGTCGGGTAGATGTCGGATAATGGGATGCAAGCAACCTCTTAAATTATTTGATTTAAAATATAAGATACAAGATTTACAAATTCAGTACATTACAGTAACTGCTGATATCGGTAAATTTATAAATTTATACGAATTACAACATAAAGCTAAATGTATGTTTGAACCGGAAATATTTCCTGCCTTACGTCTTCAAAAGTATAATCCAGTTTGTGTTAATGTATTTTCAAGCGGGAAGGTTGTATTACTTGGAATAAAAACTCTAGACTATAATCACTATGTAGAGAACATTATCTCAGAAATTAAAATGTTAATTAATTAATTAATTTTGTTTGTATTGATTTTGTTTTTAGTAGTTAGAAAAAATGTCAAAAGGTAAAGAATATATTTTTATTTATAATTAATAATCTTTATATCTAGTTTACTTATTTGAAGTAATTTTAAAGAAGTTTCAAGAATTATACACAGGAATAAGAAATACCATAGATTATTGTGCACCAGAGTTACTTATAAATAAAATATTTCGTTTAACAGGTATTAATATAGAACAACTTTTAGAGTTGCACTACGATATGGTTCTAAGGTCTGACACTAGATGCATTGAAAATTGCATTGTTTGCAAAGATTCTATGAGATTGTCATGCCCCAATGGGTGTCCATGCTGTCACGACTTTAAAAGGATCAATCAGTCCATATCTTATTAGCTGAAATGCGTAAAGCATACTACACAGATGTATTTAACTTGAAATAAAATGTTTTATATAATTTTTAAATTTTTTATCAATATCATTTGCATTTCACGTTGTTATTGTGAAATAGTCAAAGTTTTTATTGTTCTGAACAATTTAGTTATTAAAAGGTTTTATTATTATTATTATTATTATTATTATTATTATTATTATTATTATTATTATTATTATTATTATTATTATTATTTTTATCTGTGTGTGAATTATAACCGAGTGTTTATCACATTCATTGTCATCATTATAGTACTCGGGTTCAAAAATGTATGTATGACTTTTTCTTATATATGTTTATAATTCAATAAATATATATCTATAATAAAATTATACAGAATTATGTAACACCATACCACCCCCCTAGGGTACCCATACAAATATTACGTAATACTGTGTATTTGGCTTGGTTTATACTCCTCACTTCTCACTACTCTATCAAAATGTATTGAATTTTTTCCAGGGATATTTGGCTTGGTTTATACTCCTCACTACTCTAATGAAGTATAATTATTGCATAAGAGGTCAAAGGTCAATTATTATGTAAGGGGTCAAAGGTTAAATATGATGTAAGAGGTCAAAGGTCAATTATTACATAAGGGGGTCAATTATGACGTAAATTAAAAAACAATCATTACGTAATCAAAATATAATTACGTCATTTTATATGTGATTACGTAATTTTACAAAATTATGTAACACCGTACCACCCCCCCCTAGGGCACCCATACAAATATTACGTAATACTGTATATTTGGCTTGGTTTATACTCCTCACTTCTCACTACTGTCTTCGTTTAAGTTGGTTATTCTTTTTATCAGTTTCCTATCGTTTGAAGACTTGCCCATAATACCCTTAGCAAAATAACAAAAATACAATTACCAAAAATATATATCTTTTTGGATAGGTTTTGAAAATACCTTCAAAAATTCAGATCTTCAATGTTATTTCAAAAATAAATAAAAAGGTGAAGGGGTTAGTAGTTCTTTAGATGATAATGGAATGGATCCGTGTCAAACGCATAGATAGAAGCAATAATATTTATTTATTAATTACCAAGAACAGAATTCATTCTCAACAATATTTATTCTATATTTATAATAAATCTCCCAAGTATTTCACCCCTTCTGTGACAGATTTGCCATTCTTGTTACGGCGCGTTCGTTGCTTTTGACCAAAACGCGGTCTGTTTACTTTATTATTTTTATATCTATGATCTGATTGTCATCAATCATTACGGTTAATTAATATTTTGATGAGGAATTTTCAGATCCAAGAAGCAAATATAATTTTATTGAAATTTTTAGAAATGACAGTAAAAAATCATAAAAAATAATTTTTCAAATTTTGCAGTATGTTTGAATGGGAATGTTTTTAGGACGTTTCATGGTTAATTGGTAAATCAGCTGCAATTTGCGTTTGGCAATTAAAACAAAATTCCTCAATATTTACCCTAAATTGATAAAATAGAAAACTGATGTAATTTTAAAAAATAATAAAATTTAAAATATTTGTTTAAATAACCTTTTATTTGAAAGATTCATTTTAAAAAATGAATGAAGATTGTTTAATTTGTTTTCAATATTTAAAAGAATTTCAAAATTTTGTTAGATTTAATTGCAACCATTTGTTGTGTGAGGATTGCACGTCGGAAATTATTATTCTAGAAAAATTTCAATCTTTCAAATGTCCTTTGGACCAAAGAACGTTTTCCACCGTTTCCATAGTCAATGAAGACTCCATAGAAATAATAGATCTAGTTAATCCATCAACGATTTTAACCGAAAATTTCATAAATGATATTCAAAATATTATTAAAAAAACATTTGAAATTTTACAAACAATCGAAAGGGATTTTTTTGAATTTAAAAGTGCCATAGAAATACCGGAGTCTGATCCGGATCAAGGCAACTATGAAAAAGATGATCAATTGACGATGGTAAAAAAAGATTTTAATATAACTACAAAAGATTTAATTGTGGAAACTCTTCGTAAAGATTTACAAATTTCACCGCTAAAATCTACAATTTTCAAAACCATTTTACCCTTCGTAAATTTACTAACAGAATTGCTATTCGAAAATCTGAAAGGAATTGAATTCTACGAAATGATCCAAAATTCCATGATTAATTTCTTCAAAATCAAATGGAAATATTTTATTTCCCAAAATAAAATTGTCGAATATATGGAAACGGAAATGAAATCTTTGGAAAATATTCGAAAATTTTTAATTTCAATTCTCGTGGTTTATTTTCCGAAAAATATGGAAATTTATTTGCAGCTTTGTAAAACAATTCCCTATGACCATTTAAACAAATGTATTATTTGTTTTTTAGATATTGATAGGAATTTCTGTGGAGGGTTTGGAAATTGCCAGCATAAAATTTGCAAAATTTGTTTTAATCAATACTTGATAACGCAGGGCACTTGCCCTATTGACGGACTGGGAAAATCGGAAATCAAACTTTCTGCAAATCTCTCATTGAAAATTGTCATTCAGCAAAATTCAAAATATAGTGAAATGTTAAAGTATGTTTCAAATAATCTTTTTCTTTTAAAAT
This sequence comes from Schmidtea polychroa, assembly GCA_959609185.1. Lineage (NCBI taxonomy): Eukaryota > Metazoa > Platyhelminthes > Tricladida > Dugesiidae > Schmidtea > Schmidtea polychroa. The sequence continues at coordinate 133,794 of CAUHTR010000014.1, read as the reverse complement.
CTTATTTAATTTTCATCGACAAAATTGTCGACGAGTTCAAGAGTTTTACAGTTGTTGAAAATCAAAACGAATCTTTTGAAAAAATTAAAAATCTTTGTCAGGTTCAGTTAGGTTGTTCAGATTTTCCCATCATTGTCCCATCATTTGTTTTAAACAATTATATACAAATTTTAAATTCTAACGACATGCTCCATTTTAATGATAAAAGCTGGTTTAAAAATATTTCACAACTCAATTTAATTTATCGCAATTTTTCAATGTCTTTGAAAGAACTGGAAGGGACTTTGCAAGGACTTTTATTGAAAATGGAGAGCTATTCAAATTGTCCATTGTACAGGTACCAAAAATTCATGGAACGGTTTTTAGAATTCAAATTTTCTATTCTTCCGTTATTGAATAATTTTTACTTTGAAAGTTTTGAATTTAACACATGTAATTATTCAAGAGACGAAATTATTTTTACTTTTCTGGAGGAGGAAGTAAAAGATTTGTTGAAGAAAACTGTAAAAAAAATTATAAATTTTTAAACAAAAATATCATTCAATATTCGTTTTTATTTTTGGTTTTTTTTTTATTTTTTTGTTAGATTTCTAAACATTTACATTACGTTTTATTTAACTATAACACTAGAATCATTTTTATCAATTGAGATCATGTTTAGAAATTATGTTATGCATGGAGAATTGACCAATAATAACTTGTTACTGATTTTTTTTTGAAAACTCGTTTTCGTGTGCTTAATTAATTTCATACATTGATGAGGATTTACCACATTAGCAAAGTAACTTTGTATAGATTTAAAAATTCAGAATTCAGAAAATTTTGAATCAACGTGAGGTATTTACGTGACATTATACAAAAAGTAACCTTTTAAAAATTAATAATAAAATAATTTTTCATTAGAAAATAATCATAATAAATTTTCCAGTCAACAAAATAACTGGAAAGTATCGAAATTTTGAAGTTTGTTTTATTGCATTGAAATTGATAGTTTAAAATTTTAATTATTCAATTCAATGAAGCGATTTTAAAGTTTTAAAATGATTTAAAAATTCACGTGAATTGTCGAATAAAGAAAAATTAAAATGTACAGCCATGTAAATTTCAGAAGTATTTATCACGATCTTAATAAAACTGACAAATTTCCAATTTTTTTATCCTAGAATTAAAATAAAACCGCTTAATACATTTTCAAAAAATCAATAAATATTAAAACTACCTTAGAAATCTATAATTTACTTAAATAAATTAAATATACAATTAAAATTTATAATTACATTAATTGAGTTTCGGCGGCCACAAAAAATAATTCACACGTTATTATTTTATTTTCATTGTAAAATTACATTGTAAATACACGCCTCTGTCACGACGGGCCACTAAAAAATCGAAGGCTACATATGGCACACTGCCGGTACATCCTTGGTTTAAATATATATAATAATTAAATAGAATCAAAAAATTGGAGAATTTTAATCAGAAAAGTAAGTACTCTCAAGTGAAAGCATCTTAATAGTCTTTAAAATACATTCTCATTGAAGGACGTACTTATAGGAACTAAACAAAACTCATGGGAAAAGGAAATACTTTCTGGAGGGGAATATTTATTAAGAGAAATGTCTACTAGAGAAATGTCTACTTAAAAAGATAAATATATACTGGAGATGAGTAATTTTCTTGAAATAGTGAAAGTCTGCGTTAAGCTGCATATAAAATCACAAATACATACTTTTTAACGAATATTTGAAATTGAAACGTTGGTATTCCTAGAATTGGTATTCACATAATTGGAACACTTTTTAACAAAGATTTATTCCTTGTTCGATTCAAGTCAAATACCTATTCCCGCTACTTCTTATTAAATTTATATTATTTGTCTAGCTTGTCATTATCTTTATGTACAATGAATATGGCAAGATTTGTGTCTTCAGCGTCTGTGTCTAATTCTTCAAGAAAGTAATCAGAGTTTTTGGGTACTGAATGTGTTGAATTGAATCTGAATATGGTAATGGACGAGAAGTGAATTGAACATTTGGATATGACATATTTTTAGTTCCATTGACAATAAGAAAAAGATTAACGCAGTAAAACAAATAATCATTGAAATGATTTTGTGTCTCTAGCCAGATCATAGAAATATCAAATGGCATCTGTAGCCAGTATTTAACCAATTGCTTAGTCGCGATTTTTTAATGTTACCAAAAAATAACAAAATATAAATAAAAGAAATTAACAAATGGCCTGCACGAAAAATAAGACACTGACTAGCCTATCTTTAACATTGCTGATTGGACTGGTCCATTAGCGTACCTTTATAGGTGTGTATTTTGAAAAATGTTAGTCCACAAAATGGGCTCCTGTCATTTTTTAAGAATTCTAAGAGCATTACTACCTATTATAATAGCTGGAGATGAAAAAAGAGTTAACAATCTCAACACGAATATTATAATTATTATAGTAGGCTGATTTGAATTCGGGTTTTAGGGGCGCCAGATATATGAACCGCATAGTGCGCAATAATGCCTTGTTACGTCCCTGAAACTCGGATTTGGAAGTTGTAATAAAAATTATATTGAAATTCAAAAATTGTTTTTTATTATTCAATAGTTTAATTTTATAAAATATAAACAATTGTTTATCAAACTAAAAATTAAACAAATTTTAATGGACAATTAATTAGATTTGTTCATTTAATAAATAATTAATTATTTTTAAAATTGTTATTGATTTTCATTTTCCAATGATAAATATATATTGATGGTCCTCTAGAATTAAAACATTTTTTATTCTAAAATAATTTCAATAAATGCTAATTAGGCATGAAGATTTATTTTCCTTTTGATATTTTGAGTGGAATTAAGAATGAATTAAAATTGAGGTCCGCGATAAAGCACTTATGCACTTCTTGTTATAGCAGATAATTTTTATCAATAACAAATACCTAATTGATAGAGTTAGTTGTGAAAAATAAATTAATAATTAATTAAAAGTTGGTGGACTGCGGTTTAAAAATATAGCAATAAAATTAAATAGATTGTAACGAAAATTTCTGAATAAATTAATGAAAAATAAAGTAGTCAATTCTTTTAGTAAATACATGAAATATAAAAATAAATAATTCAAACAAAATACCCACAAATGTGTTTCACAACTGATTTCTTTTCAAGTGACATTGTATTTATCAAAAAAACGTCGATATATTTATTGAATCATAGTCAAGTTTTTTTTAATAAATACAAAAAAATTACATTGTTAAAAATAAAAAAGTTTCAAGTTGTGTAGGAGTAAATTAAATATCAAATTAAATTATATATTATATTAAATTAATATATAATTAAGTACACGTGGAATTTTATTGTCGCATTCCGGATAAAATTGACAATGTCGCTAAAGCATTTCCCTTAATGATTTTATGTGCATCCAATCAGGAACGTGTATGAGTGACTTCATTGTGTTCTTTTGCAGTTAATTGGTTAGATCAATTTCAAATCAATTTTTTGTATTTTGGAATTAAATAATAATTTATTTGGAATATTTTTTCTTTTTTATTTATGATTCCAAGAGAAACTGTATACAACCGATTTATTGTTTCAGTTAGAAAATCAAATTGTAACGCAAATAAATCAAATTCAATAGAACGAAATTTAATTAATCTTTATTTTAAAACATAATATAAATAATATTCAAAAAATCTTTAAATAAAGTATATTTAAAGTTATTTAATTTTTTTTAATTTATAAAAAACTCCATTTGGTGCAGAACTATTCATGGAAGACGACCACGGGGTATGTTTGGTTAATAACTAAATATTTTCTTGAATTTAGAATTTCATAAGTTAATGTTTTTATTAAGATGTCTTTTTTTACCCCAATTATTTATTAAACATTATTTTCATAATTCTTGATTCTGGAGCATTTTAATGTCGTCGTAATATAAACAAGGTATATGTAACAACAAATCTAGTGCATTTTTCCAAGATGACTACTTGAATTTGTAGCTATGTTTTAGACATCCTTAAAGTATTTTTTCCGAACAAGACAAATTTATGACATACCTCAAAATTATAAAGAAAGAGATCAGCTAATTTACGAGTGACTACACAATATTTGGTTTTAAAAAATTTTAAATTTCATTACATATTTCTGTTGTAAATTCTTTAAAGAAATAATATATAATTTAATTTTTTTTGAAAACTCTGAAAATATTCTTAAATGAAATACATTGTTGCGAATAATAATATTGATATATATTTCGACCTTTTAACAGTCTTCTTCTGGCTAGGGATCGTATTAATAACAACTAAATGAAAATAAGAATATTGTTCAATATAGTTCAAAAAATATAGTTCAGTATAGTTCAAATTTAAATTTAAAATTTCAAAATTGTTTTCATACAAAAAATATTTTAACAAACATTAACTTCAACCCAAATAATACATACACAATGTTAAATTCTTTAAATACATTAAAATATCCGTGTAGACTGGGTACTTTGAATATTAATTATAGGATTTAAAAATCTAATTGACAATGCTTCCAGTAATTACTCAAAATTTTTGAGAAAAAATTAAAATCAAAAATACTTATGTTCTTACTGTTACACTTCCTAAAATGATCACTAATGTGGATCAATTCATTCAGTCGACAATGCTCAATAACTCGAGTACAGAGATGATGGGCAGCCTCTCTACATGAAAATTAATACACGAGTTCTTAACACAAACCAACTGGAGTTAGGGAATTATTAGTAAACATGCTACGAACCTTGCAAGACGTTGAAACAAACCTAAATATAGTGTTGTATACATGTTAAAGGATCTTATGCCTTCCGAATTTGACAAAATATTAACTTCAACATTAATAGAATAATTACCTTCAGATAATCATTTTCCATGCGTTCAAGATTTTGAATATCTATTTTTAAGAAACAACACAGCCAGAGAATCAAAACTTTTTACTGAATTGATAAACAAGGATGATAAAGACCATGCATGAAAAACTAATCCTCTTACCATATTTCACCATATTTGTTATATTTTAATATATTTAGTTGGCTTCTTTTTTTTGATTCTTTATTTAATAATAATAATATTATTATGATTTTAAACTATAATTGAATGTATTTCTTGGTATTATTTCTACATTCACTGTTATGAAATTTATGTTGTTATAAACAATTTATTTATTTGCTTTATTTTAATTGGTTAATTTATGACCAATTAAAATAATACTCTTTCTCAGTTTGATAAATAAATAATAAATAATTAGTTGATTAAATGCAAAACAAAACTAAATTGAAAGGTAAGAATTATTTTTTTAGACTTTAAAGTTGTCAGAAGGAAAATAGTGGGAAATTTTATGTTTAAATAAAAAATTCAATGTTAATTTATTATAAAGGAATATTTTTTTAGAAAGTTGAGTTTGCTGAAGTAAATCTTTAATTAATAAATTTTAAAAATTCCAATATTCATATTTATTATTTCATTTATTATGTTTGAGATCCCAGCCAGTCAAAAATTAAAAAAAGAAATAAAATTGTTTTTATTTAATTAAAATAAAATTTTAAAATGGTGTAAGCTATTAAGGAAATATTTTTATTCATCTTTTTTTTCCAAGAACCCATTGATCTTCAATATATTTTTTAATTTGAGCAGTTGTAATGGCTGCACTTTTAAGCACCCACAGGGTTAATTAAATTAATTAAATTAATTAAATGAATTACCTTAAAATGTATTATACAAAAGATTTATTAATAATATGTTATTAAATTATTCAGAGATCTCCCAATAAAATTCCCAATTTGAAAAAATTAGTGAATCTCAAACTGTGATTCGTAAAGTATTTCCAGGTGAGGCAAGCTTTATTTTTATTTAAGGAATTTTTTGTTAAATTTAAAAAATGTTGAAAACCATTAAAATGCTAATCTGTTTTATATAATCATATTTTTAATTTTTGCTTTATTATAATAGCCGTTAGTAGAAATGAAGCAAGGTAAATAGATTTTTATAAAATTAAATTAAAATATAAATAATAGCATAGGCCAGTGTTTCCCAAACTTTTGGTACTGCGTACCTACTTGATCATTTTCATTATTTAATGTACCCTTTGCTTTAAAATTTTATATAATGATTAAATTTTTTTATAATATCTTTTTTAAAATATACGACCTTTAACCCTTTCGCCCCTATTGGGACAATACGTCCCAGAAACTTTCATCATGATCCTACTGGGATATTTTGAATGGTCCATAAAAGCCTATTGGGACTTATTATCCCAGGACTTTCTAGGATATTCAGAAGCGCCACGATTACAAAAATGAGAATATTTCATATTTAGGTCAATATTAACAAGTTCCAATATATAAATTTAGCATAGTGTCATTAGTGGAAAGTCGGTGCGAAAGGGTTAAATTAATAGCATTAATGAAAGATTAAATTCTTTTATAACTGAAATATTGTAAAATAAAAAATACTATAATTAATTTATTGTAATTAATGAGAAGGATGAAATTGCTTATGCTGAGATAATAATTCATCATAATTTGGTTCTCTGTTGGTTAATTTTAATCTTAGATGAGATTCAACTTAAAACAAGATTATATTTATATTTTTCTGTATTAGTAAAAATTTTAATAAGACATTTTAATCTAATTAAATTTTTTTTATTTATCTTTTAATATTTAGATAATAGAAATTGAAAAGGCCGGCGTACCCCCAAAAAAATCCATCGCGTACCCCGGTTTAGGAAACACTGGCATAGGCTTTTAACATGAAGAAGAAGAAGATTCTCTGCCGAATTCATCATATCCCACTGAAAATTGTAAAATAAATTCGATAGACAAATAGGACCAATATTAAACAAGATAAAATCAAAAGGATAAACATAACTAATTTATTATTCTCACTGAATATTTATGAAATTTTTCATTATTAAAACAAAACCTACATTGTTGTAAAAATAAATTATTTGCTGTCCATTTCAATTAAAATTATTTAATAATAAATAAAAAACGGTAATTTTAGAGATAATCTTACCATAATAAAATCAAGATCTCTACACCTTTTAAAGTTAAAATTTTATAAAATAGCTCACCACAGCAATGCTTACAATTTCGATTTTGTGAAAACTTCACTGCTCATTTTTGCATTATAACCGTTTCAGATTACAGCTTTGAGAGATAATTTAATTATAATAAATTTAATAATTTGAAATATGCGAGAACTTTGCATAATCGTCAACTTACAATCGCTCAAAATAACATTTCATTCTTCTTGACTTGGTTCCATAATAATACTTTTGATACTCCAAAATGTAATATATTATTTTAATTTTATCTTTAATCAAAGGTTTTAGTGGCGCAAAAATTGTGAAATATATGAAAATGTCCTTCTTAAATATCGCTTTTGTTACTAAAATTAAAGCCACCTTTCATAAAATTACCAACAAAATTCCTAACTTAGAAAATATTAAATACTTTCCATCATAAAAAGTTGTTAAGAGACAAAACTCCAAATTCTACAAGACAGTCTTAAAGATTCCTTAGAAACACTTGCTTCGAAATAATCCAAAAATAATTTCCATAAATAAACGACGATTTCGTTTACCCCAAATTTATTCTTTTAATATTTGAACTACTTGGTATTAATAGCTATATAGCAAACCTTTTTTGGATACTCTCTCCAATCTCTAATAACCCAATCTAAATGATTTAAATTTAAAAAATCTTATTGTGAATAATAAATAATTAGACTTCTTTACAAAGATTTTAACTATATCACTTAATTTAAACAAATATTTTAATTAAAATTTTCTTTTTAAAGGAAATACACCAACAATTCGACCATATAGTAATTTATTTCAAAATCATTATTTATTCATTTTTACATCATTTCTTGAATTATATTCTCAAAATATAATTTCCATTTAGAAAAGAAAATCGAGTTCCATTAAAATGATTAAATTTTCCAACAAAAAATATGACTGTTTGTATTTGCATTTCAAATGAAAATTAATTTACTCGCCCAAAAAAATAAAAAGATATTTCACGTCAACATTTACCAATTGCGATTAAAATTTCGTTTTTTGGGTGTTTATATTTGTCGTTCGTCTCCATCTTTTATAAAGACATTAGCAAATTATCCCCAATATGGTATGTTTATGCCAACTGAATTTTTCCTTAAATTTTGTTTTAATTGATGGAAAAATATTTTAAAAGTATAGATAGATAGATTGTAAATTTTTACATTTTATATTTTAATATCTTAATAATTATAAACATTTAAAAATTTTCCTATAAAACTTATGTCAATTATGAGAATAAATGCGTTTTTATTACAATATATAATTAATGTTACAAAATTTATATAATTCTTATTTAACTTTAGATTTTATGCTTATTTATTATATTTGACATACCAGTTTGAATGATTACACTGCCATTTGTTGAACCTCAAGGATACCAAAATAATAATATTCGTTTTAATAATAGCATACATAAACAAGAAATATTTTGTATACATAAAGATTACACAGTATTTGAATAAATCCAAACACCAAACATCAGTTTTTCATACAAAATGATTACATAATAAATATAATAATAATAATAATAATAATAATAATAATAATAATAATAATAATAATAATAATAATAATAATAATAATAATAATAATAATAATAATAATAATAATAATAATACTTTTATTATATTAAACAAGTCAACGCCAAGAAAAGCCTTTATATGAGAAATTATACTTCTTTTTATCTTGCAGGTCAGAATAACACAATTCCTTCGCAATATATATAAACATTTTTAATTACTTCCACATATACATATCTCATTCATATGATTTTTCTAATCTAATTTAAGTCAACACATAAAATACATCTCTTATTCGTTGCAAGAAAATTTAAAAGAATCCTAAAATAAAATTACAAAATGGTAACTTTCGAAATAAATTTTAAAATAATTATAAACGTAAGATAATTAAATTTAAAAATTATATTTCATATGTAAAATGTTTTGTTAACAAGTGGATTTGAAATGTAAAAGTAAACAAATATTTATAAATTGTATATGTAAATATTGTCCAATGAGTAAATAACAAATACAATTTTAATCATCTCATCTCTGTTATTGTTCAAATAAAAATATAATATTTGTTTGAAAATATTAAATTTTGTATTTGACTTTGTTATAATTGTTCCCTTTTAACAAATAGTTTTCATATTTATTTTCAATTTAATAAATTCAGCTGTTTTTCATTCATGAAATATTTGTTCTATTTCAGTAATTACTTTTATTGGATTTCCATCGGCATTATTATTTCGTTGTCTCCAGCCTCTGGGATCCAAAACATATGAATATTGATGATTGGCATGAAGTCCATTGGAAAAGTATGTAACAAGATTGATGGGTTGCAACTTGAAATGTTTATTTTCATTAATGCTATTAGATTCTGTAAATTTTAATATAATAGGATTTTCTTGTATGATTTGAATTTCATAATCTTCAACAAACTGATAATTTGCTGAATTAGTTTTAAAAGCTAAAAATTGATTATTTGATATTTGAAATGAAAAAATCTTGAATACGTGAAAAAACATTTTATTAATTAAAAATATTATAATATTTAAAAATAGTTGTATTTTTTCATCATTACCTGCACATAAATAAAATTTATTATATTTATATCTTTTGGTTTCACTTTTGATCTTTTTTGTTTCAATAATTAACATATTAATATTTGTAAAACTGTAGATCAAAACGATATGTAATGTGCACGATATTTCGGCACATCCTTTATCAAGTGTGTATTTTTAATCTTTAGTCTTACAAATATTAATATGAAAATTAATTCCATTAGATTTAATTAAATTAATTTTGAAAATAGACGATCATTACAACTTTCATTTCAGTTTATATTTTCATTTTATTTGGTTATAATGTACCCTATAAATCATTTTTTTCATCTTTTTAAATCAATCATTAAAAGTATTTTTTTTTCAATAGTTAATATATATATTTTTTTAAATTTCACCACTGATTTTTTTTGCATTGACTGTAATTATTAAAACGCTTACTATGAATCAGTTAATATATTTAATGATTCATAGTCAAGCGTTTTAATAAATGCTATATATATATATATATATATATATATATATATATATATATATATATATCAATTTAGTCTTTAAAAATATTTTTAAAAAGAGATTCTCGATATATATAAATATATATAACAATTTTTTTAATTTGATATATTTAAATATGTTATTTTTAGATATTTTTGAAGTTTTGATTTTATATTGGTTTATTGGTAGTGAAAATGATAGAAGATTAAAATTTAAAATTATTAAAAGTAAAAATATAATTACGTAAACATTGTTTTAATGAATTAGTGTATGGTATTTCATAAATATGTATATTGTTTTAATTTATATAGAGACCTTTCGATTTATTTTCAATTAAAAATATTAGAAAAATGTTGACAGATGAATTATTACATTTTGAGCAAAAAGCAATTACAGTGATATTTGGTTATAAACATGAGATGGAAGTATATTTTCTAGTTATCCTTACTTCTTTTCTATAGATATTTAATTCATCATTAAAATATTTAGGTGCACAACAATAATTAATAAAAAATAAAATCTATAGAAAATTATTAAATAAGAATTCATTTGACTTGCTTATAAGACCGTTCTATCAAGTTTGAGCTCTGTAGGCTAAAAGATATGGCCAATTAATTACATTATATAACATTATCATTACAAATTATATAACAATTTCATTCAAAATTAATAAAATTTAAAAAAAAACATTATTTTTCTTGTGTCATTTAATAATAAATCTAAATTCCAATAGAATAAATCTTTATTCTCCTTTATGATATATGTTTTGTATATAATTTAAGTTAATACTCCCTCTGTCCCATAATACTGGATAGTTTTCTCCGTTTGTCTTGTCCGATATTACTGGATATGTTTCTACAAAAATATAATTTTGTCAAAAAGTTGATATATGTTTATTAACTTTATTTTTTAAAAATGGTAATTCTGCTACATATGTGCATGAAAACATGTATTTATGTTGTGGTAACAAAACTCCTAAGAGCTCAACAAAAGATAGAAGCCTACAACACCTTCTGTCACTCGAACTTCATATTCATCTTGCAAGCTGATGAGATATCAAAAACACAAGCAGAAAAATTCGATGATAAAATAAGAATGATGATAAAAGATAAAGAGGTGCTGGATCTGCAACAGAAGAGCCCACTAATGGATGCCATCTTCTACTCCCCTACAGAAAAAAGAGGAATAGGCATAACCAAAATCGTGGATGAGCAGATGATACAAACAATAGCAAGATTCCTAAAACTAATAAACAGCAACCACACGGCTATAGTAAAAATTATAACAGAAGAACTGATCGATGTAGCCGAAACAAGAACTGAAAGTCCTATCAACTCAATACCAGAAGCATTAAAATGTTTGAATGGAATATATGCACATAAAAGATCAAGCTCAGCCAAAAAATCCTGGCTCGATAGAATCAAAAACGCAATCACATAACTGTACAAGGACCACGATATAAAGATAACCTTTCTAATGAGAAATATAGGTACAGGATGCAACATAAAATGCAATTCACAAGAAAAACCCGAAGAAGTTTTTCTACCCTTTCTAGATGAAGCCTCAAATAAACTACACTGGATGATTCGTGAGGCATACTTTCAAAAATGGACACAAGCCAACTGCCAAGGCCATATTCTTAGTTTGCCGCAGTCCGAATACACAGAATGGAAAATGCTAAAAAACCTGAAAGACTACGAATGGAGATTCATAATTAAGGCTCGAGCCAACATGTTAGACATAAATATGAAACAGTCTAACCAGGAAGGCAGATTGGGCAGCACAAAGTGCAGAAACTGTGAAAATCCTCACGAGTCATCTATACACGTCATAAACATCTGTGTGAGAGGAACCAGGATAAGGACTAACAAGCACAATGAAATACAAAAACCACTGGAAGAAATACTAAGAAACAAAGGAATCAGCTTTGAAATAGAGAAAAAACCAAAAGAAGCAAAGGAAATGTTAAAACCAGACATTGTTGCCAGACTAAAGGATCACATCATGATAATAGATGTAAAATGCCCATTTGATGACCATCCAACCATAGAAGCATCAAAAACAAAAAAACCAGAACAAATACAGAAAATTAGCACAAGACATCCAAGAAGCAACAAACACCTACACAACAGTAGAAACATTCGTGGTATGTTCCCTCGGAACATGGGACAAACGCAATAACGATATATTTAGAAAACTTGGATTCAGATATGAAGAGTACATGCCCATAAAGAACAAAATGATAGACAGAGTGATTAAAGGTTCCAGAAAAACATATGAAAATCATCGGGGCTTCTATCAATAACACAAGTTAAAAGAAAATGGATGATTATGCCCGCATTCCTAAAAAGGCATACATTTTTTCGCCTACTGTATTTGGCCTGGCATATTTATTATGCTGATTCATTTTTCATTAATAAACTTTAGAACATTTGATTGCTATATTTTTAAAAAGAGAATGAAGTTAATAATAATGACAATTATTAATAATTAATAATAGTTGTTTCGGCCGATCAAGTTTAAAAATTGTGCGTGTGCTCTTTATTATTTAAATATTTTTTATCACATCTGTGTGTGCATTTCTTTGTTGTTGATATTTTGTGATTATCGATTTCTAGAATCATTTGTTTTGTAATCGTGATTTTTGAATTAGAATTCTTTTTTTTGGAATTTATTGTTTGCTTACTTTGTTGGAATATGGATTTTATTATCGATTGGACTTTTTGATAGTATAATTTTATGGATCTGAAATCTATTTTGATTACATTTGCCAATACAGTTTATTGTATGATACAGAATTGTGGATAAAGCAAAATCTTTGAATAATGCTGATTTGAATCCAGATGATCTTCCAAATTCTGATGAACTAATTTTGATAACAATGCATATGGCAGAAACTTTAAGCAGAGAAGATAAAATCGATGAAGTGTGATATGAAACTTTCTTTCTTAAACACGAATCTAAGAATCTATTGAGTTTCAAATGCATTAACATTCCAGTTGAAGATTTAATCAACAGGAGCAATAGTAATGATAATAATAATAATAATAATAATAATAATAATAATAATAATAATAATAATAATAATAATAATAATAATAATAAGTAATAATAATAGCTGTTTAATTCTCATTGATGGTGATTGAACCAAAGGTAATATTTGTTTTTGCATACAATCAGTAATTACGATCAGAATTCCTTGATAAGACTGCATTTCTATATAAATCTTTACGAATATCTACATCTCATTTCATCATGATATTATAAGTCATCTTCTTTTCCCAAGAATGGTTGCTGGGACAAAGCTTTTGGACATCTGAATCTTTCATATCCAAAGGTAATGACTTGATCATCTGGTAGTTCATAGCTCTTTTCAAGTAACGATGGAAAACAGCAGTTTGCGTTTCTTGTTCAAAATCAAAAGCAATTTAATATAATTTTTTTAATATCTCGAACAATTTCTCTTCCAGCAGTAGTTGTGAAACTGTATCCTCTGTCTGTCATAACTTTCATTTGATAATCAGTTCAGACTTTTCCGACTAAATTAATTCTAAAACTAGCATGAGGTAAAACATGACTTTCATAAATTTGCATAGTACGAGATAAAGGATCAATAGAATCCTGAACGATACCCAAAGTACGACCTGAAGCGTACAAAGATATAACTGTTTGAATTGCAACATACATAATTGGTGCATTAGATGTATTCAACATATTTAGAGTGATGGATTCTCTGTCAACTTTGAGAATATCGAAACAAACTTCTCCATTAGTTATTGAAGTTGAATTTGTAGCAGCAATTGATTTAAAATGCACAAAAACCTCAATATAATTAACTGTATTGTCAGTACAAATGAATCCATATCCATTCTTTGAGTTAAACAATTTGACACGTTCATTAACTTCAGGTTGATTCATAATTGAAATAAGAAGACTCCGAAAAGGATTTATTTTTCAATATCAAAATTCTAGAAACAAAAAATAACCTTCAGCTAAAGAAATCCAATTTGAAACCTAAAATTGAAAAATCACAGATAAAAAGTTTTTAAACACCAAAAATCATAAAATCCAAATAAATTCCAGAAACCAATATCGAAAAAAATCAATTTCAAATAAAATCAAAAAACTCCACAACTCGCGCCTGCACACAAGCAAGAAGAAGTGTGCGCACACAAACGTGAGTAGTCAGAATTAACCAATAGCAGTAATATATATATATATATACAGTGAAGTCTCTCACATCCGCCAAAAATGGGACTTCGAAAAAACGTGGCGGATATTAGAAAATAGCAGATATTAGAATCCGAAAAAACATTTTTAAAAATGTTGAGATAACAAAATCGAATCAAAATTCAAAAGTTTATTTAATAATATCAATTGCTTTATTTATTCATCTGGGAAAAACCAATCGATTTTATGAATAACGTATTTTATTTTTACAAAAAAATGCGTGATTGTTATGAAATAATTATGTACATTTTTATAAAAATAAGTGTTAACTGTGCAATATTTATTTTCTAATCACCCAATTTCTTAAATTGCATTTTTCGTCCTTTTTCAAGGCCTTGCTTATTTCATTTAATCCAATAACTTTACTATCAGATATCTGTTTATTCATGTTTAGATATCGCAGAACATCAATTTTCTCTTTTATCGACAACCTTGTACATTTTCTTTTTGTCATCTTTAGGCTAAAATGAAAAAAAATTAATGTAAATAATAATAGATGGAAACAACAATGTTAAAATTAAATATTTAAATTTAAATTATGCAATTAACAAGGAAATTAATAATATTATAACAAAAAGAATGAAAATTCCATCCATTTAAATTAATTTAAGAAATTTTATGTTAAAAATACGAGAGAAGTGTGGCGATTATTAGAAACAGGTGGATATCAGAATTTTCTCATATAAAATTTTTTTCATGTGGCGGATACGAGAGACCACACTGTATATATATATAGGTTTTATTGAACTATTTCTCTTAAAAATTAACCCTGTAGTAGAGATGTCAACAATATAATCTATAACAAAACTTAATAATAAAATCGAATTAATACAATAAAACAATTGTGTAAACATATTTCATTCTAATGTATTCTTACACGGAAATAAGTGTCATCACAATTCCGTTGTCTATTTTGTAATTTATTAGCAATTTCAAATCTGAAAACTTTTTATAATCGAAATAATTTTTTTTGAATTATTTTCATTAATTATTATTTAATTAATTTAATTTTCTTGCTGTACTTTTTATAAATATTTAAAACCTTTTAAATAAATATAATATGAAATATATAATATGAATTCTTACAATTACTTTGCATTTGTTCTTTTAAATTTCATCAGGTTTCACAATATTTCAGAAATCAGTTTCAATTGTCTGAAAAAATAATTTTTGAAATAAACTAAAATTATATAAAATTATCAATTAAAAGAAAAGAAATAATAACATTGAAACAATTATTGATAAATAGTATAAAGTGATGATTACTTGGTAGCAGCATTAATTAAATTTAAAAACAATTAAATGATAATTTAAGCCTTTTGTGTTGAATAATATATTTAATGAAAAAATTTCGACTATAAGATAGCATTTATTTATTATCATTAATTATCATTTAATTGTTTTTATATTGGTAAATAGATAAGATGAATAGAAAAATAGATTAAGGATTATTTAGGGAATTAAATATAGGAATTAGTTAAAAAGTAGAAGAAAACAAGGTTAGTACTGATTTTTTAACATAAATTAGCAAACATCACAAATAAAATTATAAGAATTTTTAAAGAATAATAAATAGCACAAGTAAATCAGGTTGAGAAATGTAGGTAAAAGACAATGATAATTTTATGATCTCATAATTGGTTGTGATAGGTTGATAAAAAGAGGATTATAAAAGAAAAGATGAAAAGATATTTAAACAATTGTTTATAAGAATTTGTAAAAAAGAGTAAAATTAAAACCGATTAAATTTTTAAAATTGGAAATAATGTAAAATAAAATAGGAATAGTAGTCGACAGCAATGAATAAGATTTGAATATTTATAGAATAAGTGATATTTCCGAAAAAATTAAATAAAAATAAAAAATATTGGTTTTGTGGAAGATAATCAATCTAAGATTTTATCTCTACTTGAAAAATTATTCTCTAATTGTTTTATATGAGTATGTACAATATGAAAAATTTTAAATTTAAAAATATTATTATATAAAATGTTACAAAATCATGATAGTTAGAAATATTCAAAATTAAAAAATATATCGATTAGTAAAAATACGATGTAAAGTTTTTTATATTAAAAAAAGAATGGGAGTAGGTAGTTAGTGGCCCAGTAATTCTTTTTTGCTCAACGGTTACGTAAGTGTTCCAGAGGGCCACAGTTACTTTTTCTGGGATTTTCAATTAAAAAAAGCCATGTTTTTTCTGACTATAGTGAGGGGTTCTCGAATGATCCTGAGATTTTCAATTCAAAAATGGTTTTCAATAAAAAAAAGCATGGTAATTTAAGGATAAATAGGTAAATTAGGTCTAAATTTTAAAATTAAGTAAATCAATGGCTATATTTGGGAATCTAGGGTCTAAATTTTTAAATTAAAGTAAATTATGGGCTAAATTTTTAAATTAAAGTAATCAATGTGCTCAAATAAGTAAATTAAGGGTCTGGAAAATGAATTTATGTAAATTATGGTCTAAAATTTTAAATTAAAGTAAGTTAATGGCTAAGTAAGGAAATTAAAGTAAATCAACAACTATATTTGGGAATCAATGGCTAAATTTAAAATTAAGTTATACAAGGGTTATATTTTTAAATTAAGTAATCAATGGTCTAAAATTTTAAATTAAAGCAATATTTTTAAATTAAGTAAATTAAAGTAAAAAATTTTAAATTTATTAACAAATAATTTGAAGAATAGCCGGCTTCTGAGAAATGAACATTTTTATGAAATATTTTTCAAAGTCAATTTTAGATGCAAATCATTGTTAATTAATCAATGACCACGTGAAATTATTGGTTAAATATGTAAATATATTTGGTAAATAAGTAAATGATGATGTAAAATGTTAAATTAAGTAATTTAAGGATAAATAGGTAAATTAAGGATAATTAAGTAATTATGGGTTAAATTTAAAATTAAAGTAAATGAAGGCTAAGTTAATTAAGATAAATAGGTAAATTATTGGCTCAAATTTTTAAATAATTAAATTAAGTAATAAATTTTGAAAGATGATGAGAATTCGTAGTAATAATTAAAATTAAAGTAAATAAGTAAATAATGGGTTCAAATTTTCAATTAAATGAATTAAGGATAAATAGGTAAATTAATGGTTAAGTAAGTAAATTAAGTAATCAATGGTCTAAAATTTAAATTAAAGTATTATTTTAAAATTAAAGTAATTAATGTAATAAGTAAATCAAAGTAAGAATTTTAATATTATATGTGAATAAGTTGGAATAACAATCAGGTTTTGAAAAATGAAATTTTAAATGAAAATTTTTATGAAATAATTTTCAAAGACAGATTTCAATTAACTTCTACTAATAATAACAATAGTAAATGAAGGTTATATTTGGTAAATAAGTGAATGAAGGGCTACATTTTAAAATTAAGTAATAAATTTTGAATTATGATGAGAATTAGTAGTAATAATTAAAATTAAAGTAAATCAAGGGTCTAAATATTGACCACATAACTACACATATAACAATGAAAATTAAAGACTTCACAAAATTTATTCATTAAGTATTTGCTTATAATAAGCTCTTCTTAATTCAGCAAGTAAAATATTTCTTATATTCTTGTCAAAATCTAAATAGTCAACCATGTACTAACAACTATGTACTTCTAACAAACAGCCAACCACTAGATACCAAACAACTAGGTACTATCTATGTACTAAGTACCAAATACTTACAACTAAGTACTAACAATCAACAAACAACTCGATACCAAGTACCAACAACTAGGACCCAACAACAAGCAACCAACTAAGTACCAAATACCAAGTACTAACTAAGTCCCAAACAACTAAACACTTACAACTAGATACTTACAACAAACTAAATATTCTTCAATGTATTTTATCAAATGCTTTTTAAATAAATTAATTTTTTTATTTGTCTTAGAATTCAAAATTATTTTCAATTCCACGTGGTGTTTTAAAGTAGTTGAGTTGAAAATTATTCATTTTTTGACGAAAATCATCATTTTTGTTAAATTTAGACATTTAGTAAAGGTTTTTCTACTGATTGTAATTAATTCCAGAGGGCCACTAATTACCTACTAATGAGACTAAAAATTAAAAAATTCAGGGGTAGGATTAATAATTTTTAAGTACATTGGATGTGAAAAAATTTTTTTAATTATTTCATGAGATATTTTCTATTTTTTTTTCTATTTTTTTCATTTTAAGAAAATAGCTAATTTAATAAAATATCGTGTGAATTTAAGAAACTGAATAATGCTGTTTTTGTGGAATTCTTATATAAGCATTATTTCGTCAAAATAATTCTTTAAGATTTGTTTTAATAATACTCTATACAATGAAGTGTTTGTCATAAATACATATTAGAATATTGGATATCATTTAAACAAATATCAATGTAGCAAATAGTTATGGAGCTCTTTACCAAACATTGCATCCGTATTTTTTTTTCAATCAACAAAATACATTTTGATATTAGTTATAAAATATTATATTGAAACACCCAGTAAAAATTGTTGCTTAAATTATTTAATTTCTTTTCCTGCCTTCGTTTTGGACACAATAAATTATGGGAAACGATAAATTAATTAATTTTTCAAATTTAAATAGTGTAACTAATTTTATTAATTTTAAAAAATAGTAGTTCATTTAAAGAATTGAAATATTTTCGTTGTCATTTTATTTATTTTAATTGTGACTTTTGATCGAAAATATATCTAAACTAATATTCAGTACTGCTTTATCAATTGTTATAATTGTAAACATTTATTTCTTCGACAAATTCGAAAGCAGATTGCTCGACATAATAAATGTTTAGTAAAACAAAACCTTTTTGTTTATTTTATTTTTGAGATTTAAGATTCTTTTGTAGATATATTTGTTGGGAAACTTTTTGATATGAAACTTTAAATTATGCAACTGCCTATTTGTGGTTATTGCATTTTTGACCAAAACTATCTCATAATCTTGTTCTCGGTCTCGCTTTAGAAAAGTGAGATATTTCCCAATGATTTCTTTTCCGTTTATCGATGGAGAAGAAATTTCACTAGATTGCCTATTAATCCCGTTTCATCGTCAAAATCTTTTCTGGGTCTTGAGGGAGATATTTAGCCATCTGATATGAATCTGAAAGATCAAATTATAATTAAAATCCAATCTGTGTACTCAACAGCCACAGTTCTATATCTGACTTTTTTTTCATTAAAGAAACAGTAAATATTTGAAATTTCTTTTCACTGCAATTGTAAATGAATTTTGGAATAAATTATTTAAATATAATTATTCATTCATTTAAAAATTTAATAAAAAATTTTTCATTGAATTGCTTGTTGACATTGGGGCTTTTTATTTGTACTCTGACTACATGAAATCATTATTTATTCAATAAGACCCATCAATATTGAAACTTCATTTGCAATAGAAATTCGATAAAAGGATTGATCCAACAATCATAAAAATATTGAATTCCCTACAAGAGTTTTTTTTATTGTTTATAAATTTTTACAATAAAGTAAATCATCCTGAATTAGTTGATGTGTTTGTTTTTTTATTTTAACTTTAACTTTGGTTTCTTTAGAAAATCTTTGTGAGTAATAGTTTTGTTCAAGAAAAACTTATAAAGAACTTGACTTCGACTAAAAATTACAAATTTAAATAAAAATAAATCGCACATTTATCTTAACTATAGTGTCAACTGGTACGTTACGTATTTGTTTTACATGAAGAAGTTGATCCATCGCCACAGGCTGTAAAAGTCATCCATATGTGAGATCAACCTTTCTGCAAATATTGGTATTAAGGTGCTATGAATAGAGTTTTAGTTGTAACATGGAAACTTTTTGTGAGATTATTCATTCTAAATAAAGTCAGGTCTTGTCAATTAGTTCAAAGTAAACCCGTAATAAAAGTATTTATTTATAATAGTTGTATTCTTCATTATAAATAGATTTATCAACTCTATATGTAAATATGGAACACGTGATATTATAAACGCAAAATAAAGAACGGAAGACATAGCATTGTTGACAAAATAATAATTAAAATATTGAACAATTTAATAATAATAGAAGATTAAATTCATAATTCTTTTGCAATTAAATTGAATTATATAATTGGGAAAAAATTAATTTCATTAGATAATAAATAAAATAATTTGCCACGATCAATAATATAATTAAAATTCAGATTGAATAATTTGCGTGACTAAAAATTATTAAAAATTAACTTTATTTCATAATAATAATAAAAAAAATAATAATAATAATAATAATAATAATAATAATAATAATAATAATAATAATAATAATAATAATAATAATAATAATAATAATAATAATAATAATAATAATAATAATAATAATAAGTATATATTTGTGTTTTACAAAACAATATTATTAATATTCATTTATTCATTTTTCATTACAAATTTTTTAATATTTTTTAACTATTTTCAGAAAAAATGATTAATGAAACTAATCCTGAAACGTTTATTGCATTACCTTTTTATCAGATTTTTATCTATTCTTTAATTGCAACTATTCTTAGCTTGGCCACAACTTGTGGTAATCTACTCGTTCTTATTTCATTTTGTATTGAAGGTCAGTTACGAACAATTAGTAATTATTATCTTCTTTCTTTGGCCGTTTCTGACTTTCTTATTGGAATTATTTCAATGCCGTTGTATTCTACATTTCTTATTATGCAATTTTGGCCATTCAATTCTATAACATGTGATTTGTGGTTGTCACTTGATTATGCAGTCTCGAATGCATCTTCCGCAAATCTTGTTCTTATATCGTATGACCGATATAAAACCCTTACTTGTCCATTGACATATAGATGCAAAAGATCACCAAGAAAAACTTTAATTATCATTCTACTAGCATGGATAATTTGTGCTTTGTTATGGACCCCTTTGATTAACATCTGGCCAATTATTGAAGGTAAAAGAACTGTGCCACAGGGTAAATGTTATGTGCAATTTATGGAATCTAGTACACTGTTAACTTTGCTTACTTGTGCAATTGGATATTTTATACCTCTGTTTATCATTATAGTTTTCGCAATTCAGATTTATCTCGTCACTCGGCATCGAAATAGAAATCTTCAAACTTTAGGGTACGCAACGCCGGTTTATGGAGGAACAGCTTTGAAGTACAATCAGCCAAACAATTATAAAAATATAGATTCCTCAACTGACACTGAAATCAGTAATAAAAAGCCGAAAGAAAAATGCATTAAAAGAGTTCACAAATTTCAACCGAATACTCTTATTCTCACACCACAAAATTTAAATTATTCTAGTGTCACTTCAAGCAATTCAGCAATACCAAATTTTCAAGGTAATTTGATGAGCCATGGACTGAGACGGTCAGTGCGAAAGAAGCCCTCCTCTAGTAAAGCAGCCAAAACTCTTGCCGCAATAATCATATCATTCTTTGTCACATGGTTTCCATATAATATATTTACACTCATAAATTTATATTCTCGGTCAAAGTCCAACCCCACTATAGGAACGCTTCTTTATGGTCTTGGTAAGAATTGAATTAAATTTTCAAAAATGCTATTATTTATTATTATTATTATTATTATTATTATTATTATTATTATTATTATTATTATTATTATTATTATTATTATTATTATTATTATTATTATTATTATTATTATTATTATTATTATTATTATTATTATTATTATTATTATTATTATTATTATTATTATTATTATTATTATTATTATTATTATTATTATTATTGTCCAATTAATTTTTTATATATTATATTTTAAGACAAAATTTATTCAATTAACAAGAATAATTGTAAGATAATAAAATCAAAATGAAACAAACAATTTCACCAAAAACTCAATTCAAAACCTTTATTAAAAGAACAGATTATGAAGCAAAAAAAATAAAAACCAAATTAGACATTATAAAAGATGTTAAGACAAAAATTCGACGTCAAAATAGGATAAATAAAAAAAAGCCACAAATTTTATTCCAAAGATCGTACCAATCTATTGAAAATTGTATACAAAATTGTTATGATGTAAATCCCGCGAAAAGATTACAAGCATTTAAACAATTGAGAATAATGACTGACGAGCTGGATGAACCCTCTGTTGACCTGCTCGAACATTTTGGAATCAAGACCATTTTAAAATTTGGAATCTATGAAAAGGTTGCTGCATTGATTGTCTATGAAACATATCGAATTTTAGTAAATCTCCTACAAATAAATGAGAAATATTATTTGTTTGTTTTAAGGAAAGATATAAAATCAAAATTTATTGAATTATTGAAAAAAGAAAAACGAAATTTCGATGAGGTGTTAGACTGGATTTCTGTGGGAATGAACAAATACATGATTAACCAAAGATTATTACGAAAAATGACGAAAAAAAATCAAAATTAAAAATCTAAAAATAGTTTCAAAAAATTCACCTTTTATATATAATAACCAATCTTATCAGCTTCCTGAATAAGTTCATTATTTATATCTTATAAATTTTTCACCATTTATCAATTTTCAATTTCATTTATCGTAATTCTTTATCAGTCTGCCAATCAAAATTAAGCAAAATATTGATCTGTAATCTGAAAGAAAATGAAATATATTATTACTTATTTATTAATTACTTATTTTTAATATTTTAATTAATTTAACATCTGACTGATGATTTTATTTTATTTTATTTGGTTCTCAGCTTTTCTGAAGCCATAGGTAAAGCCCTGTTGGTGATGAGAATTGAAACAACTGACACTTAACTAGCTATGGAGATAGCCAAAACCTTACTAAATATTTCATAAAAACTATTTCATAAAAAATTCTTCTAATTTTATTAAAAGCGTCATATTTTTGGACAGAAAAAATCAAAATTTTATACCATATAAAATACCAAGAGAAATAAAATTTGTTTTTTTTATATTTTTCAAAGAAAATAATTGAAAGAAAAATATAAAAAAGACATTTTATTCAAAGTTGATTCGCTAGAATTTTTCCCATAAGATAGAAAAGATTTTGCAAATAAAGTTGTATAAAGTAAATGAGAATTTGAATTTTATTATATTTTCTATCAAAAATGAAATCATAATTTTTATGCTTGAAATGATAGAAATCATTTCATGCGGAACTCATTGTTGAACTATTTTCGTTTTATTGAAGAATTGCGCATATTTATCACAAATTTATTGTTTTTAAATTTTCAGGCCCATTTTATTAATTAAAAGTTTTTACTTTTGTATAATTTTGCAACATCAACAAAAGAGGAAAAAAAGCGATTAGAATAATTTGATTTGCTAAATAATAACCAATTACAAACAAATCAGTTCTTTTTATAATATCGTATATCCTATAAAAAAAGAAGAAAAAGAGATTAAAATAAATATGGAAATTTAAACAAACAATCCATGAATAGAAATAAGGCTATAAAAAAATAAAATGGTTTTATTTAATACATTTTTCCTTAAGAATTTCCCAGACTTTGTTGGGTAGAAATATTTTCTTTCTTTATCTTTGTCGGTACTATAAACATTTTGGCCTCCTTTTTATATTAAAATTAGCTCTACTGATCGGTCACAATTACTTGATTGAATGATTTATTGAATGATTTAAATATGATTTTTTTTAATTGGCAATTTCCATTCCCATTATTTTACTTGTGAACTTATAAAATTTTGAAAGTAAAAAGCGATATTTTTTGATAATTAATTAAAAATGCCGCACTGCTAGTGGAAAATAGAAAGTTAAAAATATTTCCTAAATATTTTCAAACCCCTTTTTTACCAAAAGCATTTCAAAAACAAAATTATAAATTTTTGACTTGGCACTTAAAATTCTGGCTTTTTTGGCTAGTGTATCAAGGAGTGCGATATTATTATTATTATTATTATTATTATTATTATTATTATTATTATTATTATTGTTATTATTATTATTATTATTATTATTATTATTATTATTATTAATCATTTTTATTTAATATATTATTTATTATTATCTTTTATTATATTTACTACTTATAAATATTCACTAATATATAATTATGACGTTTTCACTTTTTTAAACAGGTTAGAAATGATTTACCAAAATAATTAAAGATAGTTTTTCGGAATGTATTTCTAAATTTAATTGTTTATATCAATTAGTTATTAAACTCTCCATATTAATTACACTTTGTATGTATGTTTGAATGTTTGTATGAGTCACGCAAATCTTGAGAAGGCAAATTAACCTACTTCTCGCTCTAGGATACAGCTGAAAAATGTTAGAGCTTTGCGGAAAGTACATTTGAAGAAAAAATTTTCGTAACTTTTGACAAAGATATATTCTTTGACGACAAACAAGAATTCTTACAAAAATCATGGAAAAGACTTTGTGCGTTTTAAGGAATATTTGTGGGAACATTAGGCACGCGACATCCTTCATAAAGAATATTGATTCTTGAGTCTTGATTCAACTAAGAAGATTCCATAATAAAATTATAGAAAAATTTTTTAGCCCTTTTTAGCACTTTCCTTAATAGTTTTCAATCTAAATTTTGAATCTTTGTTCAAATGTCTAATATTATTGCGCGAAATATGAAATTTTGTTTATATAAACTCATTTAAATTATATATAGAGTCCACATGAATAGGGATATTAATATTAATGTTTTTGTTTTAGATGTAATTCATAACAGAGATCTCGAATCTTTGTTTAAAAACAAAAAATATTTGCTCGTGAAATTTAAAAATTATGAATTATTTTCAAAGTATTTTCATATTAACCAAACTAATTGTAATGTAATTCTTCTTGATATTTTTACAATTCATTAACCAGAATATTTATTGTTTGTTTTCTTTTGTAGTTAATACATTCTTCACAATTATGTTGATAACATAAAGTTTTGAGTATTTCAGTTTGTTTTTCATAGCCATATATCATAAATTTATGATGAAAAACGATACGTTCTATATTTATTCCTGTTGTTTGAAATACTTGGTTGGGTGCAATTTCTGGAACATAATTCATAATATCTCAACCTTATATTCTAAGACAGGCTAAAATAAAAGACATCTTGTATAATTTTGTTGACAATCGAATCATAATTAAGAGTTTTTATTCCAAGTATAACTATTTTCCCATTTGAAAATAAATTTACACATAAAGGGTTATAAGACTCAAATCTTAACCCAGGGAATATTTCTGGTTCATATATATATTTTGTTTTCTTTGACAAATGTTGCAAATTGATTCTTTGGTTGATGTCAATAGCGATTGTAGATGATTGAAGTTGAACATCTTTAATATTATAATGTATACTTTCAAGTAGTTTCTTACAACTCATCATTCGACAATGATTTATGCGAACCAGTCGAAATATTCAATTTACTCTTTGATCGAGAAATATTTGAATTACTGGTGGAAGAGACTAAGAGGTATCAATCACAACATCAAATCAATGAAGGAATGCGAATGCCGAGTTGAGTTGATACAACAATAAATAAACTAGCTGTTTTCATTGGACTAATGATGCTCACTGGACTAGTCAGAGAAAGCTGAATTACTGATTATTGGTCAACCAATCTGTTATGCAATGAAGTATATCCTTGCTACGAATCTTCAAATTTAAGATACATCAAGATGTTTGAAGAGGTTTAATCTATAAAAAAGCATTAAAAAGTTTAATTGCTATCTTTTTGAAATTTCCTCCTATATCTATATGTAGATTTTTGAAAATTGACTCAAAAGTCTCAGAATTGCTTTTCAGAATTGCCTTCTAAAACCTGGTTACATGGTGGGAAAATGTGTCAAGGCAAATGGAAATTATTTTGATCAATAAACTCTATATCACTTGATTATTGTAAATACGAAATATATTTGAGTTCATTTATTTCTTTCTATTCGAGTCTCACTACTTGTTAGGAAAACCACGTAACTTCAGATATTTTGAGAATATCTGTAATATATGACAATAATTTATTATTTTGTCTAACAAAAAATATTTTGGATGTTTAAAACTATTTTACAAAGATTTTTTCACTCCAAATAAACAAACTAGCAGAGGGATTTCAATATTTAAGCAATTGATTTTTAGAATATATTTAATCAAATTCAATTAGATTTTAATTTTAATATTTTGTTTTATTAATATTAGGATATTATTTATGTTATTTGAATTCCACAATCAATCCGATATTGTATGCATATTGCAATATTATGTTCCGTAGAACATTTTGGAGAATTCTAATATGCGGCCGGTCTAAGAACAACTCAAATCGTTTCTCATCAATGCCATCGAATGCTTCTTCCAGTTGAATACAGAATCTCTGTTACAGATCATCTCGATTATATGATTCTAGTTCTGTAAATCTTCATCTATATGTCGTTGTTATTCTGTAAAAACTTTTGCAAAAATTTTAATATTTAAAATTGTTTAAAAATAATAAATTTAATTATCAAATCGGTATTAAAATTAAAAATTTTCAATTATTATTTATATAGAAAAAATTGTCAGTAGAGTATTTTATCTTTTTCATCATTGATCTATTATTACTAATATATATAATATTTATTTACTATTATTTATTTATTAATTTATTTATTGTTAAGCAATACCTTTCAGTGTAATTAGGCATTTTATTTATTTATTTATTTAAATAAAATTATTGATCTGAAATGGAAATAATGGAAATTGTTATCAAAAAATAGGAAATCACTGAAAAAAATAAAAATTATTTAAAACTTACAAATTTATTATTTTTCTTGAAAACTTAACAATATTTTTATAAGAAAATATACCAAATGGAAAAATTTGACTAATAAAATTTTTTTTATAAATTTCTATTATTAATAAAAATCAGTTTTCTTCAAAAAAGAATTGAAAATGTTTTTTTAATAATTTAAAACATTCCTTCAAAAATAAAAGACATTGTAAAAATGCAATCTAATCTTCAATGATTTTACAAAGATTAATCTATAGAACATGATAAAAACAAACTTAACCCCTGTGTCACTCGGTTGGAATTTTTTGGACAATGTTAACAATTTTAATTCCTTAAGAATGGTATTGTGCTGGGTTTTCATTTCTGACTGATATTTGAACTGCATTATATTTAATTTCCGTCTAAAAGATTACATGAAAACTAAATAATACAAATTATACCACTGATTTTCAAAATAACTAGAATTAAAATCATAGATCTGATACATTTACAAACAAATTCAAATGGAAAGTAGGATATATTTGGCTAAGTTTACAAATGATAAATGAATGATAATTTATAATTGAATTTTGTTTAAATAGTGTAGTAAAATAATAAATTTTTGAATTTGGTTAATTTACCTATTTGTAAATTTGTAAATATAACATTCCTTTAAAGTTTAAACAAAATGAATGACGTTTAGGCACTATTTGGTCCTTGAAATTTCGAAACTCAAACAAAACAAAATACAATTGTTGACAGTAACTGGAGAATTTCAATAAGTTTTTCTATGCCTTTTTAGGCATTTGTGACATCAATCCCCCATTTTGCGTGTTATTTCAACGACATTTTCAAATCTTTGGTAATATCTCTAAATCAACAATCATCTGTTATTATTCTACCGCCACTTGAGGGGTCACTACTATGCTAAGCATTTCTTTAATGAGAATGTCAGAGGTAGTAAAAGAACTGGAGATGGCCAAAGGAAATAAACTAGTGGAGTGAATCTAAACGGAAGTCAAAATCATTAAGAGCCATTAGATTGTAGACTATAAAAGTAAACACAACTTGAATTAACTGAGAGAATTTCTAAAGGACACAATAGAGGACGAGTCTGTTCTCCTGAGGCCCGAACAGTTGAGGTGAATAACCCGCGAGGGTAGAAAACTTGGATGACCGACAGGTCGACCAGGTGGATGACACCACGCGGTTAACCCTGCTAGAACCTTTGTATCGCGAGTGTGATCTGGATTATAGTATGTGGTAGGAGAAAGTAAAATTAAACCAACATCTTTGGTTCACAATTAAGGAAAAATCTGTATTGGGGAAACAAGGAATAATGTTAAATGCCCACCGAGTAATTTTTAATTTTTACTGTCAAAAAGCTGATAGGTGAAAAGTCGATAAATTAACTGCAATGTTGACACTCGGAAAGTCGATAAATTCAATGTAATTTTGATAGGCAAAACTGCCACTTGAATCTGAACTGTTAAACCCAACTTTAGTAACCGAAACTAATAGTAGTAGTCAAAAGTTACTCCCAATTAATATGACAGTAAGCAAAAAACTGACAATTAAATACAAGCAAAGACGAAAATATAGCATTCAGCGTACTGCTGGTAAAGCTGGTAAGGCTGAAAGATGAAATTTTATAGGCAAGAATTTTCCATGTAATGCCAGACTAATAGGCACAATTGTACTAGTAAATCTAATATTAACAGACGAAAGTCAATAAAATATGATATAATAGAGATGACAACAGCAATAAGCCTACTGCAGATAGGAACTAGTACTAGTAAAAGTTATAAGCAATAGACAAAATATACCTGTAAACATGTATACCAAACACCGCTGAGAACCGTTTCCTATAATATAAGAAAAAAATCAATAATCTTACATCATAGAAACATACATGCTTACTTTGATTTCACGCTGATGTTCGAATTTATAGTGCAGTGAGATACATCTTATACTATAGAAATCTAAAAAGTGGACGAAAAATTAAAAACTGCACACAAGCACAACATATACTAAAATTAAGTTAAATGACGACAAATCATAAGATAACTTAGCATCTGATACTAACTGAAATATACCATTTCCAATAATATCAGACATACTCTAAATTAACAGCGGTAGTCCGACGAACTCCATAAGGATCAGTAGGTGAGATATCAGGCTCATCCTAGTTTTATAGATAAGTATAACTAACTCGAAATAAGATCGAGTTTGTGACTAAAATCCACTAGCGCCAGATTCCCGATAGTTGAACTTGCATAATCACTCCTAGTAATTTGATTTACCAGTCTTCGGGTGACAAATCGACAAGTCTTTTAATAAATGATTTTTCCATATAAATATTCCACCCTCCCAAGACTAAAAGTCTAAGAATATTCAGCAACTAATGAACACCTTATTTAGGTTCGATAAAATCTCAAGTGATAATTCCAATTGGATAATCCTAAAAATTAAATTGGACAAATATAGTAATTTAAATTAGTAGATAATAAAATAACACAGCGCAACAAAAATTTATGAAAGTCACAGTTATATATGGAATCGGGAGTGCTAAATACTAATTCGAAATCCGTTTCTGTGTACTATCAACCGTTCGCACGCAATTGTCAGAAAATTACATTAATAAATATGATTAACAGTATAATAGTTATAAGTAACAACAGCACATCAGCTGTGATAAGTATTTTTCACTCACTAAATAGAGTATTACCTTTAATTGTGTGAAAAATGAAGGACTGAGCTCAATTTCCTCTTAAGCTGACTTGAATCACTACAAACCAAACCCCAAACGTAATTGCCCATCATAGATTCATAACATCGCCCTTGGTAACGCTTCTTCATGACTTGAATATCTTGGTGAAACCTTTCACCATACTCTTCTGACACTGCTCACAAATTTGGTCTGAAGAAATCCAGATGGGAGTGAAAAAGCGCAGCTTGATTGACATTCGACATCCAACAGCGTGATATGCTTTCACCAAATTCTCCACTAGTTCTTTGTATTCTTCACTTCTGTTATTTCCTAGGAATCCATTCGCTACATGTCGAAATACCTGCCACACATCGTTTTACAAATTAGACATTGTCATTTATAAGTCCTCAGACTCCAATATGCAACGTATCTGTGGTCCAGTGAAAACACCGTCTTTCAGTTTTTCATCCGATAACTTAGGAAACATGGAACATATGTAGTCCAAGCTTGATATGCAAGGGTGGTAGCAGAACCCTCTCTGCCAAAATCAAGTTATCACGAATTACATTGTATTTACCAGCTGTTGGCTCCGTGCGTGCAGGCCAGTCTCGAGTAAGGTAGTGTTGCTTTGACGCACCGCTGTCTAAATGCATAGGAAGAACGAATATTTGGTGTAACCACCTTGTAGGCTAAGAAGGGAACCCAGTCATCTTCAAGTCTCCACATACATTCAATTGATACTTGTTGTAGTTTATCTTCTCGAGCAAAAATTTAACGTTGTTCTGATCTTCCTTCAAATGCGTCGAGTGAGCCACAGGTATAGATGGATATTGGTTTCAATAGCAAAACAGTGGGAGACGCTAGACAAAACCTAATGTGATATTTGAATTCAGAGGGTTAGATTTACTATAGAAACGCTCTAAAAGTAACATAACTAATTTTTGTTGTGTTGTGTAATTAATGTAATATAGTTAAACGCGGAGTTTATAAAGTTTATAAGTCTCGTTTAATAAATAGGTATTTCCAGTCCACTGCAAAATCAAGAGTTAATATAAGGGTCGTAGATCGACACTTTTCCCCAAAGTCGTAAATTTTAGCATATAATGTCTCAGAGTCGGACCTCTGTTGTTTTCATTTAGACGTAAGACCTTCTAACGTCAGTTGTGATTGTTGAGAAATCGGGTCGAGAAATCGGATTAAATCGGATTAAGCCAGCTCACCTCTATCCATGGATTTCGCCAATGTATACAGTACCAACGCGTCTCATCCAAGTTGGTACACAGTTGGTTGCTTGAAAGAGTCGTGTTAGGTTTTTAGGATTTACCTCGGAGATAGACTATTTATTCATAACGATAACACCGTTAGCAAACTGAACTTCTTCTGAGTCGAATTAGGTAAATTCCCCTAGAACGCCAACATTAAGAAAGCAATTAAATCGAACCTACCCATAACAGAAACCAGTAACAGTAGTTCAATTAGATGCGAATTCCAAGTTGTATTGCAAACGTGCTATTCCTCCTGTAGGGTTGTAATAAGCACTCAAGTCATTGTTGTAATATTGAATTATTAGTATCGTTGTAAATTGGTAATCAATTATGTTAATCAATAAAAGTTTAAACTGTCTGAAGTTCGTTATCATTGTTAAAAGGAACATTTGAAATCATATCAATAGTTGTTAATATTT
Organism: Schmidtea polychroa; assembly: GCA_959609185.1. Lineage (NCBI taxonomy): Eukaryota > Metazoa > Platyhelminthes > Tricladida > Dugesiidae > Schmidtea > Schmidtea polychroa. The sequence goes on along the minus strand of CAUHTR010000014.1, from coordinate 102,365 downwards.
AATGTCACAGACAACTCCAACAAAATGAAGAGAAAAAATTTAAAATTAAATTCAATTTAACAAAACAATTTAATATTAATTAATTAGTGTCCATTAGATTTTTAAGTTTCTATTTCCCAGAGAAATTATAATTATGTTATAGAGATTGCGAAAACAACTGATTCTCAGATCAGAAGTCATGACAGACAAGCATATTTGCAATCTTCAATATCTGATAAAATAATATTATTATTCATTTATGTGTACTTTGAAATAGTACTTTAAAGTAAATTTAAATTCTAAATGTATCTGGTAAAATTTAATAAAAAATATTGTATTAATTTTTTTTGAAAATGAAAAATAATAGCAGTTAAGTAAAACTGTGATATTAAATACTATAAAAATATAATAAAAAGTCGACCCATTAAAACAAAAGTTTTATTATAAATCCTCTATATGCGATATCTCACAGTTTCAAATCATTTTCAAATTCATGTAATTTTCTTTTCAAAATTCAAAACCCCGTTAAAATTTCAACTTTTAGCGCTGTAAGAACAACATGGTAGTGTTAATGTTTGTGTAGGACCAAAACTTAATAATGTGCATCGTCATTAACAATGAATCTATTTTTCAATTGATATGATGACTGAAAGTGGGTTAATTAGCCATTGCAAGAGTTGTGTTCTTGATACATTCAACACCGGAGAAGTTAATATCAAAGATTTAAAAATGATCAATTAATTAATTTTTTGTCTAGTCTTTGGAAAGGAAAAACAGTGCATTTATTAGTTTTATTTTTAATTAAATGATTCTGACATCATGTGAGAAAAAAATTTTAAATCCCATTTTTAATAAACATGATGTCTATAAAGTCCGTGTGCAATTAAAAAGTACTTGTGACTTTGTAGGTATATGTGATAGAGAAATGTGTAAAAAAGGATTAAAAATTTTGATTATAATTGCTGGAATTTCTGAAAATGAGCTGGGAAATATTTTCAGAGAACTACAAAGTCGTATTGAAAATTAACAAGAATGAAAACTTGAAGTGTTTCTTCTTATTTTTGCTTTTTGCAGATACGTACTACGTACCTACATGCAATCTTAATTGTGCACGTACTTTATGGACACCCTTTATAATATGTATGAATTTTTCAACTAATTGATTTATTTTCATCAAAAAATTGAAAAAGCACTTGAAATTGTGCCGAAAATTCGTGAATATCAAAAAACATAAATATAATGTCAATTAAAAAATAAAATGTTTATTTAATTTTCATTTAATCATTTTTAGTATGACAGAATGTTTAAAAGAAAAGATTTCGTTGAATGACATCAACATATCGAAATATGCAGGATTTTTACTGAATTTGGGGTCTTTGGAGTGATTTTTCAATAAAGAAGACAACTTTTATTCGTATGAATTAGTTGTTATATTTCAAATCCTAAATAAAATCTTTAAGGCTTTCTGGATAATTCTTGGATTATATTGCAAACAGTCTGTAAATATGCATTAAATTTCTTCATATTTCTTCATATATTTCAGATCATTTGTATATTTTAAAAGATATTTTGAAAAACTCTTAACTTTTTATAAGATGTAACTGGAAACGGTCCAAAAGTGGAGAAAAGAATTTAAACACTAAGTGTTCTTGTAAAAGATTATATATGACAAAGTTTTCCAGATACTTTGGAAATTCCTGCTGCTTTTATTAATGATAATATATAATCGTAGGGCCAAATTTATTTAATGACAACGCACTTCTTAGTGTAATGAAACCATTTTATTCTTTTCGACACTCCATTTTAATAATTCTTGACAACTATGATTACATGTACAAATGGCCTAATGGAGATGCAGCTTTCTTTTTGGTTCTAAATATAATTGCAGTCTTCATTTGGTTGTAATCATTTCTGTCTTGTTATTTTTATAATAATGATAAATACCCAAGAATCCTTTCAATAAAACACAGAATTCATGACTTTTGACTTTATATTTATCTCTCGTAACCTCATCAGGGTAGACGAAAATTCTTTACAGCGTTCTTACCTTACTGTAAATCCAAAATTTCTTAAAAAATACCGCAAACACCCATCTGTTCGATTTTAGGAAAATCTAAATAGTTTTGCTTTATGTCAAACTGACTTGATGGATCATCTGGTACCCACTTTTCATTTATAGGCTATTATTTGTATTCTCCTTCTGAGTCTGAATTTATTCAATCTGAAATTGAGTGTTAATACTTTGGCAAATTAAATTGGATTTATTTATATTTTTATTTTGAGTATAAATAGTGCAAAGTATAATAATATAGTCATAAAAAATTTCAATAATAAATGGTAATTATAATAAATTAATTTTCTTTTGTCATAGAAGCAAACTTTTACATAATTAAAATGTTTTACATCGTAATTTCGCACCCTTCCTGTATGAAGATCCGATGTACATATTCTTTGTTTACTGTATGAAAACGGAAAAACGTGAAAGCAGAAAATTCTACAGTGTATATATTATAATTTCTCCGGTATTTTGATGCAATTATTAATATATTAATTTGCTTTGTATTTAAAATGAAACAAAGTGATTATTGTTTAAATTTTTCTAGAGGATTGTTAAAAGACATTGGAACATATAAAGTAAAATATTTACAATACAATAATTTGATTTAAAATATTGACCATTGATAAAAATGTATTAATACCAAAAAAATAATTTCTTAGTCAATTTTTTGCTGATTTAAAGTAAATATATAAATATAATATAATATATATATAAAGTCTGAATAATTTAGGGTAAAAGAAAGCAGTGGCGTAACTAGTGGACGCAGGAACCTGCGTTGCGGGGGCCCACCAGCTATAGAGGGCCCAAAATTATTACTTAAAAAATATTTACAATTATTTTCTGAAACTTTTTTCCCGCAGTTATATTTGCCTACAAACATAAAACTATCATTGAATAGCGGCTGCTGTGAATAACTATGTATTAAACTTTAACCGAAAAATTTAAATGGAAATATTTTACATTGCGCAGGGGGCCCAAAATTTTGAAGTTCCGCCACTGAAGGAAAGTGAAAATAAAATTAGACAAATGAGATGGTCAAAAACCTTTTGTTTAAACTTATCGATTTTCAATTTATCTTGTATTAAAACTTATAGTTATAAACTAACAAAATTTCAAAATTTTATTATTTAAATTTTTAATTGTTAGTAATTATTAAAATTCTAATTTAAATTTTAATGAATATAAATTCAAAAACTTTGAGCAAATAATCAAGTTTTAAAATCCAAATTCTTAATTTTACCATTGTAACAAATTCTATTATTATTTATACATTTTAAATGTATTTATGAATATATTTTTTTAAATCATTAGAACATATCAAATCGAAAAATTATTTCAAAATTAAATTATATAGTTACAACATATTAAAATAAATGAATTAAACCAAAATGAAATATTATATTCTAAGAAAACTAGAAAAATCTCATGCAATTTGATCAGGGTGGAATTTAGTAGCCGAATAATTTCCTTTTCCACTTAAGCAATCGTAGAAGTTATTTGGTTCATATCTAACAAAATCACACTTTTCACCATGTTTATTATTATCAGAATCAAAAATTTTAGTAGCCTCTAAAACTTTATCAAGCATGAATTCTTCTTTTTCGTCCTTCCAATTTTCTTGTTGAAATTTCGATTTCATTAAATGCATATCTTTATAAGTTCTTTTGAAATTCATCAAATTCTTTGATTTGTGGTCATTTGATTGAACTTTTCCATTGGAATTCGAATCTAGTATACTTGACACTTTAAATCTTTGTCGTCTATTGCTTCGAACTCTCTAAATTAAGCTTATGAAAAAATTAGACACCTTAACAAGTTACTAGCCTTTCTCGGTGAATTCCGATTGATATTATTTTCGTTCAAAGAGTCAATGATTGAATCACTAAAAGAACTTTTCACATCGCACTTAATCTAATTGAAAAATAATTAGATTTATTCAAATACAATATAACCGATTTTATCTTCTCGGCATTCACCAAAGTTTCTGCTATATGCGTTGGTATCAAAATTGATTCACCTTTTTTCAAATCCAAGTCCTTCATGAGTAGGTATTTTGAATCTACTACATTTAATAATTGACCCTGAAACACATTGCCAGAAATTGTCGTAATTTCAATGGTCGGTTTAAGTATTGAAGCCAATTGAGATAGCAATGTATTTAAAATAATTTGGGACATTGGAATATCAGAGCAATTAAAAAAATGTGAAATATATCTATCAGATATTTTACAATATGAAAGATTAAGACAATGCTTCAATTGAAATTGAAATTCGAATAAACCGACTATAAATATTGAATTTTAAAAATTCAAATAACATGCGATTGGAGAAAAGCTAATTGGCAAATCACATCTTCCATTTGATTGGTTATCAACTAAACATGCATGCATGTTAAAGAAAATAGCCTTTGAAAGGTTTAAAAATGACTCATACTATTATTTTAAAGTGATTTCAGTTCATAAGTTAATTATATACAAATTATGATTTAAATGATTTGCATCTTGTGACCGTTTAGTTACTATTTTTGATAATTAACCCTTTGTCAAACATTGATATATCGAAATATTTATTGAAAACAATTATTTATTTTCAATAAGAATAATGATAATAATACTGTATACTTCGTGTTCCTTAATTAAACCTCTAGCTTTACACGTCTTTCTCCAATTTTCTCCAAAGTTCCTATTAATCTTTGCTCGCATCAGCAATTTGACTAAATCCCAAAATTGAATATTCATTTGAAGAATAATATATTTATTTATTTTAATCTATTTGAATTATAAAACTTACAAATTACAATATACTTTTATATTGGAAGGGTTTTTTCATACAAAAAATTTGAGTTCTTTACAGAGACAAATTCAGGATTTCAACTAAATGGGGTCAGAAATATAAATTATTATATTTCATCAAGCAATGTTGAAAGTTGATGCGGAAAATTAGGAGAATTTCTTACAAATTTAACAAATTTATAATTAATTGAATTAAAACGAGGATTTTCAGTTCTGAATTTAATTATTGCACCAATAAGTTGATTTTAATTAATGAAAAATTGCTCAAGTTTTCTTTTTCTAAACCTCGGAGGTTCTCTTCTCACTTCTTTCTCTGACCGAGTATCCCGCGATTTACGTGTGTAGCATCTACTGGTTTAATTATACGTGTTCTCATTTATTTATATATATTTTTATAGTAAAACTAAACATGAATCCATTATGTCCCTAAAATATATTTTATAAACTATAATCTATCTTAGGGTGGGTTGGGTCAAATGCATCGTAAACCCTTTTCACTACGTCCATTGCTCTTTATCATAATTCTTATTAATAACGAAGTGGGTAAAACTGAAAACCAAAAAAATGAAAACTCAATAAAAAATATAATAAAAATTATTCAATGTCCTAAAATAGGGGTGAAAAATGATTCTATCAAAACAAAAGTTTTTTAAAATAAAAATGTTTGACCCCTTTGCACTTTATCAGTTTTTTACATATGTTGTAACAAGTCCAAGCTATTTTTAGTAAATTTGTTAAACAATAATAATAATTTTAGATTTTTAATATGTTTATTGCAATTTCTATAGTAGGATGAATATATAAGAACAATCTCCCAGACGAAGATCCCGCAAGTTTCGCAGCAAAATATTAGTTCTTATTCTTTTTCCTCAAATTTTACCAATCATTCAAACCATACAATTCTTTTTTTTTTTTAAATAATCATATAGAAAATGTAAAGTTCCGTATAAACTTTGGTCGCAATTAGTTGTCGAAAATTATCCCAATTTTAGATTTTCGGTAGCTCTAAAGTTTCCAATTAATCAAAATTTTTGTTTCATAATTTATGCATTATATTTTTTTAATTTTTTAGATTAATAATAAGTTTTATTATTTTTAATTTGACCGAAATATATATATAAATTTTCACTTGCCATTTTACCATATATATTTTAGGAGTCCATTGACTATATATTTTTTTGAAACGGTTTCTATAGGTTATTCTAAAAATTATTTTTTAAATATAATTTTTATTGTTTTGAAATTTATTTATCTTTCACATCCTATTATTGCTATTATTAATTATATTATTCAGAGCCTAATTTTCTAAAAAAATAAAAAGTATATCCTAACCCCTATTTTTGATACACACAAATAGTATCATATTTCATTATCTTTTAAAATTTTCTCTAAATTTCATTTGAGTTTCAAAGCATTTTAGCTAGCCAACGTTTTGGGATAAAAAGAAGTGAGAAGAGAACCTCTGAGGTTTAGAAAAAGAAAACTTGAGCGATTTTTCATTAATTAAAATCAACTTATTAATGAAAAAATCTTGGAAATATAACCATTCTACAGTTTCCAGACTATTGCGCAAACTTGGTATGAGCAGCAAAGTTGATGTATGGGTGCCACATGATTTAACCGAGAAAATTTTGAAAGAACACTAATATGGTTGCTTACCATTACTGAATAGGAACAATATAGATCTATTTTTAAAGTGCTTGGCCACAGGAGATGACAAATAAATTTCGCAAGAGATCTTGGTTTACAGCAGGAGAACTTCATTTAACTAGTGTCTAAGTCGGCTTGCAACCGAAATAAGTAATGTTATGCATTTGGTGGGACTGGAAGGGAATAATTTTGTATGAGCTCATATCTGAAAACGACACCATAAATTCAGATAAATACTGTTCTCAACAAAATGAACTAATGCTAGCCATCGAACAGAAGGGACCCGCATTTGTCAACAGAAGGGTATTCTTCTACAGCAAGACAATACAAGGTCACACGTGTCTTTGGTAACCTGTTCCAGGTTACCACAACTCAATTTTGATGCTTTGACTCATCAACTATGCTCTCCCGATCTTGCATCATTCGATTATCACCTATTTAGATATATTCAAAAAAAGCTTAGATGGTAAGAAATTTTGTCCCTTGAAAGAGTTGAAGTCACTTGGACTACTTCTTCAACCAGAAACCCCACAGCTTTTATAAGCGCGGGATTATGAAACTGTCGGAGAGACGGAAAAAGTGATAGAAGTGAATGGAAAATATTTTACTGATTAAAAGTGATTTTTAATAAATACATTTTTAGTTTAATTTTGTTCTAAAAATCAGAATGAATTTATGTATCAACCTAATAATTATATTGTCATGGCTTTAAATTTATTATATTCATATCCAACCTTTAATTTGTCACGCACTCACACCTAGGAGGAAATATTGAATTTTCAATTTCCCAAATTTTAATTAAATTTTTACACTCTACTATTTGAATTTAAATTAATTTCGAAGCATTTTTTTCATTTGACTTGCACTCAGCATTTACATTGTATTTGTACTCATTTACATAACTCTAACATTCGCATAAAAAAATTTTTAACAGGAAACTCGAAACTAAAATTTATTTACTATGACTAAAACTCATTAATATTAATTAATTTGTTGTAGGAAGCTAAAAGATTCAATAGCATTATTAAATGGACGGCAATAGCAACGTAAAAAAAATATCACAACACAATGCAATTAGAATTGTACTACAATTGTACAATCAAATTTATCCTAATCACTAAGAACCAATACAATTTGAATGCTTAGAAGGTTCCACATACACACACAATCGCACACCGGATATTTTACACGTGTTTTTACACGTAGCATGTGTGTAACCAATTAATATATAGGATATGATTAAGATTAGATACCTTAATGTACAAAGAATTGATTTTTACAAAATTGATTACTTGAATTATGTCAAATTCATAGTACGATGTAACGCTATTTGATTATGTTTTATTAACATTTTAGATTTGTTGAAAAAAACTTTTAATGATTAAAATTAAATATAAAGATCCTGAACTTATGAATAATCGGGCAAGGGCATCTATTTCAGTTTATCTAATGGATCATTTTACTGAGTCGAAAAGAATAGAATTTTTAGAAAATCTATATGGTGGAAAAGCTGTTGCTCATAGATCAGCAAAAATAATTCAACGATATTTTCGTAATTATAAAACTGGAAAATTAATAAAACCGGCTAAATTACATTTGCCAACACTTTCACCTATTTTATCGATAGAAAGTTCGATAACCAGTGACAGTTTATCCGAAATTTCTCTTGATTCCGTCGATATGGTAAATACTGATTTAGATGATCCGTTTGATATTTTAAATAATCCTGAACGAAGGCGTTTGCTTACTCTTGGAAAAAATATTTTTAATAGGTAATTTTCTTTCGAGATATAATATGTAAAATCTACTTTCATGTTTAATTTTTATGCATTAAACTTTGGATATATTTTTTAATAAAGTTCACAAATTCGAAATCCTGCTCTTTTTACCTTGTTATCAAGTATTTTCAAAACTAGATCAAATATATTTGAATAAATTATTTTTGCCAATAAATTTACAGAGCATAAATGTAGGATATTTAACATCTTCGATTTTAATTGTTCATTTAAAAACATGGCGGTTTTTAAATAAAAATTTCAGCTCAATGTTTAAATTTTATTCAGTACATTTTTGAATTTTAATAAGCAATATTTAAATTCCATTTTAAGAATTGTAAATTAAGAATTATAATTAAAATTATTATATATATATATGCAAAAAATATTCACACCTTTTTCACCTACAGCGATATTAAACCTACAGGTCACTATTTTCTTATTTTAAATTTTCTTTATATCAAGCTTCTAACTGTTTGTAACTGACTTACTTGCATAATGGTAATCTTCTTAGCAAAATTTATTTTAAAATACTATTTGATTTGTCTATTCTCGTTTAAAAATTCTAAATTCGACCTTCGGCATAAAAATGACCTATTTCTTTAGTGATACTATATTTTTTATTCGTCTTCTAACTATTCATTTTCATTCACCTACAAGCCAGGGTTTATATTATAATAATTAGCCGAGGAACGAGGGTGAATGTATTGAAAAATTAACAGATTATTAATATATATTTATATTCTAAATAGTTAACACAAATTTTAAAAATAACCGTTCATGAAATATAAAACACCTTCAACAATTTTTCGCCTTAGATCCTTAGTAATTTTTAATTTAATTTTTAATTCAGAAATTGCAACAAAGGTATTAATTTTCTCATCAAACACAATATAATAGCAGAAGATCCAGAATCTATTTTACGTCTTTTGAATAGCGAAGGTATAAGTTTATATGTCAAAGGCGAATATCTTAGCCAGGAAAAAAACAGTTTATCTCTAGAAACTAGAAAGTATTTATAATAATTTTTGAAAAATATTTATTAGTTTTTATTAATGTGTATAATTAATCCGTTGTCAACCTGTAATATTTTGTTCATGGCTTTATAAATTGTATAATATACCTATTTAAAGAAACGGAAGAAAAACTTTTAAATGGTTTTCAGTTTGAGTCAAAGCTAAAATGAGTAGGCATGATTGACTCAATGACCGAAAAAGCAGAATAAAAGCTGCTAATAAAGCTGTTCGTTTCATCGGAGACTACATTTAGTTTATATTTTCAAATTTTAAGACGAAAGTAGAATTTAGCTAAAATAAAGAATGAACTATTATAGAATAAAGTAAAATAAATATTCATAAATTTCACTGCTGTCTACAAAAAAGTTAAGCAATAATTAATAATTTGATTCAGTGAAATATGTGCCATAAATAAAACGGAAAATATTCATAATTATTTTTTACTAACCACCCGTAGAATACATATGTATCGTGCCAAACAAATCTTATCTTGGAGATGGGGGGTCCCATTTTTGTAATTATTGTAATTTTCAGTTATTCATTTATACGACTATTGACAATTTCTTGGGAAAACGCATTTTACTTTAACCAATCCTGAACTTAAATTAAAAAAATTCATTTTCTTAACATGTTGCACATCAAATGTAATAGTTTAAAAGAAACAATTTCAAATTTCTAAAAATAACAAATGGATTATTATTATCTGCTCTTCTAGCTTTTTCCAATGATATAAAATTACATTTTATGTAACTCTAATTAATCTGTAAAAATCAGAATTAAAATTTTATTATTAACGTAATTGTTTATGAAACACTCTTTATATTTCATGTATCTTTGCAATGCACGAATTGATAAGGCTCTTATTTTTTAGGTTCGTGAAGTATTAATTCCACTTTAACGACCATTTTTGGTTTTATTTTTTTGAAAAACCAATTAGGTCACACGCCTGAATTAAGTGAGATATTAAACTAAAGTAATTATATCCTAATATATTTAAATGAGACACAAGCTTTATTTCCTTTTTCTAATATTGATAGAAAATAAAGTTTTTTTTCCACTTAATTTTTCATCGTAATCCTTTTGTGATTTTGTATATTGGTAGACAATGGATTAATAAAAAAAGATGTATTTTATATAATCATATTTAATTATGTTTGCAGCGAATATTTAAGGAGAATGTCATTTCATGATTGTTCAATTGAAAAAGGTATACGACGATTGTTTTCTCAAGTCCGAATTCCGGTAATTATTTAGTCATTTTGCCTTGTAATATTTATATTTTAAAATGAACTCATAACATTTGATATACAAAATTCGTTTAATTAATATTTAATAATATTCCGTAAAATACATTTATTATTATTTTTAGCATTTTAGTCTTTATCATATTATTTATAGTTAGCTGTATTTACAAAATATTTTATATTCCACTGACGGTGAAGTTATTCTTTTTGAATTGTTATATATTCGTTTTGATACAGCATCAATGATAAGTAGAATACAATACGCCAGTAAAACATAAGTTTAACGATATATATCGTCATTATTGTGTAAGATAAAAAAAACTATAGATATTATAGATTAATTAACCCTAAATTGCATGATTTTTTTTATTTATTTTGAATAAAATAAAATAACGTTTTGTATAGTATAAGTATATTGAGACTTGTGGCGCATCTAACGGTCACTTTATGAACTCAGTCCGCTAAACAGCTTTGTAACTCACAAGTAAAACTATGAAAGGGCTAGCTCTTATTTATTTTAGGCGATCTAAGCGTGAAATTCTGGTATGTTGCAAATTTGCTATACAATGCAATTAAGGGTTAAACAAATTACATAATTTTTATTAATTTTAAAATTTACTTTAAATTATCACTTAATTTTCAAATAAAACTAATTTCAAGAAATTTTAAAAATTTCAAAAATAATTTCTAATAATTTTAATTTTAACAATCCATAAATTTTAAAACAAAATTGTTAAATTAATTATTAACCATTCAATATATTTGAAAACAACAGCAACAATCAACATACCCTTATTTTAATACTCAAACTATTTAAAAGACATTTATAACGCACTTGTTCACAGCATTTTGCACATTAATTTCCGGATCTAATGACCTTATAAACTACGCTTCAAATATTACATGTTTTCAATAATTATTAAATATTCTTAATAAAATTTTATATTGAGGCATCTATTTAATCATACTATTTAATCAATTACACATAATTAGATAAACAAGATTTGAACACAATACAACCATAGTTTTAGACTTATTAAAAATATATTGGGTATCTTTCACAAATTATAAACAATCTTATAATTTAAATTACCCAACAATTTTAATTTTATTAGTGTTTTAAATTATCCATAGTTAAGGAAAGTTATTAATTCATTAAATATCTTGTATCATCAAGGTTTTACTTGTTTATTAATTTGCAAAATGATCCATTAATTCAATAAAAATTTTTATATGAATTTAGTAGTAGATATAAAATAATTTTTACTATGCAATCTGAAAAAAAGTAATTTTCCGATTTTTAAAATGGTCTTTCAAGCTAAAATTTCATCACATCTTCAAAAAAATAACGTATTTAATCATTATATTCCTGTTCTGAAGTATATCTAGTAATTCGTCTGCTTGTTGCACAACACTCTTTCTCCAAACTCCACAAAATAGCATCTTGATAGTCTAATAATCATGGATTCAAAAAGATTTCAAATTTAACTTAGCATCAATTTTATCAAGATTTATATAAAAAAGGTCTTTGCTATAAATAGTATTTCATTAGAAATCATATTTCTGATTTATTTCCAATAAAAAAGCATTTTATCCTACAATTCAAGGTGGAAGTTTGATACAGATACCTTTTCTGTCATTCAAGGTTCATGGGAGACAGTTCAGAGCATGCATCCCAAAATATTGTTGGATTTTTGTTACAAGTCTGTATTATGTTTCTGACTCATTGGCGTTTTTATTCAAATAAATCGAACAACTAAATACAATGACGTTTATATCCATACAATTTTCAATAACAATTTTAATCTTTACAATTCTTATTAACGATTTTAATCTGCATAATTTTCAATAACATTTAAAATTTCCGTTGGTATAGATCTTCCAATGGGAGATCTCCCTCCTGGTTTGCTCAAAATAAATTTAATATTGTCTAGCACAAAAATTATTATTTCTTTTGAATTACCTCTTAACTTCTTTAACTTGTTTTAATCTTATTGTCTTCACTAACTTGTCTCCTGTTTTTATATCGTTCTCGTAATTATATTCGTTTTTCGTTTAAATTAGCTTATTGGCAGGGGGTTTCTTGAAGTTATGGAATTTGCATTTATATCTTCCTTAGTTTTCTTAATTAACTAACTTGTCAATTTTGAGATCTCGGTGTTTTCGCATAACCCATTTCCTCGGGGTAATTTTATTTCAGATTTTTCTTTATTCTCCACTCAGCCTAGTTCTAATTAAATAATTTCGTTGACAATTCGGGTTTCTCACACTGCTCGGGTTTTCATAAGATAATTAATTTTTAATTAATTTTGATTTTCTTCAAATATTTACTCCTGGGATTATTTTTACTCCATCGATTTTTTTTTATTATATTTGAATTATTCTCATCATTTGGCATTCGCCCATACCAGTTTCACCCGAATAATATTTATTTTAAAATTTTTGATTTTTAAAATTATTTTTTGTAATTTAATTAATTTTTTAGATTTGATGTTTTTATTGATTTGCACCTGATTTTTATAATTTGTTTTGCCCTTATTCAATTGAACCCCAACAATATATTAAAATTAATATTATATACTATCGTATTTATTCAATTGTAAGCAAGACTTTTTTTCTAGTTTTTAGATTTTAAAATCAGATGCGGCTCACTTTTGAAGTTTTACCTACATGGAAATAACGAATTCACTTTTTAAAAGATTTAGGTTTTAAAATATGTAGCAATAAGGACCCCAAGATAACCTACGTATCTATGGCTTCAAAAACCAACATTTACTTAATATTATCTAAATAAGGTAGCAAAATTTTATTAAGATTAAAATAATTTAAGTATTATAGATTCTTATTTTTTATTTATAGTTTTTGTCATGTTTATCTATTAAAACAATCATGTAATCATGCAAATAAAAAGAAAACTGTAGACAATTTTTAAACTATAAAATTATTTGAAATGACCACCTGATACAATGTCAATTGAAAAGAAATAAGAGGTGAAAATTGAGAAAAGTTCTTATAATAAATTAATAGTGTATGAAAGAATTGGAACTTAATTTTACATTGAAGAACAAAAAATACGTCTCGCTTAATCGAAAAACTTAATTTTTATTATTTCTATCCTAAAATATTATTGTAGGCAAGCAGATGCAGTATGAAAATAATATAAAAAAGAAAGAAATTTTATTTGCAGAACAAAATGGAAATAAGACTTACTGCAAGAAAATTTGATATTGAAGATACAAATATTCGACGATGGCGGAAACAATGTAGTTTAATTTTTAATTCTCAATCTACAAGAAAATGCCTCACAATATTATCTATTTGAGGATGTGCGACCTAAATCACTTCCTGTGATTCAATAGATGCTTTAATATAAAGATCACAGAAAGATTTAATATAAATAATTTCAAAGCATCTATGGCAGCAGTTCTCAACCTTTTTGACTCAGTATATCCTTAGATATATTCATGTTATTTTGCGTACCCTCCTTATTGCCGTCCCATAATTCAAAATTGAAGTGAATGACATTTCACGAAGTAATTACTTATATTTGATGGTGGCGTACAATCGAGTAAATACGGTTTATCGATATATTGTATCCATTTAATTATAATATTTATTTTGGGACGCTATTTGAAACTCTCGCGCATTCAATAATTTTACTTGGATTATCTTTATCCATCATTTTGTTTAAATATAACTCAGTGATATCAAAGCTCAAGATTGAAAATAAAATTAGATTTAATTCAATCAATAATAATGTTCTTATTTTTTATTTATAGTTTTTGTAATGTTTATCTATTAAAACAATCATGTAATCATGCAAATAAAAAGAAAACTGTGGACAATTTTTAAACTATAAAATTATTTGAAATGACCACCTTATGTAATTAAGAATCTTCTATTTAAAAGTATGAATGCGAGAATTTCTAAGTACAAAGAACATAATTTTAATTCCTCCTTAGGTAATTTATAACACTGAGAGAAAAGGAGAATGTGGATTTAATCACGACTTGAGAGTTTTAAATTATCGTATGAGCGAGCATATATTTAACAACATATAAAAACAAATTTTAACTTGTTATTAATTCTCAGTTTTTTTTATTTGTTATTAACGATATAAAGTAACATTTGTTAACATTAATATTCAACCCAATTGTATTAATTTATTTTTAATAGGGAGAATCTCAGAATTTGGTAACAATCCTAGAAGGCTTTTCTAATGAATATTTATTTCAAAATCCTCATATGCGTTCAAAAATAAAAAATGAAAACACAATTTTAATACTTGCATATGGTATATTAATGCTTCACACAGGTATTCACAATAAACGTGCAGCGAAAAAAGATAGATTAACAAAAAAAGAATTTTTACATCTTTTCAAATGTATATATGAAGGTAATTAGTTTATTTATAAAATGTTTAAGTTTTATCGAATGAATTATCTGTCATTCAAATCCACAATATATAAAGCTTTATACCACATACTATGAAACTTCTGTTTGGGAGATTTTAAATATCTTTTTTCTTTTTAAAAAGATACTTTTTTAATTTGTAATTTTAGAAATTTAACAAACTTATTTAACATGTTGGACATTTTCAATAACATCAATTTATAATCAAATAGAAAAATGTTCCTCTCATACGATAACTTTCAATTATCTAAATATATATTGTTGAGGATACCTAAATAACAATTTATAAATAAATAAATAAAATTACTTGGGGGAAAATCGTTATGACAAACGGGATTATCTATGGAAACTCAGAAAAGAAAGCGGAAGCAAAAAGAAATGAGAAATAAGGAAGAGGAAGGAAACAAAAGAAATTAAACAAGAAAATAAAACCAAGGTCAGTACTAATTAATTAGTACAAAAAGGAAAAGGAATTTCGAAATTGGGAAAATAGGAAAAACAACAATATCTCAACAGCTTGTCAGTGATAACAGAATTGCTGGGAGAAGGCGGTTAAACAAAAAAGTAAAGAGGGAAAATAACTTGACAGCCATCAGAGATAAAAATAGAACAGTCGGGGAAAGCAGGAGAAAGAAAGTGGAAAAACACTTGATTATCTTGAGTACCACAATAGAAGCCAACTATATAAAGAGAAACTAGCTGAGACAAAATTAGAGACAAAGAGTGACGCAAATTGCAGACGAAACGTGATAGACAAATTGAGAAAAAAGTGAGACGAGAATAGAGAAAAAATTGGACAGTCGAACAAACGTTATTGGAAAACGATTTGTGAAGAATAATTTTTAAGAAAATAATTGTGAAGAATAATTGTTGGAGAAGATTTGAATAAAAGAGTTAGTTGAGAAATTAAACGAAAAGAAGTTATTTGAGTATTTGAATAAAGTTGTGTACCTTATTGTAGTCGCGTTGAAGCTAAAAATCGTTTTTTACGCGATCATCGTAAAACTCACCTAAAGGGATTTCTAATCAAATTAATTGATTCTCCTGGACACGTTAATTCTTGCAGTGAAGTGACAGCAGCAATAGAAGTTATTGATATAGATTTTGTTGTAGTTGGTTGTGTTTCAGAAAAGTCTGTTCAATCAGAAACTGTACTGTAATAGTCCATTGCTGAGCAAATGAAACCTGTGTTTTTATTAATAAAATGGATATGGCTGCGCAAGGCTCACGATGAGCCAAAATATTTTATCAAAATTTTCAGAGTTATTTCTTGTCATCTAAATTACAAATCTCCAGTCAATATATAATAAAATATCATAATTTGAATTTTTTAATTTACAAATATATCATTATTACGGAATTATTGGATCCACTAATAATAAATCAAAATTTAACTTTTAATGAAAGTTTGTGTGTCTTAGTTAAAATTGACATTGAATAGGACGTTTGCCTACATATATGAAATGAAAAATAAATACCTACACACAAACACTGTTCACAAAATTTCTATACAAAAGTACACAAAGCGCAATTGATCTGACTTTGTGCGGCATTATATTGAACCTATCAATTGCTCTAATTCTTTGTAATGAAAATTGAGTTATGAAATAATTGTTATGAAAATTAAGTTAATGTTTTAGTTTTTTAATTTCTTATGGTTTTTTTAAATGAATTTTAGAAATCAAGATTTATGCTAAAAAAGGTAAGTCATTAATTTAAATACAAAGCATCTACAATTTATTCAAAATGTCTTCTTTTCTAAGATATTTTGGGAAAAATCTTTTGATGTAATGGTAATGATTTCTTAAATTACCATAGTCTGGATTCTGGAGCTCTTCATTAACTGCTTGGCATATCGAAGCATATGAAATATTGATTGTCATGCTACTAATCCGTGGAACAGACGAAAATTTTGTTCTTATCCCATTTTTAATTTTGCCAAAAACACTTTCTACCGGATTTTAAAATGGGTTGTATGGAGGCAAATGTTCTATCCAGTTATTTGCTGATATGACGTATTGTCATTTTGCCGGTTCTGTTAATAAATAGCTGGAAGTTTAATATTTAAAATTATATAAAATCTCAAGAAAAACAGATAGCTTAATCTAAAAATGACTTCTGATATTTTTGAAAAATGGTTATTAACATTTATCTATAAGGGTCAGCTAAAATTGAAGAAACATATCACTTTTATTACATTTTATTGAAAATAATTCCCATCGTGTTCATTTTAACCCTAGAATAATTTAAAAGTTAATAAATATGAAAGCTTCCTTAATTTTCATTTGAAAAGTATATTCAAAATTTTAAATTAAAATAAAATAAACTGATGTCAAAAATATCGAAAATTCCAAGTTTTCAACAAAATAAGCATCAAAATTAGCTAACTGCCTCTTATTAGAGCTTATCGGTGTACATTTATAAAAGATCTGAAAATTTTATTAGCTCTGTTTGGTTCAAAATTTACCTGGCTTTTACTCTGAATATTAAATTCCATTTCTTACAATTTTTTTATTTTTAAATTGTACTTTGAACCAAAATTATTATTTATTTTACTTAAAATAATTGTTAGCCAAATTTTAGAAGAATTTATCACTAACGATTATCTTGGTGAAATCTATGAAAATGTGAAGAGAAAAAAAATGACCACAATTTCTGATCTTACGGATCATGTCCGTAATATATTTATTTCACTGACTGGTCGTTTTCCAAAAGATCTAATACAGAACTACCGAAAATTTGTATGCGTATATTCTTGCAATGAGGTAAGTTTAATAACTTTCATAAAATAAATGCTTTAAATTTAGATACTTTAACTAATGAAATAATTAATTATTTTCATCATTCTACACTTTAAAATCTGCTTTGCGCAACACAGTTGATTGACCTCTAGTAGCATCACATTAAGACGGTGGCGTAAAGTTAAACTATTTAGATTACACGTTATCAGCAACAAATCTGATTTATTTTCATTTACTAGGGTGAAAAATAAAATTAGAATATTTATGTTAATTTATGAATGTCTTATTTTGTCTGGAATATGTGGTTTAAAAATGTATATTTAGCCACATTGATAAACGAAGTGTGTTTTAATTATTAATACAATTGAATTTTCATATATTTCAAAATTAGATTCATATTAGATAGGTATTAATAAAAGGTAACAAATTATACGCACTTTATCCAAATAAATAAACTAGAAATTCTACTCATAAATAAACGACATTTTTATTGTTTTTCATATAAAAATAAGACAATTTGAATTAATTAAACTAAATTTTATTTTTTAGAAACTAAAAATTTTATTTTCGTCACTTCAAAGAAATCAGTTAGTCATTTTCTAAAATTTCGACAATAAAATGTTCACAATTATTTGTTATTTACATTAAGTATAAATATAAATCATTATAATAAAATTAATACTATATTTATTTAATTAATTAATTCCTCTCAGACAAGAAATTAACTCCACATGTTTAAAATTGGAATAAAAGTTATGCTGAATAAAGATTTTAATAAAAAATCTCGACAAATATTCATGATTATTGAAGTAAATCGCTAACATAAATGTTGTTGCCACTTCGATAATAAAATTATAACAAATGAAAACTTGAAAAAACAGTTATTTTAAATAAAATTCCAGTGATATCCAAATTCACCAATTTAACCAAATATATGACTCCTGAAAGGTTAATAAGAAGACAATTTTGAATTTTTTTTATACTAAAAATAGAAATTTGTGAACCGCTTGGCCCGGCTCTGTATATATAACATATAATGAAATGCAATAGAAATTTTCATTATACCAAACTTGAATAACTTTCTTAAACGACATTAATTTTTTATATTTTATATTTTATATTTTTATATTTATATTACTAACCTTAATAAAATATGTCAATGAACTAAAACCTTTTTTCTTTTCATTTGTTTAATAAACTTAAAAAAATTAAATTATTTGAAAATTCTGCTTTTTTAAATATTTATTGAGTGATATTTTATTAATATTAACCTTTTCAATACGATTTTTTTATTTTAATAATTCATGTAATATTTATAGCTCAAAATATTTATTGCTAATTTAGTTTGACGGGAAAAACAAATATTTAAATAAATGATCTGACCAAGGTTTATCCATTCTAAAACCAAAATTTTAATATATAGGTTATTCAATACTGATGGGAAATAATATATCCCAATAATTAACACTATTGGCCATATAAGTCCCATTTTTATTTTTGGAAATAAAAAAACTCATAAAAGCTATTGCTGCACACTAAATAAGTAAAATAAAATTATAAATAGTTTACTTGGCAATTCCGAGCACAGCACATATAAAAACACAGTTAGTAATAAGCGTGACACGTGTCTACTGTTTGTTAACAACATCTAGACTGACAAAATTTTATAGAAAAAAAAGCAGACAGCAAACAGCAACAAAGCAGACAGGTTTGGACTTGATTACGAGCCTATGACCGTACAGTACTAACATCCCAGATCCCAACTTTTTAGTTATTGACATTAATCCGTCCATTTACACTAAAAACATTTTTAACTCACTAAATTTATTAACTTTGAACTCAGACAGCAATAATTTGAGTTCTACATGTTTAGTATGTGTAAAATATATAATCATCACATATAACATCACTAATAGTATTTTTTGTACATTATTACAAAGATTTGAATTTGTATAATAAATATTGTAAATCAGTAGCATGAAAAAAATGTAAAGACAAAATAAAATAGTGATTATTATAACAAATGTTCCTATTCAATTTTTAGGATAATTGATAGACAATATTTAAATCACAAATTTTTATTATCAATCAATATTACTAGATTTCAGACATCAATAGAAAACCGGACTCAAATACTCATAGTAGAGTTTTATACCTTTTTAATGACTTACTTCTAGTCACTAAAGAAAAGTCTAAAGGAATCTATAGAGTTAAACGGGTCATCAAAATATCAGGACTACTGGTTGAATTATTCACAGCAGAATGTAAGTTTTGTTAGTGATGAATAAAATTAATTATTGATGCTTCAGATTACGGGCATGGACTGAGATTGACTCAAACCCTTGATTTAATCCCAAACAATGTCATACATTTTAATTTCAAGGATGAATGGGTCAAAGTTAAATTACAATCTGATCTGTCAATTTATATAGATGAAATTTGCCAACTTGAAGAATATTTTGCCCAAGAAAATGCATTAATTTAAATAAATTCAACAAGGTAATATCTTATTTTTACTGATTACTGGATTTATTTATAATTATCGCTCCGATATTCTTGTATATAATGATTATTATTATTATTATTATTATTATTATTATTATTATTATTATTATTATTATTATTATTATTATTATTATTATTATTTTTTTTTTATTGTTATTATTATTTTTAATTATTATTATTCATTTTAAATATTCATATATCCCCGTTAATACTTTGAATACGTTTCTAATCAACAACAGCAGTAAATAGGGTCATTTTAATATATAAAATTTGAAGTTAATAGTTTCAAAATTAGGATAAGGGAACATTCAACCTAGAATACATATTTAAAATTTCCCAGTTTGAAGCCGTTTTATTTAGTGCTTTATATTTTAGTAACATTTCTATAACAGTAATCCTGATCTTTGTAATAATATTGTTGGGTTTTTAATGTAAGTCGGTATCACGGTCTGACTCCTTTGTGTTCTTTATCAAAATCAAGATAACCCAACACAATAATTTTATTCAAGACTAATACAAGTACACTGGTTGATTACACTCTTTATTGAACAATTTCAATCTTTAATAACTCTGATCTGCACTTTTCAATGATACAATAAATCTCAAATTATCACAACTGCTAAATCCTTTTACTCACTCGTTTAATCCTACTAACTTTTCTTCGACCAACTGGCATTTTGTTTTCTTGCCAGTTGCTTTTATACTCGCTTGGTAATTGACTTTATTTTTGCCAATTATTTTTGGTTTTATTTCCCCCCGGTCTTCCTCTTGGAGGTCTAATTTAATTGAAGGGAATTTGCTCATTTTCTTTGACGGCGCTTATTACTTTTTATCGGGCTAAATTAATTGCCTTCCCAAAATTGGATTTCTCCGGCTAAATTAATTGCCTTCCCAAAATTGGATTTCTCAATTCGCTCGGGTTTTCCATTGTATCGGGTTTCCCATTAGCTCGGGTTCTCCATTAGTTAATTAATTTTTAATTAATTTTTGTTTTTTGTAATTTATTCCTTTTAAGGACCCCCCATTGATTTTATTTTATTATAGCTGAACTCGTCTCATTATTTAGCATCCGCCCATACCAGTTTCCCCCAGAAAATATTCATTTTTTAAAATTTTTGATTTTTAATTAATATTTTGTACTTTAAATTTTTATTTTGAATTTGGTGTTTTTGTCAATTTTCACCTCATTTTTGTGCCTCTCTTGTTGAACCCCAACAATATCAAATCAGATTATCTAAATTCAGCAATAACTTATTGTTAATCATAGAATTTTAATTTATTAATTGATATTTTTATTTATTTTAAAGTTTGTTTAAATCATTTAATTTCAGAAGGAATTCAGTATTGCTGACATTGAATTGTTCTCTTTGCTTATCTCATAATATTTTGTTCAACTTGATATACATTTGTTATTTTCATATATATATGAAACTAGATAATTATTGAAAATTTTTGTTAATTGTAATAATTTAGTATTTCAGGTTTTTTTATCAATTACTTTATATAAAATTGCTAATATTTTATTTTAAATTTTGTACCATGAATTATCCGATCATTAATTATTTCCACTTTTTTACCTTTCGTTTAAAAGATTACAATTGTAATCTTGTCTATTTTATCTCTACAAATCAGACATATACAATTATTATTAACCAATGTAAAAAATAATCAATTGACCATTGCTCATTAAATACTTTTCTTTTTTTTGACATCATTATACAGCCGTTATTACTATTTTAATTATTTAAATTTTTATTATTTTCACAATAAATTAACAAACAATGAAACAATTACTATATTCTTAAAAAATTGAACACTAATTGATCTATCAGTAATTATTTAACTTTCATGGTAATATATTTAATGAATTTTCGATAAATATAAAAGTTCGTGCTAAATATAGCTTACTTTGTTATCATAGGAAAATAACGTTTTATTGTCAAAAAAAAATTTCAAAGTTCTGAGAAATATTTTTTGCGAGTCTGGCAAAAAATAAATCTTATGCAACGTAAGGAAGTTAACAGACGCCTAGATTTAAAATTTTAAATAGAGTAGTATGTTTGGTCCATAAATCGTTGGAAAGTGGCTGCGGCATTCCGTAAACCAAAAGGCATTTTATTGTACTCGAGCATACCTATCGGTGTTGTTATTTGTTGTCTTTTTTACGTCCTCTTTTCTAATTGGTATCTGGTGATATGCTTTTTGCAAATCTATTTTTGAGAAGTATTTTGCGCCATTTATTCGGTTTATTATATCTTTTATTATGGGCAGTGGATAGCTGTTTGGTTCTGTTATTTTGTTAAGTAGTCTGTAATCGACAAAAGCTCTCCATTCGCCGTTAGCTTTTTGTTTTAGCATCAGTGCTGAAGACCATTCTGAGTTTGAATGTTTGACTATGTTGTTTTCCAACAGTTCGTTGAAAATGTTTTTTGTGATTTCTACTTTTTTTGGATCTAGTGGTTTTACTTTTGCATGTACTGAATTTCCATTAGTAATGATGGTGTGTTCAGTTGAGTGATTTGATTTTCCGTCGAAAGTTACTGGTTCGCAGAGATTATCGTATTTTGCCAGAAGTGCAGTTATTTCTGGAACGTGTTCATTGTTTCGTATTGATTGTTTCAATATTTGGTGTGCTTGTTTGTATCACGCCGATGTCTACTTTTGAAATGTTTGTCGTTTTAATCTTGTTTTTTTTTCTGATGTGATGTTTTCGATTAATTTTTAGTTTCTGCAATCCACTATTAAGTTGTAGTGTGCTAGGAAATCAGCTCCGATTACTGATTGTTGTACCTCTGCGATTGTGAATGACCTGTTGTTTCCGTCTGATGATTGGTTATAGTTTTGTCTGTTATGATTATCTGATAGTTGGTTTGTGTTGAAATTGTTTCTGTAGTATAGGTCTCTGTTTTCGTTTGAATTGATATTTCTCTTTTGATTTCGGCTGGTTGCGCTTTAATTTGTCTGTTTTCGACAATTATTTCGTCGAATTTGCTATTCGAAGTGTTTATTAGTCGGTTTGTTGTTTCATTTGATTCAGTGTTTTTGTTGTTTGATTGGTTGTTGTAATTTGTTTGTTTTTGTTGTAATTTTGAGTGCTGCATATAGTAGGATAAATTTATTCATTGATTCTATCTGCTATGTCTGCTAGCGTTTCTACGTCCGAATTGCTACTGGCTGCCAGAATACGTCTTATTTCTGGAGGCATTAGTCGCATGAAAAATTCTTTTACTAATTCGTTTGATCCAGAATAACTGATGTTTGGTTGGAGGTACTCAAGTTTTTGTTTTAGTTGGCGAAGGAAATCTGTTGGTTTATTGTCGCCAAGTTGTGTGTTGTTGAGACATGATTCCAGTATTTGCCTCCAGTTGATTTTGTTTTTGTTTGTTAGAACGTTGCAAAGCTTGTTGAACGGATCTTCGCTCTTTGAAATTTCCTCAATTTGGTCACCTATTTCGTTCAGTTTGCTATTTGGGAGTGCGGCGATTATATTTGAACATAGCTTTTTAGTTCACTTTATTCCCGATAAGGTTGGGGTTAATTTAGCGAATTTTGACAAACGTTCAATGATGATTTCGTAGATGATTTGGTAGCAACTTGTTTGTAGACTGTTTCAGATTTTTAGAGTGATTTGGAAGGGACTTGGATAGGACGTAAAATCCTTGTTATAAACGAGTTCTTTTTATTCTATTAATTCAGTAGTATTCCACTTGAAAATGTAAACTATTCTGGTTTTTCAATTTAGAATTTTTTTAACTATTCTACTATCGATTTTTTTAAAATTTTTCAATATTTGTATAGCGATAATTTACCATAGTAAATTATCTATATATAGTTTCTTTTAATGTTTTCGGAGCACGACACGCGCCAAACGAAATGATTAGGCGTTACAAAACCTTGTATTAAAAAAAAAGGAAATAACTATACATTATAAAATGATACGCGGGTATGCGCATGATACTTCCTAGACAATCGGAATAATGTAGGTCAGCGTGGTAGAGATTAACCCAACATATTTATTTGAGATTTTTTTATTACATGTAAAAAATGGTATTTGGTTCGTATCCGGATCCGGCAAATAGTACATCCAAATGGTACCCGGTAGAAAATGTCTACCCGGTTGGTCTCTAGTTATAATAAATTATATATTATTTAGGATTTTCCACTTTTATATTGAAAGTATTTCGATTTTTAACGTTACTAGAGCGATATGGTTTAAAAATTAATTTATTTTCATTTAAATTATATAAATCATAAATATTATAATTATTAAGTTCGTTCAAGCTATAATCAAAATACATATCAACATTCAAATTACATTCATTTTCATTCAGGTCATACATACATTCACAATCATTGAAATCCATGCAAACATTGTTCGAAATATCACTTACATTCATAAATTGCAGTGGCATACTGAGGGTATCAGGCACCCACTACCCCACTAACACTAAAAGCAGAAGAGTAGTCAACATTAATAAATAACATACATCATTATGAATTATAAAACGACAATATTAATTTAAATAAATTTTCACTTCTACAACCACAAAACCAACAGTTACGAACCGCACATTTCAAAAAGTCGTAAAAGATTAATTTGTCAATTCCCCTATGATTTAATGAAAATCTATTTTATGAAGCGTTTCCTTTTCTATAATGATAAATACAAGATCACAGAGATGATCTTATCTCATCGATATCTTTAGATATAAGAGAATGAGCGTCAGCTTGCTAAAGCTACGTTTACAACTGGCCATTGATGTTGCAATTGTTAAAAGAATTTGCAGAGCAATGCCTAAATTTGGAAAGATATCATCACCATAAAATACAATGAAAGAAATAGGACACAACACAGTAAAGCATCATCTCTTGTAGTAAATTGAAATTTATAGTCGTAAATTTCATTGGACAGTTATATGCCATATACATCAGCGTTTCGGCCGATTGTGCCTATTCGTTTTTTTTCGCTTATTCACGGCTGTGTGCGCATCAAAAATTGTAGTTAATTTTTTCGTGTATGTGTGTGCATACAGACGCGGACTATGTTTTTTTTATTGGAATTTTTGTGATTTATGTTTGAAATTGTTTGAATTCGTTAGATAATTGAATTCAGTTTTGGAACTTACCGAAAAAATTCTCCATGATTTATTGTTATATTTTTTCGCAACTTTTGAAGTTATCGAGATATTTTGCTTCTAATGCTGTTCATTTACAAGGTTTTTCTCATACATAGTTGGTTCTATGCCAAGAAATATATTATAGACATTTATATGAACATGTTTCAAAATCTATTCCGCCAGCGGATGAAATTGCATCTTGTTGTCCTTTTTTAAAAATATTTTTCTATAATCCAAAATAAAATAACATTTAATTAAAGTAAAAATTAAACTAATTAATTTCTACTCTTTTTCGTGATGTATGTCTCTAATTGGTTTTAAATAAAAATCTCTTGTTGATTTTTATAAATTTTAAAACTTGAAATGTTGATTTGGTTCAAAAATTAAAACATTAAATGACTTTGACCTGATAATAACAGATATGAAAATTAAGCTGGAGTGCGTCCAATTACAAAATAGTCGCAATTTATTTTTTATTTTACAAAATGAAATTTTGTTTTTGCAAATGGTTTTTATTTTTTATTTACCGCCCTTTCAAACGCTGCCTACGCCACTGATAAATAAAAATTCATAAGAAATACTAATTTTTAATTTATTATTATCCAAGCTTGATTCCATTTTTTGTAAATGTTTTACTTTTTATACTAAGTAATAAAGAAATATATAAAATCAAACTTGTGCTATAATAATAAATTTGTATTAATTTCAGCAATGACTGTTGTTAGAATATGAAATTTTTAATAAAATACAGAATACAATTATACAAACAGAGTACTAGTTATACTCTTCATAATTATTTAAAGTAGAAAGTAGATATAATTATATATATATATATTGCTTAATATATTGTATACAACAACACTCACTTCTTTAATCACGAATCGAGATGATAGTGAGCTAGTTAGATAATTGACCTAGAAGAAAAGTTCCCTCTAAGCTACCCACGTGTGAAGCCACGCATTTATCACAACAAGCATGCACGCCAAAAATCCTCAGATCAAACATTTTATTATTTGAATAAATTTGAATTTTCTAAAATAAAAGCAGCAAGGAAATTAATATATAACGTCAACTATGAATGTTAAGTCACAAATTTTGTATTAATGTAAAAGTGAGGTTGCGCGTGCACATTTGGTGATTTGATCTGTTCATCCATTTGGTTCTCCACGCAAAGTCACTCTCGTCTAATATCGAACGATGCTGAGAAGTCTTTCAAAAATCAGTAATGTAGTACAATGGTCTATATAAGCTTTTTATCTGTAAAACCGACAACGTTTATCACGGTTCAATCAAAGAAAGTTCCTCTATCTTAGAACGAAAAATTCCCACAACTTGGAATCCTAACAATCTAATCTCAGTAACAGACTAATGTAATTTGGTTGTGTATGTACACCTAATGCTGGACAAAAGCCAATGTTATTTTCGGAGTCAGCATGTCAAAATTGATAGGAACCATCTAAAATCCAAATTAAAAACAATTTGTATAGATATTTTAAAATGTGTAATCCCAACACAGTATTATTGCAATATTTCACAATAGAAATAATAAAAAAGAAAACATAAACCCTTTATTTATAATCATTATAAACAGTGTGCAAATAACAAAAACAACGCAGTGTCAAATTTATTTTAGTCAAGGATCACTATTGGATTCATCACAATTTTTGATAACTTTTCTCTTCATTAAATAATAAATGGAGAATTCAATACACAAAATAATAGTTCCCAAGCCGAATAAAATAGCAGTTAAAATAAATGCTCCCCCTATATCAGCCAATCCGAGATTTTGGGAAACTAAATCAGTATCGCATGGCTTGTCAAATGGGTCTCCAATCTGCCAATATTTAGTATTCCATTTGTCCAATAAACCTATTTCTATGAGCATTTTGATTCTAAAAAAATTTAATCAAAAGTCATCGCATACAATACATTTTTTGATTGAGTCTAATCGCATTTTTTGATGACCCTTTCAACTCTCAAGGGATAAGTGAATTTTCAAATAAATCATAAATTGAAGGTTTATATTTAAGATAACAACCTTGGTATCTATCGTGCATAATAATAGTCATTCTTTCACTGATCAGTTTGGGAATTGATTTTGAAATGAAATTCTGTATTGAAAAGCCGTCTTTCTTGATATAATGAATTGATGAAATAAATCTTTTGTTCGGCAAAATAATGTAATTTGTTTAGCCTGTCATGGATAAGCTTTTGGATATCTTAAATCGGATTGGTTGAAAAATCAATGAATATGAAGTTTCCTCACATTATCTTCCTTTTAACTGACAGTATTTTTTTTATTTTTTAAATTCAAATGTTATTTATAAATAATTTGAGATTGATTTTAAATACACACAATTTAATATAATTTTAATGAATGTAGTTATTGATAAAAATTTTTACTTCAATTTAAATTAAATTATATTTGAATTATATGACCAGTACCAGGTTACAATGTCTAGTGAACTAAAAATTGAAATTTCACAATTCTTGGATATTATTGGAATATTTTCCATTATTACGAAAATAGAAAGTTAAGATAAAAAGGTTTTATTATTAAAAGGAAACAATAAATTTCGAATTCAACCGCTTTATATTTCTAATATTTTGTTGTTTTAATAAAGATTATTGATTAAATAAATTTTCTTTTAATTTTAATTCTCTAAAGCAATGTTTCCCGACATTTTTTATACCTTGCCCTACCGGCCCCTTTGAAGTAGCTGTAACCAGTATTGCCGGTATGCAAAAATAACTATCGATGAAATTACTGTATGCACGTTGTTATATTTAGTCGTGAAAGAGGATACTGTTGAGGTTAGCGCAAAATCCAAAAAAATTTATATATAAAAGGAAAGCAGAACAAATATGGGTAAAATCAATAAAAGTGCAAAATTAATTAAAACTTGCTAAAAATCAAAAATCAATATTAAATAAGTATCAATATAAATAAGTATCGGTTATAATTAAAATTTAATAAAGTGTTCACAGAGAAAGTTAATGCGAAAAAACAAACTTATTAAAATTAATTAATCGGTAATGGAAAGCCCGAGCTCATGGGAAATCTGAGCGCTGAAGAAAACCCGACGCGCAGTGAGACCCGAGCAATCAGATAAGGGAGGGAATATTTCGAGCCTTAATCAAGGGTAAACAAATTAAAACAATTAGAAAACCCTCAAATATTGACTTAGGATTCCCGGGGAAATAATTAATTGCAATTCTCTAGATAATTGGCCTCTCAGAAACAGTATAAGAGGAGAGCTCAGAAATAAGCAAGCCTACATTTGGTCGAAGGAAAAAAAGATTAAAGAGAAGCTCAGAATATTCGTCGATCAGTAATAGAAAAAAGAAATTTAGTAATTCAAAAGAAAAGGTAGAAGAACTCGTAGAAGAAGACTCGTAGAGAAGACTCGCAGAAGAAAAGGTGATTGCCCCTTGAGAGAAAGGTGCAAATAGTGACAAATTGTAATTGTGATAAAGATTGAATAAAATTATTCTGTCTTGGGTTTCGATTTATTTGGTTGAATAAGAACACGAGGAGTCAGAGAGAGAACCGACTTTCAAATAAAAAAAGTTAAGTTAAAAAATATATTAGTGAAATCGTTGATAACTGTTGACGTGTCTCACCTCTGAAGTGAGATGCCTTACCTCTGAGGGGTGGGAAACAGTGTTCTCCAGTATAAAATATACATGTATAAATAAGTATTCAGTTTGTCCTCTAATATTTTTCATCTCAACCCTAAAGACTTTACCAATATCATTAACATTTGCAATAACCCTTGAATACATTATGTCATTGTTTGACAACATACAGAATTTTACTACTTTGAAGTATTTGCAGTGGCGTCGCTAGGCGGGTGTAGTGGACGCGGTCAGTGAGACCATCTCTGAGGGATGGCAATAAATGAAAAATTGCAAATTTTACAGAGCAGACGTTCGGTCCATTCGTATTTCTAAACGGATAACCATCATAGTTAAATAAATATATGACTAAATGGCAGAACTGGATCAAGGTGCCACCATGCAGTCTGGAGAGCATTTGGGGCTCATTTTAATGAAAGTTGGAGTTATTTACGAACGCGATAATTAATGAGGTAGAATAGATCAATAGACTTGGAAGCGTTTCCGTAGGCCGAGGGCTTGTAATTTGTATAACTAACCAGTTTAAAGTAAATTAGAACAGGACGTAATTTTTATAACAGATGAACAGCGAAGAAAGGATTACACTCAAAAAGTGAGTATTACTAGTAATTAATTACTGCTATGATAATGACGACCCGCACACATTCGTTTACCTGTTGTGAACCCTCTCTATTGCTACCGTTACATACCTAGTGTTGCTGATATACAAAAATTAATTTTCAATGCGTAATGGGCAGATTGGGCTTCACACTAATAATATATTTGTACTCATAATTATTTACCAATTGTTGGTATAATATTTTGGTTATCATATGATTTGCTAGGGCGGCAGAAGAAAATAAAGAGCCTTCTTTTAAGTTGTGCATGTAAATAGTTATATTTCAACAATTTAAATATATAATATTATATTTTTTATGTTCAAGATAATTCGATCATGCCACATGGAGTGCACAAATCTAAACCGCCTAGTGGCTGCCAGCAGCGAAAAGCTAAAAAGAAAAGGTGTGACTCACTAAAATCCATGGAGGTTTTCAGACCAATCTGTAAAGAAAGAATAAGAAAGCGATTTTAATGGGTGCGTGGACCATTCACTGAACTTGTGTAGCCAATACTCTTTTGCCGAAAATGCTTCATTTGTTACATTTTTTGGTACTCTCGAGGGAATACTTTCATTCTTTGCTGTTTCTACTCATCAATGGGATGTTTTGATTGAACACACTGAGATGTCAGTGAAAAGGTTATCAACAACACGTTAGAGTGCTCATTATGCTGCTGTTAAGCCAGTGAAAGATAAGTTTGATGAATGTATGGCGGCAATTGAAGCTCTATGTAATCTTATTGAAAATTTGAACACAATGGGTAAAGCACAAGGTCTTTTACATGCTGTCGGTGATTTCTTCCGAAAGGGAAAGAAATTCTAAACTCTAAAAGTTATTTTTATCATTTAGATAAAGATTAATTTATTCATTGTTGACGTTCGACAAAAGCGATCCTTTATGATTAATTAATTTAATTTTAATGGAAGGTTTTTAAATATCTTACTCATTGTTTAATATAATCTTCATCGAAGTATTCGTTGCAAACATAAAAGAAAGAGGCTGCCAATCTATATATTCATCTATCATATAAGCTATAGAGCAATTTCTGGTGGCAGATCTGATGAGAGGACTTGCATCTCCAATACAGGCAGCATTTGTTGAGTTGAGGACCTGTAGAACATGTCAAATATTTACACACACACACACACACAAATATATGTACACATAATTCCAATGAATAATCTAAAAAAATCAATAAAGTTATATTATCGAGACACACAAACGAACCTGTGTGTAAAATTGTAATGTTTTAATGAATAAATGTTTTTATACACCAAACACTATACATTTTCTATAGTGGTGGTTAATGTGTAAGTCAATTGACCTACCAATTTAATAAATTTCATTTTTCTAGAAATTTATTTTCGCTATTTTTGAAATGACTTTCAGGTAAGATGTTTAATTTTAAGTAAATTTTAAGACATGAATTTTGATCCATATAGATAAGAGATCATTATTCAAGTCTTAAATGTTACTTTTAGTCAACAATTGTATTATAATAATATTAGATTTCAGGTTTTTTTAAGAATTTTATGAAAGTTTACATGTGATTATTAGTATGTGTTGTATTTGAGTGTAGTATTTAATTTTTCTACCACTTTTTAGATTTCTATAGTATAAGATGTATCTAATTGCACTATTAATCAGAAAATGAGGGTGAAATCAAAGTAAGCATGTATGTTTCTAAGATTATTGATTTTTTTCTTATATTATAGGAAACGTATCTCAGTGGTCTTTGGTGTACAGAAATTGAAAGTGGCAGAAAAATAATTAACATACAAACGCAAAAAATGCATGTATATTGTTGAGAAAAAATGACGAAAAAGCTTCGTAAGATTTAAGATTAATTATAAATTTAATATTTCTTTAGAATTTCAGAAATTCATCAGTATACTTATAATGAAAACAAATACCTCATTGTCTGGTTTAGAAAATATTTTCGCTATAATTCGCTATAAAGTGATAATTGGATATTCAAAACAAATTAAATTGTTTACAATTAAAATGGAAAACGCTGTCTTTTTGGGAATTTGAAAATCTGACGTAAGATTTATTCATTAAATTATAAATAATTAAAAATTTTTTACATTATTTCAGGTATTTTTTTTTCAAACTCTGCCTTGTAAAATTTTTTTAATGAAGGTGAAATATCAAATATTCAACGCTTTTCAACCACAATGTTTCTGAGGCCGTGTAAGGAGATGATAGGAATTCTCTCTAGTGCATGTGACATTGCACCCATCAAATAAAAACTTATACAATAGATCAGACAATAAATTTATTGAGGTTTGAGATTTATTCCTACACATATTTAATTATTTTAAAGATATAATTAAGTCTAATAATTTTATATGCTCATCATCATTTAATAAACTATAATTCCCATTATTTTTTTTCAGAGGCAATGAAAAGGTGATGAATGGTTTCCATAGTTAATCTTTCTACAAAACTCTTGGATTATCCATTTTATTACATTAATTCAGTAACTAATTTATAGGAATTAGTTTTTCTATATACATAACATACTGTATGGAATAATATAGAAATTTACTGATAAAATAAAACTCAAAATTATTATAATATATTTTACATCAGTAAATTTAAAACAAAATTTATAATAAACAAATATTAAAAAATAAATTACCTAATTAAATAATAAAATATTGTGATTTTTACTAGATTTTTCTCGACAAATTCGATTTATTTATGGAAATTATCAATTAACAAATAGAATATATAAAAATAATTAAACTATTAATCTAACGTCATTAATGCATATTTCCATGTTTGGTTTCAAAATGATTCTGGTCATCATATTTTTGAATTTCGTTTCATTTGATGTCTACAATTATTGATTTAATAACTTTAAAAAAAATTTATAATAATAATAATAATAATAATTATTATTATTATTAGTATTATTATTATTATTATTATTATTATTATTATTATTATTATTATTATTATTATTATTATTATTATTATTATTATTATTATTATTATACAATTATTACTTTCAGTAAATTATGAACTCGTGAATTTTCAACAGCAATTAATTTGTATTCAGAATTAATTAATAATTCATCTAAAGTTGATAATTTTTTCATACCACTCGAAATGGTTAGAAAGGAAGTTAAATCAGCTGCATGAAAATAATATTATTCACACTCGGTTAAAGTTATAATTTCTTACCTGAGTATACATTTGACATAACTAAAACAAAAAGCCACCATATTGCTAATACAACTCTTGATGAAATTGAGTATGGATAAAAATCTTGACCTAAAATAAAACATTTATAATTTATAAAAGATGAATATAGCTTTCATAATATTATTTTTAAATTTTATTCAATACATAATAATAATAATTGTTTACAGAAAACATTAAGACCCAGAAGCTGGCTTTCTTTATTAACTTTAGAAATATAATCCAACACAACTGTTATCATTTCATCTGTGAAGTCATCATAATATTGTTTCAACCATTCTTTGTTTTTTGCCATTGATTGATCGTATATTGAATTCAAAACATTGGATAATTGTTCAACACTTTTGCTAGCAAACATTTGAATTGTGTTTATCCTTTTAAGAGCTCGATTAAATGGAATATCATATTCCTTCTTTTCGGCAGTTCCACATTCTGCTTTATTATTCTTTGACATGAAACGATGAACAAAACTATTAGTGGCATTTGACCAAAAATCTATGGTTTGACTTGTAATTCTAAACGGAGTTTCAGCATCATATAGCACTATCTTTTGCAGCAATTATTCTGTCAACACTTAATCTAATATAAGTGTCATAATATTCACCAGATGATGTAACAACATTTTCCGACGATTGTTTGAGGTTCTTCATTTTTTAAAATTCACCAAAATATAACCGGTTAAAACAAATATTCTGCCACTCTATTACTCAAAATTACAAAACTAATTAAAATAAAAAATTACGACATACCTATTGCTCGCGTCTGTGTGCGCACATCCATATTACCATAATTCTGCACATAGATGCGACAACATTCAACAAACAAACTGCCAGTCAGAGGTAGATGTCATTCCCTCTCTGACTGGTCGAAACAATAATAATAATAATAATAATAATAATAATAATAATAATAATAATAATAATAATAATAAAATAATAATAATAATTATAATAATAATAATAATAATAATAATAATAATAATAATAATAATAATAATAAAAATAATAATAATAATAGTAATTTGTAACCAAGTAAACAAGACTTTGAGAATACCTTTTAACAAGTTTTTTCAATTTTATCAATCAATACACTATTTTTTATTCGCTTCTACGACGACGAGAAAATACAGGAAATAGTTTGCAAATTTAGAAAAATTCTCGATGTTTCATTTTATTTTATCAGCAATGAATTATTAGTAGAGCTTTTAAAAAAACGTTAAATATTTTCTTGCATTATGGTGAGTATAAATTTGTTTTTATTCAAAAAAACTATATTTCTAGCGTGATTCTTATTCAATTGAAATAAAACAAAAAGATTTATAAAAGAGTTTCATTAGTAATTTTACAAACTGATCTTTTTTTATTTTTATTTTTCATCCTTTACATCTTTTTCATTATTGGTTTTTTCATTTGTCAATTGTAAAAATGTGCAAGTTTATGCAATTTTTTAAAATAATAAATATTTAATTTTCTTTGATTTTAATCAAACAAGTAAATTAGATTGAAATATTTTTTACATATCATAATACTAGTGAGAATATCATATATATTATAGGTGTTATCATTCATTAAATGTGTCTATAATAAATTCCTATTTTAAATATTTTATTATAAAATCCTTGTCCTTATCTTTTCTTGATAAACCTTGGTGGATGGATCTATTCTTTTTGAGGATATGGAATGTTAGCGAGGACGCAAGGGAAAACTATTAGGTAGCTGTAAAATAATTTAGTTAGTTTAGTTAAAAATTATTGACATATATATATATATATATATATATATATATATATATAACAATTAATATAGCAATTCCTGTGATACGACAACTGCAGCAAAAGTACAAAATCTATCACAATTAATTTTCCATAATTATTTTAATCTTTTTCAGTATTTAATATAAATAATAACTAAATTTTCTAAACTATTTAAAAATTTTAAATAAGATTTAGATTTTATTTTAAAACTGAATTTCTTTCACCAAACTCACATAAACAATTTAGTAATTAAAACAGTCGCAGTAATTATTTCTAAAATTCATTTTCATAAATGTGAAACAATATTGCAATTAATAAAAGGGTTTATTTAATTTAATCTATGTCTCTGGGAATACTTTTGATTAAATGAGGTAATGAAAGCAAAATTTGTTTAGTCTTATAATGTATTTCATTCATTTTGAAATATGCGCTGCTTTTAAAACTGATATTAATTTGAAATTAAAGCAAAATATAATTTTGATCGGTTTAAAATCTCTTACAGAATTTTAATTTGACGAAAATTAATTACAAATTACTTCAAATATAAATTTCAAATTTTAAGTATGACTATGTGAATATTAAAAGAAATAATGAAATTTACACAAAAGTATTTCCAAATTTTATTTTTCCTTTAAATTTATTTGGTAACATTACTTTGAAAGACACCAAGTATTTGAAATTTTTTCCTTTAATTTTTTTTGAAGGTTAAGAAAAATACAAAATTAAGGCTCCTTACAGTCCATATTAAGAAAAAGATTATGTTGCATATATGATTTTCGCCAACCAAAAATTGGAAGAATATTTTTACTATTCACTTGAAATATTCATTAATTTGTAGATAAATATTTATTTAAAAGTAGAAACCTCGAAAAAAATATTAAAAAAAATTAGAAATGAAATCGGCTTTAAAAGTGTATTAGTAAAACAAATGGTATTAATAAAAATTATAGTTGTAGTTTTACATAAGATTAAAGTGATATTTATTGAGATGAAAGTTTTAATTTATTATATTTTAAATATTAATTAAATAACTTTTTAAAATTAAAAATAATGGTTTTAATATTAATTTGATGAGGTTATAATTATTTCACCTCCTTTAATTTGGTTGAACAATTAGGTTATGGAATATGTTTAGCAACTAATTAAAAAGCATAAATTTTAATATTAAATATATTATGGATGTAGTAAATAGTAATATATATATAATTTTAACACTGATAATATAATAAATAGACTGATGTATATAAACAAATTAAAATAACATTTTAATTGACATTTTCATATATTACCATTTTACTTACATAAGCTCAACTAAAAAAACTGTTAGTATTTTAATATTAAATATTTCATTCTCACAATTAATTTTTAATTACTTAAAATTGCAATAAATAATTAAATATGAACTGAAAGCACATTTCAATTCAATTATATAAGCCAAATAATTTTAGTTGAAAATTAAAAAAAAATATCACAATATTTTTATAATAGCCAAAAAATACCTTAAATATTAGTTTTCAATTTATTCCAAAAATTATTTTCCAAAGACCAATTATAAAGTTTAAATGAAAATTTTATATTTACTTTTTGATATATAAATAAAATTTGATTTATATAAATTATAATAAGAAAATATATTTTATGTTTTTTACTTTTTTGTATATTTTACTTAATCTACTTAATTGTTTAAACAGAATTTGCTACATTTAATTTTTACAATGCTGAAGATAAAGTTTAGATAAAGTTTAGATAAAGTTTAGAGTGCTGATATAATAAATCATTTTTTTGCAAATATCTATCCCAAAATGAAAAGGTTGGTTTTATTTTAATGTGTTTTATTTGTTTTGTTAATTAATTCCTACTCAATGAATAATTTAATTTAACAGTTGAACACTTCACAATAAATCTCTCAAGTTTTTGAAAAATGGGTCACTGAATAATAGGTTGGTGGTAACAAAATAAAAGCAAGAAAAAGATTTCAATAAATATTTTTAAGTACCCTAATTTTAATCGTTTAGAATAAGACATAAAAAATAGATATCACAAATAATGAAAATATATTACTGGAATTTCTTAAAGTCTTTTTCTATATAATATATATATTAAAGCATAAGGTCCAGAACTTTTCGGGTGGGGACCTCTTTTAATAAAAGCCAAGTGACCCGCAACCCCGATATAATTGAAAAAGGAATTTTAATAAGTTAATTAAAAAAACATCGAAAATAGTTTATTAGTATAATTTTATTTTAAATTATGTTTAATAATTAATTGAATGCGACGGTTGAAATTGCATGTTTTTAACCAGCTTCAATAGACTCATGACTCAGAACAACTTTGTACAAAAGCATTGTGGCTCCTTTATTTCATTGCTAGTCAAGATTGTAAAGCTGGATTTCAGATATTCTTTTGAATATTTATGCTTTTTTTCATTGCTAGGGAAAGAATAAACGAAATTTATGAATAATATTTCTACTTTTCCTTTTACTTCTTTGGTTTCGTCAATCTTGGCATTTAGGGGTATGTCTTTGTCCCAGGGGGCCGCTGGTTTAGTGGGCCGCTATCCCTCTACTCATTTCGAATCAGAAAGTGTTTGATGTATGGCATAATTCAATATTTTCAGGCAATACATTTACATTGACAGGCGACGTTTACGTAGAGTTTCCAAAATACAATTACCAAAGATACTTTCCGGAGTATCTATTTACTAAATGAAAAATTTAAATAACTTTGGTTTATTTGCAAAATCTACATTTTATGTGGGGGAAGCACACGTGGAAGTGTAAAAGTTAATTAAAAGTGATTAATCTTAAGCTAATAAAATACATTTAACTGTTACAAGAAGAAACAGATATATGATATAATTAAAGACCATTTATGAATTTTATAAAAAGTAAGAGTTATTTCTTGGACCCATTCAGTTCAAAGTTTATTCATATCAAAATTACCAGAAATCATAAAAATCAACACATCCGAAACTGTACATCAAAAAAATTTTAAAAAGTTTAATATTTTATTAGATTTTACCAAAAGTAAATCACATTTAGTTAGCTTCCTAGCAATACACATTTCAATTAAGAAAAAATTATATTTGCAAAATAAATAATTAAACTAAACATAAATTAAATTTTTAAAAATTATTGATAAAAAATATTAACTGATATTTTTTCAATTGTCTTTTATTAAATAAAAATATCAAAATAAGCATTTTTTTCAATTACATAGCCCTTAAATACACAAAACTATTTTATTAAAATTTAGAATGTAAATTTTAAACCAGCCATGACCAACCGGTGGCCCGCGAAGCGTTTTGATGTGGCCCGGACACAATTTTAAACATCAAATCAATAATTGTCTTTTTTAGAATTCATATTCGAATTAAGCATAT
This sequence comes from Schmidtea polychroa, assembly GCA_959609185.1. NCBI lineage: Eukaryota > Metazoa > Platyhelminthes > Tricladida > Dugesiidae > Schmidtea > Schmidtea polychroa. The sequence goes on along the minus strand of CAUHTR010000014.1, from coordinate 64,491 downwards.
TTTTAATTTAAAAAATTGATTCTAAGTTTACTTGAATCGTAAAAACGAGTTATATTTATTTAAATGAATTTATTGTGGCCCGTGATAGTACTTTTCCGAAAATTTGGCCCTTCGATTGATTTGGGTTGGCCACCACTGCTTTAAACATTAATTTCTTCGAATACTAAAACTACGATTACATCACATATTACATGACAAACTTAAATGAAGTTAGCTGCGTTTCATAAAATTGGTTTGCACAGGAAACTTTGAATATTTACATAGAAATATAGATTTTAACGGTTCTATTTTTCAAAATACGAGGTGTATTTAGGGGTTAATTTTTAAAATATTTATTATTATAAAAATATAAAAAATGTAATTTTGCAAATTATATATAACCCATAAATAATAACAAATTAATCAAAGACAGAAAGAAAACAAATAGCAATTATATTTAATTAATCTTCATAATAAAGAAATTGATTAAATAAAAAAAATTATCAAAAGAAATAAAATATATCTAAATTGTTTAATATCATTTACTTTCTTTAGACAATAATTTATCGGTCACATAAACTTTTATCCAAGAAATTTGAGGTATTCTATTTACATTTCCTTTGCTCATTGAAACTGTTTTTTATCGAAAAACGATTTAAGTAGAAAGTAAAATTAATTTTCCTACAAGTAGACTCACTAATTTTCCCTAATGGGAAAGAAATAGCATTTCTTAGAAATAAATAAATTTTTAAAAACCATTACAATTTAAGCTTTATTAACAAGATTTCTACATTTGGAAAATTTTGTTTCGAGAGAGAAAGAGAGAGAAATCAAAACTGAAAGTAAAACTAAATTAACAATGATAAATTATGAATAATTCTCGTATGAAATATATGTATTGAAATTAAGTAAAAGAAAATTAAGATATTTTGTTTTAATATTACAATCATGAAATATGGTAATTTTAAAATTTTATATATTTATTTATCCAGATCAATTTTCAAGTTGAAAAATTATTAACAAATTAACAAATATTGTTGTAAAATTACTCATAGAGTTTTTTCTATTAAACGTTTTTTGAAATATTATATTTTTATGTATTAATTAAAATTACTTAGAATTCTTACACCCCTACAATACTGGAATCCTGGAAATATAGAAGTAAAATAATGAATAAATACTTAAATAAACACGGTAAAGATTTTATTAATAAAAATCGCCATTCGTACATCTTTTCACTATATATTTCGATAGCATCACTATCATCATTAAATTACCTACATTCACGACGGATACTATATTGATAATATATAAACAAATTATAAAATCTATCAATTTTAAATTATAAATACAAATTTTAAACAATTATTTTAAAAATATTTTTTTAATTATTTAACATAACTATTATTAATATACATCAACATACAAAAACTTAGTTAAAAGCATCCAACACACACGTATTCACTGCATTCTGCACATTGATTTTAGGATTAAAAGTTCTTATTAATAATGCTTCACATATCACAGGCTCAAAACAATTATCAAAATATTTTGATAAGATTTTAAAATCAGACATTCCTAATTCTCTCATACATACTTTATTATGATCCTTAATATTGGACACTCCCTTCGTTCGACAGTGTTCTTGAACTCGAGTAAAGAGGTGACGGGAAGTCTCTCCAATGTATGTGGCATTACACTCATTACATATGAATTGATACACGAGATCCGAACACAATCCAATCGGCGTTTGAGATTTACTAACAAACATACTACGTACTTTGCACGATTTTGAAACAATTCTATAATTCAATGTACCCAGCTGTTTACCAATCTTTCTTCTGAAATCTTTATATCCTTCAGAATATGGCAATACCGTCGTATATTTTGGCTCATCTTGTTTGTTAGTATCAATACTCATATTCACTACATCATTCGACATATCAGTCAATTTTCATCCGTCGTGAATGTTGGTAACCTGATGATGATAGTGATGCTATCGAAATATATAGTGAAAAAAAATGAATATTTTACATATTATTTAAGTTGATATTTCTTTCAAAATCTATATGAGTAAAACAATTGAATAAATAGGTTTTTTACAATATTGCTAGATTCAGCGAATTTGTTTATTATTTTTCATTTTTATTCTTTAAAATGCATTAAAAATGTATCAAAACTGATTTTCTGAGACAACTAAAATCAATTTGTTATTTATTTATTTCCTGAGAAAAATGTAAATTATAAAATTCATAAATTTTATTTTCGAAATTTATGTTTATCTTTTTTAGCTCCTTCTGCTCTTATAGCAACTTTCAGTCACTTTGGGAGATTGGATTCGAAAATTTACAATGCTTGTAGAGACATTTTGCTTGCTTTCATTTGTCTAGTTTTGCAAGATTCAGAGAGGATATTTTTGTAAATGCCAGTGACATTTCTAGAAGTTACATTTTTGTACACAAACTATTTTTCAACATTAGTTATATAATTCGGTATGTTATCCTAATGTAAGATTATTCTTTTTCTTGTTACTCTTAAGTCACGCGTTCTTTGATTATCACTATAATTTTAACATTTTCTACGGTGAAACAAGGCCATTTTATAAAGACCCACTATAAATCATTTTTATGAAATTTCATTTATTTTATTTCATTTAATGTTATACATTTCTTTATCCAGTTATATATTCTTTCTAAATCAACAACTTATTTTAACTCTTTTACTCCGAAATTAAATATTAGGTTTGGACGGACTTTCACAGTTACGCCGTAGTGTCGTTTAGTTATTTACAGAGACTAGTGAACTGTGTGAATAGTACTTACAACGCATGCACCGCATATCCTCTACATAGCCAAAAATAAACTGCGGTAATCAATATTTGAAACCACTAGGAACGGCTTTCCATCCATATAAAATATTAAGAATTAATTATATCGTTTAATTACAAATTAATTATTTATTTTTATTTATTTGTTCAATTATTTTTATATATTAAATTAAAGAATTCCTCAAAATATTTCTCGTATACTCCATTAATGATTCTGAGCATTTATGGTTTCTAAAATTTGATTTTTGACTTTCCATTTTCATATTTATTTTCAAACTTTCTCACAATTTATTTTCCTATCAACAATAATTTATTATTTATCATTCATTAAAGATGTATTTTATAAAATTTTACTTTTAGGGTGGGGGTATGAATTCCAGTACTGTAACCCCTTCGAATCAACAATTTCAAAAGATTAGACTATTTTTTCAGTTTAAATCTTTGTTTGTCATATTCAGTTTATTAAAACAAACTAAACTTCGTAATTTCATAGTTAACAAAAAAATTGAAAAATGGTAAATTTACTATAGACAATACAATACACTCCTTAATTTTTATATACATCATATGCATTATGTATGTTTTCTGAGATATTTCAAATAATTAAATCATATATATGTATATAAGAATTAGGGATTTCCAAAGGTTTGATTATTGGACAATTAAAACAAAATAGTTTCCTTATTTTAAATATAACTAAGAATTTAGCATACATTAGCATAAAAACTCATGCAAAAATAGTGATTGTGTAAACATTAAAAGTTCATTATGAAAAAAAATTAATTATATTTAAATTTTATGCATAAATTATTCTTTGATTATTTGTCAATTTTTCAATTTTTATTAAACAAAGTCTTATACCTTAGCTTTTTCAAAAACCAATTTCAAATATTATATAAATATATTACTCAAGTATTTAACAGTTAATGGAAAATAGCATTTTATTATTTGATAAAATAAATGACATATATTTGTAAAACATCCAGCTGATGTAATGCAGTGCAAAAGGGGCTGTACCACAATATGACTGAAGAAGCGCCATTATTAAACTGCGCTGTGATGCAAACTGCCTCTATGCTTCACCCTGTCGGCAGCTCTGAATTTCTTTGGAATTGTTTTCTTAATTCATTTTACTTTCTTTATACGTACTTATATTAAAGATGGAGATACTGAGTGTTCAAACAAGAAATAAAGTTATATTTTATATTTCTGGCCTAAATGAGTTAATAGATGAAGATTCTATATATCTTATTATTTGAACACAAATTGACATAAAATAGAATTCGATAAAAAAGTTTGTAAAGTTTGTACGAAATTTATACAAGAACACTTTCCCAATCATAATTTATTACAAATTATAACACTGAAAAATCGGTGTCCTATCGCCGTTACTCACCCTCCCCCCTCCTTCTATCACTAAAATAAAACTATCATTACTCATATAAACCAACCTTGCATCAAAGAGGCACCAATATAACTCCAAAGATTCTCCACAAACGACACTTCATCAACTATCGAAATATCCAAACCTAAATTCCAAGCAGATAAAGGACTGTATTTTGATAACATTACACCTGTGAAGGCCGAAATCAAGCAGCTCAAAATGCACAACAACCAAACATGATAATGTAAAGGTCTTAAATAAATTCTATTAACAACCGAAGTTTACAACTTAAACTTTACCTAAGTATATTCCATAATTTTGAGTCGTTTTCTGGTTTATGAGCAAATATTTGAATGGATTCCCAATAAAGTGTTTCAGAGCGGTAGAAACCTTTAAGATTATATGCCACACCAAAGTCTCTTCCAATTGCAATGAGGGATTTCTGAAAGTTTGATTATTTGATAATTAAAAGAACAAAATAGCCACCTGATTTTCAAGATCATAAACACAAGCGGAAAAGTTTTGACGAACATACACCTGAAATCTAAAGAAGAAAAGAATTAATATAAGGAATATAATAATATTTAAGGGGATACTTTATTGGTTGTCGGGATTCAATGTATTTCAGAACTTCAATTATATATCCTTCGAGTTTGGATATTTCTGAATCGGTGCTTGTAACATTGTAAATGAATGGCTCTTCCTTTATTTTTTAATAAATATTCTTTTAAGCATTGTAAAATTCTTTAAACTTATAATTTTATGATTGACCAGATTATCACTAGCAAGGTTTATAGTTTACAATAAACTTATTAATACAATAATTACATTTTTGCACATAATATAATTAATTAATTTAATCAAAATAAAGTTAAAACAAATTTGTAAAAAACAAATAAAAATTAATTAAATATAAATAAAAAAAATTATAAGAAAGCTTGCAACAAAAAAGTAGAATTTAGAAATTATACAACTACAATTAAATTAAATAAAAATAATTATAATAATTATATAAAGTATTTTAGAAATTTTTAAATATATATTTATTAGAAAAAGTCTAAATTGATAAATAATTGATTATTTAAATAAAATTAAAAATATACTTTTTAAAATTAATGATATTTGTATAATTTGCATATCAAATCTATAAAATCTATAGATTTTTTTATCCTATCTGATGATGACAGGGGAACTATATAAATATATCGTAAAACGGATGTTTGAGTGTCACTTTCTTATAATTAAATAAGACAAGGAAAAATTTAAATATAATTAAAACAAAATATTTCGTTCTTTTTTAGTTTATTTTTAATGACAGAATTTACAATGTTTAAATCATCTATATAGAAAAAGTTCCCGACAGGTCATATGAAATATTTTATAATATAAAAAATATTTCCACAAATTAAAAGAAAATCTACCAATAATGAAATGGGGAACATTTTTATAAAGATGATCTATCAAAAATAAGATATATTAATGCATTCACTGACAAAAAGTTCATTTAAATGCAAATTTTTTAAAACTTTTAAAGAAGCTTTTGACAATTATGATAAAAATATTTAAAACTAAAATCTTATTATAAATAAATTCTTCACATAAATTCTTCAAATTATAAATAAATAAATAATTCTTATATTATAGAATCGATATAACATAAAATTGTTTTAATAAAGATAAAATGAAAATTTTGTTACAAAGAAACAATAATGAAAATGCATTAGGAAATATTAGAAAACTTTTATTAATGGTATTTTCATTTTGTTAATCATAAAATCGTTTTAAATAATTTTAAATTATAAAAGAAATTTATAAAGTTGGATGAGTATTGGTGCAGATTGCCATATGTTTTTAAGATATCAATTTATATGTTATTTTGTCAATTAAATGAATAAAGTTTTAATTATTTACGATTTCCTCTTGCCATTTATATTAAAATACTACTATCATTATTTTTAAAATCGAAAACTATTTCATTTTATTGAATATATGCTTTACAGCAAAAGGCTTATATAATAGCAATTACTTGTTTAATATATTATTATTATTATTATTATTATTATTATTATTATTATTATTATTATTATTATTATTATTATTATTATTATTATTATTATTATTATTATTATTATTATTATTATTATTATTATTATTATTATTATTATTATTATTATTATTGTTATTATTATTATTATTATTATTATTATTATTATTATTATTATTATTATTATTATTATTATTATTATTATTATTATTATTATTATTATTATTATTATTATTATTATTATTATTATTATTATTATTATTATTATTATTAATATTATTATTATTATTATTATTATTATTATTATTATTATTATTATTATTATTATTATTTTTATTTTTATTATTATTATTATTATTATTATTATTATTATTATTATTATTATTATTTTAACCAATTAAATGATAATTTAAGCTTTTTACTGCGAATAATATATTTAATACAAATTTAAAAATTTTCGACTATAAGAAAGCCCTTATCGATTTCCTGAATTTAGCTTCTTCTATTTTCAAAATGCTATTTGATCGTCTCTTTAATTTCCTCTTTCTTACTTATCATTGGTTAAAAATAATAATAAACTTTTTTCTGAAGAATTTACAATTTAAAATTTTTTTTTATTAAATATCCCTTAAAATTTAAACAAAACACAAAAAACATTTTTAAAATTTTTAAAGCTTCTATAATATCTTAAATTATTTATAAAATATAGCTTCCGATAACTATTTATATACGCAATTTGAAGATGTCAGATTTAATTAAACAATTCTTACCATAAACAGACGGTCAACAATCAATACTAATAAAAGTTTATTATTATTTTTAACAAACGAGAAGTAAGAAAAAGGAAATAAAAGAGACGATTAAATAGCATTTTGAAAATAGAAGAAGTTATATTCAGGAAATTGACAAAGGCTATCTTCTAGTTGAAAATTTTTTCATTTATATTAAATATATTATTCGCAACAAAAGGCTTAAATTATCATTTAATTGTTTAAAATTTAATTAATGCTGCAATCAAGAAATCATCACTTTATATTTCATTATTATTATTATTATTATTATTATTATTATTATTATTATTATTATTATTATTATTATTATTATTATTATTATTATTATTATTATTATTATTATTATTATTATTATTATTATTATAATTATTATTATTATTACTATTATTATTACTATTATTATTATTATTATTATTATTATTATTATTATTATTATTATTATTATTATTATTATTATTATTATTATTATTACTATTATTATTACTATTATTATTATTATTATTATTATTATTATTATTATTATTATTATTATTATTATTATTATTATTATTATTATTATTATTATTATTATTATTATTATTATTATTATTATTATTATTATTATTATTATTATTATTACTTGATTATTAAAAACTAGAATTTGAAGTTCTTTTGTTATACTTTTTGCTCATTAATTATCTTTTTATGATATTAAGTGGCATTGTTTTGAATACTTTAAATATTTTACTTTATTTTAATATAAAAATGAATTAAATTTGCATATTTATTTGAAGATCCTACAATTACCCTTAAGTTCAATCACTAAAAAAATTGTATTAACTATTAATTAATATATCAAATGAATTAATTTTATTTTAAAATTGTAAAAAGCGAAGTTTACGAAAATTCGAATACACAATTCTAAAAATGTAAAAGAAATTAGAAGATATAGTGTGAAAATTTTAAAATTTGGGAAAAAATGTTTAAAGAATAAATATTCACGACATCCCGGATGAGCTTCCAAATTTGTTTAAATAATATTGAATTATAAAAACAATTTCATTTTTATATAAAAAGCTAATTGGGATTATTTAAAATTCTTGAAGGTATTGAAAATACTAATAATTTGCAAAATATAAATTTCAGAAGATAATTAGTAATAATTGTAATAATATTAGTAATAATAGTTATAAAAAAATATCATACCAATGATATACATAATCTAATAGTTGTCATATCTACAACGGCCTGACAGGACACATTTGTTACTGGAAGCCATACGTTGTTATTGAAGAGTTTTGAGACATAAAACGAATACTGATTAAACATTTTCCATATTGTAATAATACTAATGAATTCGTTGATATAAATTTGAAGTTTGCGTCCATATTTTGCAAATATCTTTGTGTGTTTTGAACAATATCGTTGGCTAAACTTATTTCTGAAATCTGAAAATATAAGGATTTAGTATATTTTTGTTACTAAACATTTTTTACTGATATTCTCAATTACATATTCTCAATTGCCTTTTTCAAGTGACTTTTGATTTACTTGAAAAAGAGTGCCGAAAATTCGTGAGTATCAACAAACATCGATATATTATAAACTCTCTTTTTAATTCAATGGATAAAATAATTAGTGGTGAAATTGGAAGAAATAAAAGTTCATATTCATATAATATATTCACTATATATATATATTTACTGTATATATTCACTAACTATCATGGTTAAAAATAAATATTGTTATCAAAATAGTTTGAACAAGAATATAATAAAAATGTTATATTGTAAAATCAAAAATTTTAAATATAATATACATTTTATTTACCAATTTCATCCATATTATCATCTGGTTATTATTACTATTTGACTTTGAATAATCTGGAAATAAACTAAGCACCAAAAACCACTTAACCTCAACCGCACAGTCTATCAAAACATGTAGTTGTTCAAGAATGTTCCCGCTATAATACGTGACTAGCGGGATGCATTTTAACTAATAAAGTGTGAAGATATCATCAACATCGTCACCGCCTCTAAAAACTTTATATATTTGGTACTAGATACGTTTAATGAAATGTTACGAAAACGTCGTGTACTACGTTATAGGGTTAATACCAGGCATCAATAAATAGTGATAAATGCAAAATCTACAAAACGCACGACAATGAAGGATGGTCAGTATATTTTAAGAGTAAATAAATAAAAAGAATTTATGAGAAATATTATAAATTTTCTATTAGAGTTCTAAACTTAGCATTCTATGCATTTCATAATATTTATAATTTTTAAGTCGAATTTTATTAGGAATTCCTCAATAAATTCTATCAGTTTTTCTGCTTTCAAGTCGCAATTATTTTAAACAAAAAGGCTAATTAACCACTTTCATTCAATTAATAGGAATTATAAGGAACTTTCTTTAAGAATGGAATTTTCAAATTAAATAGTTTTATAAAATATTTTCTGACTTCGTTTGCTAAATTCTCTAACAAATGAATAAATAATTTTTTTTAATGTTCCATTTTTGAAGAAATATTACCTAATTTCTATATTGAAAAGTGAGTATAATTTTACAGATTTTGTCTTATTATTATTTCAGAAATGTTACAAAATGTGACAACAAAAATATAACATCTGTGCAATTGTTAATAAACGTAAGAGAAAGGAAATATTTGAATAATAATTAAAATTAGTAAAAATATTATGAGTAATAATCATAGAGCTCCCACCTTTATGATGGTGCTAAGCTCCATATTTACTCTCTTTTCCCTATAATTATATTTTAAATGCTTTTTTTAATTCCAGAAAGCTATACTTGAATCAAAACTGTACGGTTTCCAACTATCTAGTTTTTAGCAAAAAAAGTATTACGCAAGGATTTATCCCAAAACATAAATACAAATGTTAATAGTACAAGTAAAAATGCAATTAAATAAATAAAACTGACAAACATTTAAAAAAAATCCAGAAAAATTAATTTAGAATAATTGGTAAATGAAATTCCCAAAATTTGTTTTACATAGGAAAAATATAAAATGTTTTACTAATATTGACTTCATAAAAATATTTCCATTACTGTATAAATAATTTTGATCGGTGGCGAATAATTAAGAATTGCAGTTATAGAAAAAGATAAATTCACATACAAATTTATATCACAAAAATATTAGCAAAAACAGTCTGATTTATTTCATTTATTTACTTCTATAAGAGTCTCACTACTTATTGAATACACCATGTAGCTTTAACATTGCATAAAAAGAAGTGAATCATTAAACTCGACTTATTTATTTCAGTTGGAAGTATTTATCATTTCAAAACTATTTTCTTAATTATTTCCATTTTTCCTTTAGTATCAATAGTCATCCTTATTTCATGTGTCCACCGTAACTAAGACTTTATTGCATATATTCTTCTCATGGTTGTCATACTTATTTGATACAATACGTTCTATTACTTTATTTTGTACATTGTATCTTCATTGGGTTTTAATTTCGTTACTGAAAATAATGTTTGCAGATTACGAATTTCTAGATTTTCCTGATGTTATTGTATTTTTATCTTTTCAATTGCCACTTTAAAATATCTTCATTATCTATCATTGCCAAAGGCTATTTTTATCGTAGATCCTTTGCACATAAGAGTTTTGTCAGTTGCACTACAATTTTTAAGACAAATTTCTGAAACTTTTGTGTCAAGAATTATATTAATTGGTCTGAAATATGACTCAAATACATTAACATCTCTCATTAAATTAATTGATCACTACCGTCTTCCCTCGAATAAAGGGACCGGTCCTTCTATTCGATTTCTTTTTTTATATTGATATTTTAAAAGTTGTTAAAAAAATTGAATATAAGGACTAAATATAACTACAATTTTGCACCACATCTAACGGCTGTAAAATCCCCGTTAAATTCGGTGGAATAAGTACTATAAATATATTCATTTTTCCCACTTTTTGTTTTTATATAGTTTAACGTGAGGACCATAACTATCGATCAAAAGTAAAATTGGTTGTCGATAAAACGAAGTTTCTATTCTTTTTACGATGTTGTTTTTAATGTAATTGTCCAAAATGTCGTCGTTTCACATCCCTGTTTTGTTGACATCAACAAGACAACCCTCACTCACAGTCGGTTTATTTTTTAAATTCGAAAAAAGTATATGAGGTGGTAAAATTTTGCCTACCATTGTTATACTAAATGTCACAGTACATCGCTTGTGAGCTGATGATGCCTTTCGAAGTAAGATATTATGAGAACCTTTTCGTGTTATAGCTGATTTTGGTTCACTTTCAAAATAACGAGGTACTTGGTCCATATTGATAACATTATTTGGAGTAATATGTGAAATATCTTTTCGTTTATTTGAAATATTTTTTCGTGGAAGCTGGTAATGATGTTTAACACATTCTCAGGTAGCTGTCGCGATGACGTCTGACGTCTGGAAACTAAATTAAACCTTTTTTAAAATTTTCTAGCCAACTTTTAGTGACTTTAAAATCAACGTAGTCCTGCCTTTTATCTTTATCATATAAAATTGCAGATAAATCTTTAGTTTTAATTTGTATATAACTATCTTTCACCTGTAGTCCATTTTTATTCCTTTCAGCCACTGCTCCAGTTCTGCAAATTTCAATAATTCTATATTCAATAATTCTATGTCTACTTTTAAACAAACAACATTCGTTTCAGTAGAAATCATTTTATAAAAAAATGTAACAGATTTACATGCACGTTCAATAGTAAAAATGATTCCAGAAATTTTTATAACACTTGGTTCATCGTTAAAATTCAATTTTGATATATTTTCCAAGTAAGATTGATAAAGAAATTTGATGCACTTGACCGCATTTTCACAAATCAATAGACCAAAAATTCTTAAACAAATTCAAAGCAAATATTTATTTGAATTAGCACAAATTCTAACCTATTTAAACAAAATCTAAGTTCATCAAAACTTAATCCAATTAATGTAATTTCAACTAAATTCAAATTAAATTAATTGACGTGCACCAAATTTAAAAAATACATACACACACAATCTAAATACAGCAAAATATAAATTCATACATCAAAACATACACCAAACACCACTGAGATACATTTTCTACAGTGGTGGTTACATTCACCTAATTAATAAATTTCATTTTTCTAGAAATTTATTTTCGCCATTTAATTTTAAGTAAATTTTAAGACTTAAGTGAATTTTAATCCTATATAGATATGAGATCATTATTCAAGTCTTAAATATTACTTTTAGTCAACAATTGTATTATAACAATATTGGATTTCAGGTTTTTTTAAGAATTTTATGAAATTCATTTTTAAGTATTTCGATATAATGTAAGTCAGATATATTTTTAATTATAATTAAATAATTAAATCAATCACCAAAAATATGTATTTTTCTAAAACATTTCGGGAAAAATCACCGAGTATGAATAAAATAATTTTTCAAATTTTTGTATTTTTCTTTTCCGAGCTTTTTGTACGATCCAATAATTAATTTATGGTGAAATAGTGAATTATTTCGTCATTTTCATGACAATTTATCGCAGTTTCAATAAAAATACATTAAAAAAATTTCCAGCAATCTATTTTTCTCTAAAAATTGTCTAAAATAAAGTTATCTCAGCGGGGCATTTCTATGAATCGAAAGTTTGCATGTGTGTTTTAGTTATGTGTTGTGTTTCTGTGCAGTATTTTATTTTTCTATCACTTTTTAGATTTCTATAGTGTAAAATGAATCTCATTGCACTATTAATGAGAACATCAACGTGAAATCCAAGTAAGTATGTATGTTTCTATAATGTAAGATTATTGATTTTTTCTATATTATAGGAAACGTATCTCAGTGATGTTTGGTGTAAGCATGAAAATAAAAGCAATTGCCTGATTGGATATACGCAAAAAATGCGCAAATGATTCCAAAACTATATCCATTCTAGATAAAGCATCATAATTTGAATGCAATTTGCCTTGGCGATATTCTACGTTAATATTAAGGCTACTCAAGAAATTCTTTCTGAAATTTTTCTTTACATAGGTAATATAATTCCGGCTGCGGAATAATCTAAAGTAATTCTAAGATTCCTAAACTTTTTGTGATCGCCATGCTATATAAGAAAAAAACAAAGTTATTAAATTCTCTTCCATTATAACGTAATCTCAGGTATTAATATCTAAGACATTCAAGACAGTTATGTAATCATGGTTATGAAACATGAGACTTGATTCATTAAAATTTCATACACGTAACAATGCACACATTCATTCATACTTCAAGCAATTAATTACTTTAATTATTAACTAATTATAATATTAATTAATATTTAATTAATTTATTCTAATTTTAATATCCACACTACACTTGGGAGTATTTATTTTAATTCTTCCTATGCGACAGAATGCAACTATTCTGATTAAAACAAAACACTTTATTATATACATTCTAAATAATACGGAATTAGTTTTATTTACAAGCAAATTTAATAAATAGAAAGATTTTTCTACTTATCAATCTAAATAAATTTCAATTCAAACTGTAAAACTTTTAAATTTTCAATTAAATTAATTGATAAATCTCGTTAATTTGAATAAAACTTAATAAAACATGCATGCAGCTGTGAGGGAAATCCATTCGACTGGATAAATTGCATTTCCATTGTTTTAATGCAATGGAAATATTTATATCTCGTGGTTAACTTTGTCGATTATCTCTTTCCTGTGTTGTGTATTGTTCAATGTTTAATTAAATTAAAATTAATTAATTAATTAATTAATTGATTGATTAATTAAATATTTCAAATTAACAGTGTACCAAATAGTCAAATAATTATTAATTTTGTTTGTCTAGACTGGCAATAATATGTCCTTCATCTTTTCGATATTCTTAGCTCTGTAATTTATTTATTTTATGTATTTTCTCAGTAAAATTAATTTTTTCTATAAATAATTTTCGAATTGAAAGTAAAATAAAAGAAAATTCTTTTGCAAAATATAAGTTTTCAAAAATGATTTTTGATATCTGAATAAATGTTTTTTTTTACTATACGAATGTCAAACCTACTTTTTTAATTTTTATAAAACCTCTTTATTGGAAAATAATGTTGTTTTTTAAGTTATCTGTAAACATTTTTGTTAGATTTAAATAAAACTTCGGTTAAACAGCCATTATTATTTTAACCGTACATATGAAAACTCCCAATAATATATTAATTTATTACTATAATGTTATCACTATTGTTTTTCTCCCTTTTGTTTTTTTTTATTTTCATTTAGTGAAAAGTATGTGAATTGATTTGATCCAAGGACAGAAATAAATTTTTAATTAATTCTCTATACGTAAAACTTAAAATATTTAACTGTAAAAATAAAAATTAAAATATATTATTTACTGGCGAAGAATGAAAAAAATGCTTTTATTGGTGATATTTTTTTTATAATAAAGTTGTATTGTTAATATTGTTATTTTTATTAAATCCTTTATATTAACTTCACCCGCATGGAATGAATGTGATACACAAATCTTGCGGAAGCTCATTTACACCCTCCAAGTCATCCGATGAAACTTAAGCAAATAGACTATATTTGTTGATGAAAATGCGTTTATTTAAGTTTTGATAACACACTCACACATCGCTTTTTTTTGAATTTTGTAAATAAACTGATCTTCACAGATCAAATGGACCTAATCATTGAAAAATAAAATTTGCCACTGAATTTGCCATTTCCCGGTGTTGACAGAAATGGAACGAATTTACAAACTTCTCTTCCCAATATGAACTAATGACAGAATAAAAACGATGTTCCTCATTTTCTTTAAGTATGACAATTTCTTCTTGTAGATTTATAATTAGTTGATTCATTTTTCAAAGTATTTTGTGTCTAAAGTAAACAAAATTATGTTTTAATTCAGAGCAAGAATGAATTTGAAAAATGATTTGAAACCGTAACATTTCGCATATAAAGGATAGTATCCCATGAGCTATAATTTTTAATTAATTTAATTTTAACAACATTACAAAAGATCATTTTTAAATACAAAACTTTTTTAAAATAAAATCTGGATCATTAAAATCTAAGAGAAATTCTAGTTCAAGAGAAATTCTAGTTTCCTATAAATTTATCATGAATTAAGATAAAAAAAAGTTGAAATTAACTATCCCCTGACTTTAAAGAAATTATTTTAAATAATTTACAATAAAAAACAAATTTTTTAATATTTTATTATTATAAAACTTTTGGTATTGAACCATAAAAATATCATATTTGCCAATAAATTATTAATTGTAACAAATTATTTCCTTAATGTCTAATTGAATTTCTATAGCTTAATGTCTAACAAAACTACCCTAAAAAGTTGTTAAAAAATTGCTTCCTAACCACTCATTAAATTCATATATAAAAAGTTCAAATAGTTGCTTCATTACACCTAAATTCCACTATCAAAAATTGAAATTAAAACTTCTACCTAACCAGTTCTGATAAAATATTGCCATATTCCACGATCTTTTCGTCAAATATTCACATAAAACATTGCAGTAAAATCGACTAGAAAAAGTAATTTCTAAAATGATTTTACTCAACCCTAATACATTCGTTAGTACTCCCTCAAAATCATCTCAGTATTATCTCACACAAGTCTAAATTATATTCTACTAATTAATTAATTACAAAATTTTTCATTCTAAAGATGGGACATAAATATCGATAAGTTATCGACGATAACTTAAATCAAATTAATATTTATAGAAGTTATTATAAATTCATAAAAATCTCTATAATGGTCATTGGTCATTGGTAGTGGTATTGTATTTTAGTATTGGTCGTAGTGAATTCTCACATTGAGTGGGTTGTACTGTAGTGTGTGTAGTAGTCGACGAGTCGGGATGGAGTAGCCTTAAGAAAGTTACCATTTGTGTACGTGTGTGTGATCAGTATGACGACATAGTAACTAATGACCTTGGTCAGTATGTGGGGTCATCGACTGGTCAGTACGTGTGGTCAGTTAGTAACCCGTGACCATTATAGTAAGACCGTATTGTATTGACACATACTATGACGTAAGCATATGGACAGGCGCCTGGCAATATGTGTGATCAATTATTATATAATATTTCGTAATCACAAGTATCCTCCCTACCCTAGCTTGTATCTGGCGGGCTCACATCCTACAAATCAACATACAGCAACTATATTCATGAGAATTCTCAAAAGGATTTTCTCCAAAAAATCTGATCAAATTAATAGCACAAAATATAAGATTCTCGAATACCGATAATTTTACAATTTAAAAAAGACAAATCTTCAAGAGAAAGAATTTTTGTATTTTATAAATCTGTAAAATAATTTCTCCAGTTTTCTTTGCTTTTATTCTTTTACATGTGATTTCACTTACTTTCCGATAACAATATATATTCTTTATTCTAAAAATTCCCACTAATCTTCGTGATTAAATTCTTCGTCGTGGTCGGTTTCCAGTGTTTTTCTAAGATGGGAAATTAAATTTAACAATAAAATTTTTATTAATACCTCTCTTGTCAAACGGTGAATTTTGTTTTTCAAATTGTAATGATCAATGACGTTAACAATTTTTTAATGAATTAATTAACTAATTTGATTTTGGTGTTTAAATCTTATCGCGACTCTCACCAGAAATAAGTAGATTTTTCAATTCGAAATTCCATTTATTTTTAATCCATTAAATTTTTATCCTTTTTCATTAATCAATACTTATTTTCACTTTCATATTTTATTTAATATTTCTATTAATTTATTTTTTGCAACGTTTTTAAATACTTTTTTGATACAAAAGTTTTATCATCATCCACAAAATCATATTTTCTTTTTTAAAAGAATTAATAATAATTATAAATATTATTTTCATATAAATTCCACAGGCAGCCTACCCACGAGAATAGTTCTTAGGTAATTTTTTTAAAAATATACAATATATAATAATATCTGTTTATTAAATATTATTAATTATCATAATAAATTTTTTCATTTTTTGTTTCATTGGTGGGCTTCATTATAAATATGATATTTCAAAGTGAAAAAAACAGTTCCATCAATATAAAAGATTTTATTTTCTATAAAAATAGATATATTTATATTTGAGAGAATATTTTAAACATTTTAATTTACAGTAAATTAATATAATTATTTTTACTAGATTTTCAGCATTACAGATAACTGAGAGATTCATGGACTGTTGATGATTCCAAACATCGCAAGATTTTCCTATCAGAATCCACTGATATAACGAAGTCATGAGATCATTTTTCTTAGCCTAAATTAAAATTTTAATTTTAATCAAATTTCAGAATATATCTATTTATGATTTTATCAGTAAAATCTTTTACCTTCTAAATCAAAGTCTGCCAAACTTTCTAACCTTACAACACACAGGGCGGGGATGAATTAATTTGCGATACATCAGATAAAATTCCCTTTAAAATTTTAATATATTTTACTAGTATGAATGCATAAATTCTTATTATAATAAAATAATATAATAACATATGTATGTACATAAGAATAATAGAAGCATTAAAATGTATTTATCAACTGATATAATATAGTTTTGAATATTTGAATGGCGATCGCTGTAATCTGAAATAAGAGCTTCGTTTCGTATTTGTTCCATTTACACGACTGAGATTGGCAAAAGCAAACAAGCGGCCATAACTAAATGTAAAATCTGTACATAGTGAAGATTTTCACGAATTAAACTAGATATTGAACCAAAACAATGGTTTGGTATTTCTTTTCCAAACTTGAAATGAAAATTGATATTTCTATTAGGTGAACTTTGAACACTGATGAGACAGAAATATATGTATGACAAAGAGATTGATGTTTATATGCAACGGTATGATTTTCCACGATTTGTTACGATTTCAGATTTTTGAATTCATTTTTAATTTTCTTTTGATCAGTTGAAAAACAAGGTAGCCAGATTATGATAAGATTTAAACAACGTCATTTTTTTCTTTAATAATATATTTGTAGTTTTAATTTAAATTATTAAAAAAATTAAATGTGTATGTTTCAGGCCCTATCAAATACAGCATAATCAAATAGATTTTACACAAAAACACAATATTCGATATGTAAAAATGTTTCAACGAATAAAATTTTATTTTTTGAAGAATCAATGATAGATAAAATTTTTAATTTTGTGACAGAAACTCTACCTGAATTCAATGTTACTATTCTAGAATTATCGGGAAAATCAAGAAGAAAAATTAGTTATCGCAATTGTCGGCATTGTTTAGGCACTTTTATAAATAGGTGTATTATCTTGGAATAGTCACAGTAGATAGCCATGTGGCTTTCGTTGAACATGTCTGCACTTCTGTATAAGATCATTCTAGCATGTGGAGTTTATGCGAACATTTTTTCCAAGAAAATCGACGAATAAAACACTCGTCTTATCCCAGAAAATTCTCAGTATCAGATAGGTGCTTCCCGGAACCAGATTCGTCTGGAAATCTCTATTTAGTTGATTATCATCTTGATTTGAGAACGTAAGTGTGAGTAGTGTTTCATCTTTAATTATGATTTTATTCAGGAAACTGTCTTCATGTTCTTCGAAGATGCAAAGATTTGCCAAGTATCATTTCAGGATTGCGAGAAAGCAAGAACCGAACCTGGATTCCAATTTTCAAATGCCAAAGTCACTCAAAAGGGTTCCCACACTTCCTTTACTCACATTCAATGTCTCTAAAAGCCTGCTCGTGATGGTTTATTGCTTTTCCCTCACGATCCTGGCACATTTCGCTTTCTTTTCATAAGAAATTTAACCTTGGCGACCATAGTTTTAATCATCAAACACTGATACTCGACCATGTCTAAACAGACTAATCCAATGGTAAATGGTGGTATGTAAATGGGAAGTATTCCCATAAATTTCCATCATCTGAGTTAAATTTGTCTCACTTTTATCTCCACACAAAACGAAAGATTTTATTACTGTGATATTTCACTAGATGTAGAATGACTAGCGCAAAATTTTGAAATGACGCTAATGCAATGTTACAACGTATTGCAGTTGCATTAGGGTTACCCTTTCTTTTTAATTTTTTTACTTGAAACTAAGGATTAGAAAGCAAAATAGATTGTAAAATAAAAAAAATCGCCAGATTAGCCGAAGTTTAAAGGGAGATTTCAGTTGAGAGAAAAGAATTTCAATCTATAGTTTTTCGTCTATATGAAGAAATTGTATAAAGTGATATATATGTTGTTTCAGTTAAAGCATAAAATTAGACAATGTATATTAGAGTACATAAATGTGATTTTAGTATGCCTTACTTTAGCTAAATATAATATGCATTTTTTATTATTGTTTATGATTATTGTTAATGTATGATAAATTCTATAATATGACCTTATTAACTTATTAAATTATTAACTTGTTTTTATTAGAAATTTGTTGAGCCCAACCGAGTCACCTGTAAAAATACTGTCTCGAGACAGTTGGGGTGCTTGCATGTATGATAAATAATACAAAATAAAATAACGATAACAATATCAAATTACTTAATCAACAGAAATTGAAAGAATTACTTACAATGATTCAAATTCAGTTTATAAGCATAATACATGATAAAAGTTCCGAATAGATGTAGGGATATAAGATAATCTCCTTTTAATTCTTTTTAATTTCACTAGCGATTATTAATTCTTCTATGTTCTTTTGAAGTTTCTTGGTACTTTGGTGATTCTTTCTTAATTGTTTTGTATTGACTTTTTTTCGATTTTTAATTCTTTCAATTGTCTATTGTAAATTATTACTATAGAGAATTACTATATAGATCCTTTTGTTCTTGCAGAGCTCTTGCAGAAACAGATCCATCTAACTGGTACTATTCAAAATCGTCAGGGCTTGCCGGTTGAAGTGAAGAAGAAAATGAAGATGAAAGCACAGGAGGTTGTTGCATTTCAACGTAATCACAAGATCATGGTCCTCGCTTGGCAAGATAAGCGCAATGTCCTAAATGTTGAGCATTTATCACAACAACGAAACAGTTGATTTTGAAAGACGAAGGAAGAATGGAATCGAGACAATACGAAACCAACAGTGATCGTAGAGTACACCCAATAAATGGGTGCTGTAGATCACGCCGACCACTTGACGACAAGCTATAACTTTTGTCGAAAATCTTTCAAGTGGTGGCGCAAAATCTTGTACTGGAGCTTGGACGTCGCAGTTGTTAACAGCTATACACTCTTCAATAGTGAACCAGAAACAGAACGGAAATCAAACGAAAACTCATCTTCAATACAGAAAAGAACTCATCACTGAGCTTGTCGGTGGAGTACGTAATGTTCCTACAAGACGTGGTCGTCCAAGCACAGCTGATGCCGCAGAAAGCTTGAATGGGAAAACTCATTTTTAGATCGAAAGGTGAAAGGCGGTCGAAATCTTAGTCAGTTCTATGGCAAGACATGTACAGCACAACCAGCATTAGTTGGTTGCTTTGAGAAATATCATTCTCAGGCTAACTACAAATAAATTTTACCTTTGGAGATTTATTTTTCAGACCTAACACTTTATTAACTGACTGTAGATCTAATATTGATTAATTACCAAAAGAAAAAAAAAACTAAAAAAAATAATTTTTTGAAAATTTTTTAAAATTTGATTAGGATTGGAACGGGCGGGACACATAAAATAAAGAATATAGGAAAGGGTTAATGATTTAAAGAATCTATTGATTTTTTGGCATACCCTTGTATACTAACTCAGTTTTGTCGTAATTGTACAATTGATCAGCCAAATAATTATTTTCTTGTAAGATTCTTTTGAATTATTCATTAAAAATCGGGATTTTTGAAGCATCATAGAGAAGCTTCTCACCATATATTGCAAATCTGCAATTGTGATAACTACTTTTCCGATGAATTTCATGCCAATCATTAATATTCACAAGATTTGAATTTCAGAAGCTGGCAAAAACAAAATCATTATGTCGATGAATACATATATATAATAATAATAATAATAATAATAATAATAATAATAATAATAATAATAATAATAATAATAATAATAATAATAATAATATTAGTAATAATAAACAATAATAAAAAATGCATATTATATTTAGCTAAAGTAAGGCATACTAAAATGACATTTATGTACTCTAATAGAGAATGCATGCATTATCTTTTTAATGTATACATTGTCTAATTTTATGCTTTAACTGAAACAACATATATATCACTTTATACAATTTCTTCATATAGACGAAAAACTATAGATTGAAATTATTTTCTCTCAACTGAAATCTCCTTTTAAACTTCGGCTAATCTGGTGATATTATTATTTTACAATATATTTCGCTTTCTAATTCCTTTTAAATTGATTTACTTCAATGTTTCCTGAACTATTTTTATTTATTAATAAAGAGATATTTTGTAAAAAATTCTTACTTAATGTTTTTATATAACTAACATTTTTAATATTTTAAAACTCTAGTTTCAATAATCTGATTTTCTATCTATTGAAATTTTTCTTTAATTATCAAATTTATATTTCAATTAGATTTATTTATTATTTTAATTTTAACAAAATAATATGTAATCTAAATTGTATAAGACCAATAAAATAATTTATATCTGTATTAAAAAATTATTAAAAAATAAATAAATAATATTTAATTTTTGATTTAGATTTAGAAAATAAAATGCATTTTTAAATTTTATAAGAGCAATAAAAAAATTTACCGACACAAAAAACTGAGTTGAAATATTTTTAGACTCGGTTACCAACATAATTTTGTACAATTTCCCCTTCACTATCTGCATCATAAATTCATCTATTTTTTCGAAATTTGATAAATTTTCTGTCACATCAACGCAACGAATGTTCAAAATAATTCGGTGTAAATTAAGACAAAATGACAATGCTAAATTAAAATAAATTCGAAAAAAAACTTTAAATTTATCAATTTTTAATACTTTGGTTTGTCACTAATACAATCCAATCATTATTTGGGAGAATCAACTGGGAGACGCTCATGAGCAATTGTTGGTTTATAAATCCTGAATTTCAAATCGTAAAATAGACACAATTTCTTCAAACTTTACCCTTTGAAGTGATATTGACTGGAATGATCAACGGTTGGATTTGTTTTAAATTACTGACATATATTGATAGTTTTAGATCAGAAACAATTGCAAAAATGAGAGAATTGTTGAAAAGAGTATTACCAACTGAAATATATAAATAAATTTCAAAATAATTTTAAAATAACAAAGGCAAACAATCTTAAAAGAAGTAAGAAAATTTTAATCACTTTTAAAAATTAATTTCAAAATAATGAGATTTTGAATTAATAAAAATTTAAAAATTTAATTTCTTTATGAACTTCATTATAAAAATCGGTAATTAGTACTATCTGAAAATCAACATTTTTCTATCGAATGATGCATAATTTATTCAATTTTACCAATTGGTATTTTAAAACTATTATAAAAGCAATATTTTAAAGATGTATTTGCTTAAATAATTAATTTTTTTCATATTATTATTCTTATTATTATTCATAAATCATATTAATTATTTAATTAATTTTAATTAATTTTGTATTATGTAATATGTTCTTACCAATTAAAATTTTTATATTTAAAATTGTATCTTATTATTTATAATTTATTATAATTTTATCATGTTCAAAATTGATTTAATCTAATGTATAAAGATGAAAGTTTGTTTGTTACCCATAGAATTCCCCAACGTTGGACCTAGAAAGCTGAAATTTTGGATGTGACCCTAATTTGACTCATCAACCCTAGGTGACCACCTCTTGGGTACCCTAACCCTACTCAGGGTCACCTTGATTTATTACAGTAGATACCCCAATGAGGTGAAATTGGCAACAATGTTACAAATAAAAGTTGGAAACAGGTCAAGAAAATGACTCTGACAACCAACATGAGAATCCATTTGAATGGAGATAAAGCAGCAGACTAATTTTTCACATCAATTGCTTTAACTTGGCGATGGAAAGTGGCAGGTAGACCCAGCATCAGGAACTATTTTTTTCCCATCAAATTTTTGCACTGTAGCAAAATCACTTGAAGAGTTGAAACATGCAGTTTTTCCAAACATCCAAGACCAGTTTAAAAATCTTGACTGGTTGTGCGAAAGGGCCATTCTTGCTCCAAAGAATTCAAGTTTCAACAGCATCAATTCTCAAATTCACAATTTTCAACCAGGCATTTCAAAAACCTACAAATCAAATGATACGGTTTCAGACCCGGCCCCAGCTGTTTAGTATCCAACAGAGTTTTGAATTCTTTGGAGCCTCCTGGTATGCCTTCACACAACTTGGAACTTAAAATTGGAACTCCTATCATACTTCTGAGAAATTTGGATCCCTTAAACTATGCAATTGAACACGATTGAGCATCAAGAATCTCTTACCTCTTGTTAATAGAAGGCAGAATTTTGACAGGCTGCGCCAAAGGAGAAGATGTTTTCATCTCAAGAATTCCACTCATACCAACAGATATGCCTTTTGATTTCAAGCACCTCCAATTTCCAACCAGGCTTGCATTTACCATGTCTATGAACAAGGCACAGGGACAGTCTTTAAAAATGGCAGGCATTGTACTTGAGGAAGCATGTTTTGGCATGTTCTAGAGTTGGGTCACCAAGAAATCTTTTCATTTTTGCACCAGAAGGAAAAACCAAAAATATATTCTATCGACAAGCTTTATCATAAGTCATATATAAATTACATGTACATTTTTTTAATTAAATTTTCATGTATTTTTTAAATTATTTTTTTTAAATGAATGAATTGAAATTGAATTTCTTTATTTTGAATCTGTTTACTATTTTTTAAATCGTGCAACGTCGAGTACTCTAGCTAGTATTTAATATTTAATCCCAAATTCAACCATGGAAAAAAATTTTTAAGTAATTTTAAAATATGATACATAAATTGTTTTATGTTTTAATAATTTTTTTAATTAATTATCGAGTAACTATGTTTTGTTTAATAATTTAATTATACAGTTGTAAAGACTCCTTCCAAAGGTTGGGAAATTTTTAACAACATTATGGTGGTAAAGAATTTAATGCCTGATTGTGTAACAGAATTAATATAAAACATTATGTATCAATAAAGTTTCATGAGAGATCAGTTTTAATACTTGTTTATGGGTAATATGACTGTTAACTATTGAGAATTTAACTGCCCCATGACCACAAAAGCCAAAACATATTAAAGAAGACTGAATCCCCATAATTACTATTTGATATTAAAGTGTTATCAAAAAAATCTAAGTAAATTTAATCTATTTGTGTTCGTTTTTATCCACTTGCCATAAATAAGGTAATGTAATTTTGAGGCGAGCTATTAGATTCAAAAAGAAAGTAATTCCTTTCATCTGATGGAATAGGCTATATAGGCAAATATGGGTATTTTCATGAAAACCATATTTTTTACAAAGTTTGGAATAGTTTTCCCAGTAGCATTTTTCTAGACTTAAAAAATTTCATAAAATTACCGGGAAAGATTTTGTACATACAATTTTCCAAAGACATAAGAATTACCCACAGATGAAAAGAAAAAAACAAAGTGTCAAATTTAATATAGTTTTATTAGAATTCTGTTTCCTTAGAGAAGTCTATCCTAAGGTTTTGAGATGTTTGGTTAAAAGAATAATAATTGAAGACTTCCTGATTTTTAAGATTGAATTAATTTTACTAGTTCTGTCTAAAAAAAATAAAAAGGAAATACAAGTTTTTTATGTTTAGTAACTGAAAATTAAAATTTTTCCAATTTTCTTGTTACATTATTAAAAATTATGGAAAAATATTTAAAAATAATGTTATAAGTTTTTTAAAAATGTTATAAGTACTCCACATTTAAGATAAAAAGAAAAGTCACTTGGAAACGAATTCGAAAGAGTTTTGTTTTAATGGTTAATTTTAAAATGACAATTTTTTGTATTAGTTATAAAATTTACTTAGTTTTATTAAATTGTACTAAAAAATTTAATAAATTATATTATATTGTATTTATTAAAAAGTTTGACTATAAATCAGTAAAAATTCGCGAATATCAACAAGACATCGATATTTTTACTGATTCATAGTAAAGCTTTTTCATAAATACAATGTTGATTGAAAAGAAATAAGTGGTGAAAATTGAAAAAGTTCTTATAATTATATTATATTGTATTACATATAAAAATATAATATCGATATAGTTATTTTTTTATTTATAAATTATAATTATAATTTTATTTTTAACTCCAGCCTATTATTATTTTTACTATTGTTATTATTATTATTATTATTATTATTATT
This sequence comes from Schmidtea polychroa, assembly GCA_959609185.1. Lineage (NCBI taxonomy): Eukaryota > Metazoa > Platyhelminthes > Tricladida > Dugesiidae > Schmidtea > Schmidtea polychroa. The sequence continues at coordinate 39,146 of CAUHTR010000014.1, read as the reverse complement.
ATTATTATTATTATTATTATTATTATTATTATTATTATTATTATTATTATTATTATTATTATTGTTATTATTATTATTATAAGAGAGAATTAGTAATTTAAGAAAGTCTTACTTGTCAAGCGCAAAGAACAATTACAAATTAATTTATTCACTGCATAAACTTTAGCAGAAATTTGGTCCGTAAGATTAACTTTTTTGAATTGGTATTGCAACTGTTCATCAATCAAGGTAGAATTAAACTTGGCATCATTGACCAAAACTCCTGAATAAAATGATATTGGCGGAATGTAAAGTTTTAAAATCTACCGATATTTATTGCCGAGCATTTGAAACTGTAAATTATCCATAGAATAAAGCCACATTTTGCAAACATAATTTAATGAATTAATTTCTTGCATTAATTTCTTCTTATGTACTTTTTAACCAATCAGAACGAATATTTTATTGAGACCTGACTTAAATACAGAAACTTTTGTTTCATCCATTTAAATTATTATAAATGCAGGATTATTATTATTATTATTATTATTATTATTATTATTATTATTATTATTATTATTATTATTATTATTATTATTATTATTATTATTATTATTATTATTATTATTATTATTATTATTATTATTATTATTATTATTATTATTATTATTATTATTATTATTATTATTATTATTATTATTATTATTAAGTGATGATTTCTTGGTAGCAGCATTTATTATTTAAAACAATAAAGTGATAATTTAAGTCTTGCTGCAAATAATGTATTTAATGAAAAAATTTGGTAAGATATTTTGAAGAGTCGATGTCTTATGAGAAATTATGGTAAAGAAGTAATAATTTTAAATTAAGTAAATTAAAATTAATTAGAGTAATAATTTAAAATTAATGTAAGATATTTTTTTAGAATCGCTTTGCCTGAGAAAATTAAAAAATAATTGAAATTTGTAATGCAAATTTGAATGAATTTTAGAATTTTATTTGAGTGGTTATTTATGTAAATATGGGCGTCTAAGAAAATTAAATTGATTGATAATTTTTAGAGTGATGCTCTCTGGTTTAAGGAAATATTTAAATGAATTTCTATCATTTTTTGTGAATTTTATGTTGACTGAAAGAATTTTTAAAAATTTAAGGTTTTAATGGTGATAATTTTAATTAATTTCTTGATAATTTTTTTTATAGATTTTATAGATTTAATTTGTTTTTTAAGTTTTATTTTGAATAAAATTATTTTTTAATGACAAGTTGATAATTAGAGTTTCTACAGTAATCAATTTTTTAGAATAAATTATTTAAGTGTGATGAGAACAATGACTTTGTAATGATATTAAATTTTGATTGACTAAATGATTTTTTCAATAACTTTACATGTTCTTCTAAGAATATTTCCAAGAACCTTTCAATTTTACCTTAATCAGTTTACTCATTAATAGAACTTTAAAATATTGAAAATCTTAGGCTATTAAAACAGTTAATTTTATCAAGGACATGATTATGGTAAGATATATATTGAAAATTTACATGAAAATTAATGTAGAATCTCTTGAAATTAGTGATTTAGTCTGCAAGGTATATCAGGCTATAATTGCTTGAATATCAATAGGGAAATCGGTGAAGAATTATGATCAATCAATGAGAAAATATAATCTCTAGTTATGTATTTTATGGTAAATTCGGTGAGATATTTTGTTGCTTTGTAGAAAATATCAATATTTTAAGGAAAGTTACATAACCTCAAGGGAAATAGTCGGTATTTAGCAATGATTCAATAATGGTTCATGTGTGAAATTATATTGTTTTATAGGTTTATTAGGTTGTGAAGAATGTTTGTTAAGTGTACAGTAAATTAAGGTTAATTTAAGATTTCTGGTTACCTTTAGAACAAAACTTTTATTTCCCCTCTGCACTGTAGAGGATGGTTACAGTGCAGAGATCCAATATCCACCTACTCGATAGTTTGCATAAATGATTATGACAATAAAAAAACTTTGAAATTAACTATTTTAAAAAATTTTATTTTAAGAAATTTCGAAATTGGATAAACAAGAATGAAAGGTCGTGGAAAATAATTAAAACATTTAAGGATGGTAGCTGATATTATAAAACTTTATCTCAACTAAAGTTCTGTCATTTGTGAATAAAAGAACACTCGAACTCTTGTAAATGCACTTAAAATAAACTAAAACTAATTCAAATTGATATATAAAAAAATAATTATTGTGATCCTTAACCTTTTCCATTCCATAGGAACATATTGTCCAAGAGAAGTTCTGATATATACTAAACATGTGCTAAATGCTTACAAATGTATTGGAATCTAAAATTTCAGTTTTGTACGGTCATAGGTTCGTAGACAAGTCTGTTTCTGTATAATTTTTTCGTCATAATAGTTTACTATAAATTTTATGTGAAATAAAATTTTCATGATATTTAAGAGTGCATTTAAAGAAAATAAAATTGTTTTTACAACGGTAATTGTATTTAATAGTGAAATATTTCATTGATTTATATCAGGGGTGGGCAAAAGTCGGACCGCGGGCCGTATCCGGCCCATTGAAAAATCCCGCATGGAATTTTTTAAATCTCTTTCATGCGATTTTGTTGAAATCAACAGTATTAGTGTGCGTAGTGTACATATAAATAATGAAAATTATAAATAATAGACAGTATTATAATTTTGAACAGCCATAACCATACCACTTTAATGTATGCAACATACTCTAACATATCGCGTGGTTGGCTGACTACATAAAATTGAACGTGTACTCCTCTCACTCTTCGAGGGATGACAGGTCACAGCGTGCGTACTGTTTATTTTGATTTAGCACTGGTCACATATTCGTCGTCATTTCTTTTAAGATCACGTTTCGCATTAACTATAAGTATTCTATTTTAACGTTTAATGTTTGTCTTTTCTTTTTAAAATTCTATTTAATATTATATTTACAAAATGCAATATAAACATAAAAATGTAATAACTATGTATCAATATTAAATATTTTGTATCGATAAGATATAAATAAATAACAAAATAAAATCTGTCATTAACTGTTTTATTTAATGATCATTAATTTAATATAATGCATCATATTTCTTTAAAATTACATAACATATTTTACTGATACAAATTGTTCGCATGTACACCCAAGTAAGACAATTTCTTGGGCAGGAAAAAAACTCCACCCAAAACATTCGTGTGTGCACAACGTAAGCGGTATAGTTCTCTGACTTGGGAGACATTTTGAAAATTTCATTTTGGCCCACATTTAAAAGTATTTGCCCACCACTGATTTATATAAATTATTTTCATTTTGAACATTTTACTAATTAGCAAATATTAAACTATTTGATAACATTCCGAGATAATTGATGCATAATAATACTATTTGATTTCCAATCATTATTATCACTATGTAAACCACTATTTAAACAAACGCTTATCATGAAATTTATTAAAATAACGTTTCAAAAATTAACTGAAACTCTAAATTTAATTAAAATGATTTAGGTTTAATTAAATTATCGGTAAGACTCCTTGCAAATCTTTCAATAACGTTTGTCGATTGCATTTTAGCAAAATCAGTGTGATAAGGTCCATAAAAATTAATCAAACAAATCACTTTTTCATCGTGGTGAAACAATTTGGATTTAATATCCAAAACCTCGAATTCAACATTAAAACGAAAATCAAGAAAGATATTGTGTAAGGATTTTTGAAATGGTAATAAATTGTAATGTTTGGGAGTGATAATGAAATCTTTGTCAACTTTAACGCAGTGTCGAAATGGAGTATCATGAACTTTGAACTGTAATATATATGGCCTGACACATGTTTCTTGTACAAATAATGAACTGATTCCTAGAATCTTTTCCTTTTGCATATAGAAATTAAAAATTAAACATCCACCTTTTATTTGTGCATGTTTTATTTTAACTCTAGACTTTTCCACAAAAAACTCCATATAATTATAATATTCACAGCATCTCGGACATCTTTCAACGAGGAGGTCAATGATTGCCATCATCATACAGACATAATGAAAAATATGGGAACATGTATTTACTTTAACAAGAACAGAATTATCGAATTTGTCCATGCAAATTCCACATTTCTCATGTTGAAGTTTTGCTATTTCTTTTTGTAGTGGCATCAGTCAAAAACATAAATATATAATTATCATATTTATTATATACTACTTTATTACGCAATACTCGACAATTACGTAAATGGAGGGAAAGATTTTGACAACTTTGTGATATAAAGTTAATCTTGAAAATTGAAACATGTCAATTTTATTACAGAACAGTTTTTTAATAAATTTTGTAATCTTGCATGTCTGTCAAAATCATATCATGTGATGAAGAAAATGATTTACAAAGATCCCCGAAGCATTTGAGAGCACAGGAACAAAAAAGAAACGTCTATCACACCCATTTTCGTTATAACCGTAAATATTTTAATACCAATTCCTTCACTCAGTGCTTGGTTTATATTGGGTACCGTTTGATAAGAATAAAATAGAAGTATAAAGTTATGAAAAAAAACTTCATTTTTTAATTCCATTTCTGAAGGATTGATGTAATATAAGTTAGAGAACTTTTTCCAGATGAGTAGTAGTCAAAACAAAATTTCGAACGAGATGAACGCTTGGACCGCCACCGCCAGTTATCCCTGTGGTAACGAAGAGATTTCGACAATTGAAATCAGCCAAAACATACCAGAAATTCAGAATACTTCAACAATTTCCAAATTAATGGATGAGAATCGTCAATTACGTTTGGATATGGATAATATGAAGAAAATAATGGACCAAATGAGAAAATCAATTGAAGATTTACAACAAAATATCAAAGACTCTGAGAAAATTCGAGAAAAAGAGCAATATTTAAACAAAGTTTCCCGAATTTCAAATAAATCTCCAGAAAATAAAATTAAAAATCAAGATTTAATTAAATTAAATCAAGATTTAAAATTTAATTTCCAAGAAAATGAGAAAAATTTTAATTTTACAAATAGTAAAATTTTAAAATTTCAAGAAAATAATGAAAAATCAGATTTAAATTTAAATTTAAATTTTAAAACAAGAAGATATAGTAAAAATGATTTAAAAAATTTAAAAATGAATAAAAATGATTTTAAACCAATGGAAAAATCACAAAATATTTTATATTCCAAATCGGTTCCAATTGCAAATGGAAAAATCATTACAAAATCAGAGAACTTTTTCCAGATGAGTAGTAGTCAAAACAAAAAATGACATTCCTTCAAACATCGCATGACTAGCACAGGCAGCTATCGAGGCTCAAATAAGATCAATTATAAAAGAGCCCAAGAACAAAGATAGCATAATCTGTTACATAAAAAATCCAGTGTGCTAATGACTTAATTTCAAACAACAGGACTGGCCTCTTTAAAAAGTTAAAAATGGATGCCCTTGTTGGATGGGAGATTACTATTTGGCTAATCCATTGGAATAAAAGTCATTGGACTGTATACCTTGCAGAAAGGAAAAACAGGTGTCCAATTCATAAATCAAAATTGCAGACTTTTAACAGTCATATAAGAAGAGATGAACAAAAATTTTCAAAAAATACAAAATCAATAAGAATAGAGCTTTGTTTTTCAAGACTATGTAATTACAACACAAACGGTTTTGAAGAAAGGTAATTTAGAACAATAAATGATTACATTAACGCGTCACTACAGGATAAAAGAAAAAAGACCGGGCAGATATTCTCCCAGAGATAGAGTTCACACTGAATACGACTGTGCAGAAGCCGATTGCTCGTAGCCCAGCAGAATTTATATCTGACGGAAAATATACAGAGAACATTGATGTTCTAGGTTAAGATCAGCAAAGAAATGAAAGACGATCAGCAGAAGGAATGCAGAAAGTTAAACCAGCAAAAAGATTATTCGACATTGGGGAAGACGTACTAATCAATGTAGAGTCCTTGGTGAAAGACAAAAAAAGATATATGGAGGCCCGTGTTGAGTTGTCTAGAAAATTCATGACCTAAATAAATCATGTCCACAATCTCTGTCTTGACGCACTTTGATCGCAAAATACGAGAGGTCACCGCCTCTACAGATTTACGCACCGACATAAGCGCCTCTCTCAAGACATCATTTTACATGTCATGCAACGGTTCCGAGTTTCTTTAATCACGGAGGTCCTTCCCAATTCAATCTTAGACATCCACTGTCTCACCCAGCTCCTTTTGTCCGATCCTGTTGCTCCCAGATTCGGATGGCACATCTTCGTCGTTGTTTTGAATCTTTGAAACTCGTACAGCCTCCTTCCCAAACTTACGCGCAGATTATCTCCTTACACTTTACCTATCGAATAGATATCCGAACTTGCCCCAAATATCGGTGATTCTCTAGACGCAGAAAATCAATACGAAAGTCTGAAAACCCTTATTATTTCCAAATACACCTTTCGCAGACCCAAGCTCCGCAAAAGCTATTGGCACCACAGATTTACTCAGGTCAACAACTTAGCCTCTTTTTGGCAGAGATAGTCCGATCAAACGACGCGGCTGTACATTTTTATATTTTATGAAATTTCATCTTTAAATAAATTCTAAACATATTTACCACTAAATTCTAATTTTTCATCATTTTAAATTTAATTAAATTTATAAATATAAATTTAAATAAATGGACAGTACTCAAAATTCGAAACTTTTTCGTAACATGCGGTGATGTTTTCAATATGGAATAAGATTTGTTTAATTGAGCATAATTTAAAATTAAAATTTCTATTTCCAATTTCACTTCTTTCCTCAAATTATTTGAAAATGAGTTAAATATGTAATTTTGAGTGTGGACCACCAAATAATTGCCATGAATCTTTTAATCCCAGTAATTTTTTTTTCAATATAAACCTGAGTATTTCTGTGATATTCAAATGGAAATTTTCGAGTTAAATATTTTAGTATATTAAAAAAAATTTTAATTAATTTTAAATAATTTAAAATATTTAAATAATTATTGTTATTTATATTTTCTCATATCTTATAATAAATCATAAAATTAGTGAAAAATAAAATTAAAATTTCACGATAAATAATTTTTATTTCTTGAATCTAATAATAAAAAGAAACACGTAAAATATTTACACTGAAAGCCAATGAAGATTAAGAAAGAATATTATAATAGAGAGAAAATATATGAATAAATAATTTAATTTTTCTTCATGTCTATTTTATTCATCTGAATCCACTAGATATCTATCTCCATGCCTTCCAACGTCTAAAAAATAATTAATATGAAAATATGTGTATTTGAATATAAATGATAATGGGGTTCTTAGAAACAGTATAGAAATTTAACAATTTTATTTCTCGTTTGTAGAGGTAATTAATATGGCGAATGAGCGATTCAAATATTAAATATTAATTTATAATCGAAAAATAAATGAAGAGAATGTACTATTTTGGCTTTCGAGTGATTTTAAAACCCGTGAGTAGTGTGTTTATATCCCTAACCAAAACAGCCCTCCCAACAAAACATGCCTCCATTACACTTAAACCATTAGAAAAACAACCTAAAACTTATACTTTTATAGTATTTTAACCCTATATTTTGAAAACAACCACCCTTAATGGCTCTAACTGTTTTAATCTTTAAAGTCTCATAAACATAAAGAGAATAGAAAAGAAAATGGTATTATGAAAAAGTTAGAGGACTATTTTGGTTAGGGATATAAACACACTACTTGAGGATGTCAACTAGAAAGTTGCTATTTGACTAATTTATAATTTTATAAATCTTAATCTTGATGTCTTGAAGAATAAAAAATTTTATGAAAATAGTAAAACTGCTCTGAGAGGACAGTGGTATTTTTTTTTTTTTTTTTTTTTCACTGTCCTCTCAACAGTTTTTTTGATCCGGATCATTTTTTTATTCAACCTCTTTCGTTTATCAAATCTCTTCCAATATACAAGCTGGCCAGACTCATACATCAGAATCAATTCGATAATAGCAGCACACCTTATTATTCGCTTCTCGCTCGAACACGATTTCATCAGCGTTTTAAGCGTGCTGCTCGAAAGTACAAATGAATTCGAAAGTGAATCCGAAAGAGGTCCGAAAACAACTGAGAAATAAATGTGCACATTATAGAATCGATCCGGGGGTGTTCGAAAGACTGGTGGCGATAATTACCGGTTCGCCACCACACCCGTTTCAATATTTTTTTTTTCATATTTATGTTTAAAAATTAATTAATTAATAAAAAAATAAAAAAAATAAAATAAATAAAATAAATAAAATAAATAAAATAAAATATAAATCTAAGATACCCACACCATTTTCAATATTATTTTCAAATTTTTAATATTATTTTATGTTGAAAAAAAACTAACCTCAGATGTGATTTGAACCACTAGCATTTGAACCACTGTATCAGTCTATTCCCACTGCGCTATTAAACTTTGGATTTTTGTCATTTTTTAAATTTTTAATTAATAAAAAAATAAAATAAAATAAATAAAATAAAATATACAAGTACTTTATAAATATAAGATACCTACACTATTTTCAATATTATTTTCAAATTTTTAATATTATTTTATGTTGAAAAAAAACTAACCTCAGATGTGATTTGAACCACTATCCATTTGAACCACTGTGCCAGTCTAGCCCACTGCGCTATCAGGTTTCAAATTTTTGTCATTTTTACAACTATAAATAATCGATTCAAGTTCTTTAACTCTTTCCCGTAATTGTTTCATTTTCTTTAACCTTATCTCAGCAACTTCTACAGCTTTCATGTAAAAATGTCGATACTTTTCATTCTCTACCATCAACTCTTTGATATATTCTAATGGTTCTTCTTCTCTTCTTTTCATTCTCTTATGTTTAACTTCATTCAATTCATTTCTCATTCTTTCAATTAAGTCAGTCATTTTATAAATATTTTTTTTATTGGATATATTAATTTTAATATATAAAAATGAATAATATAAATCTCAAAATTCAAGAAAAAAAATAAATTAAATCTTGATTATAATAAAGAATTTACTCATGAAATTAAAAAAAATGATATTTTAAAAATCTCGCCAACTGCAGGATCTATTGCAAACTTAAATCGTAGGGGTGATATAGTTTTTCAATCTCTTCAAACATCAAACCCAATAGATATTTGTAACGCCAAATTATATTATAAAATTGAATTAGAAATTGAAGCAAACAAAGATATAACCCTAGAAAATAATTTCTTTCCAAATTTATTCTCCAACATGAGATTAAAACTAGGATCATCAGAAATTGAAACTGTTTTACATCCAGGAGTATATTCTACAATGTTAAATTTTATTTTGACTGGTTGTGATTATAAATCGAATATGGTGAATTAACAGGTTGGATTCCTGACACTAATAAAGGGGATTTAGATAAAGATGGTTTAGATGTAAACCAGGGTTATTATAAAATAGCTGAACTTTATAAATCTAAAAAATTTGAAGGTTATTTTGAATTAAAACACTTGTTCGGATTCCTTCAAAACTATAATCGCATACTTCATAATGTTTTTATAGAACTCATCTGTAATAGAGTAGAAGGTGATAAAAGATTGTTCTATGGAGCTGCAGACACAACAGCTAAATTAAAATTATCAACACTTGAATTACATATACCTGAATGGACATTAAATCCACATTCTGAAATCAAACTCCTTGAAAGATTAAATTCCAACAAGTCTATAAATGTAAATTATTTAAATAGAATCTGTAGTGAATTTAGTATGACAGAGGGTTCAACATATTCTATAAAGGTAGCAAATTTAGCATACCGACCAAGATATATCTTGATTGGATTCAAAGAAACAGATCCATCATTTCAAAAAATAACAACTTGTTTATTCAAAAGATTGGAAATGATAATTTAAAAACAATCCAAATTCAATTAAATAGTTCTTATTATCCAATAAATAGAATGGAATTTAATATTGAAAATAATGAAAACATATTCCCATATCTAAATTATATTGAAACATGTTATGATTTCAAAGTTGAACCGCAATTAAGTTTAGAAGATTTCAAAAATTTATATTCTATATTTTGTATAAATGTTTTCAGACCAAGATGATCGCCTAGCCATAAATAATGTTGATGTTACACTTCATATAACAAAGGATTCTAATTTTAAAGCTAAAGTATATACATTAATATTAGAAGAAAAGAAAATAGAAATGAAATTATATGGTGGAAAGATTTCAATTATTGAAATGTTAGAGGAGATTCTTGATATAATCCCTGATATTTTAACATTTTAAAATGTCTTTAAATAAACCCTATTGGAGATGCGAAACTTGTAATTGTCAAGTTACAAAACACCATAAAGCAAGTCATCTTAAAACTAAAAAACATACGAGAGTTGATATTACAGGAGGTGATCTACAATCTTCAAAAACAACATCTTCAATATTAAAACCTTTTACTACAGAAAAATATCCAGGTGAAAGACATTTATTTAAACACAATTATACTGGGCCAGGAACAAGATTAGATATTAGATTAGATGAAAATAATAATCCCAAACAAGGAGAAGAACCAATAAATAGAAATGATCAAGCAGCTTTAAAACATGATATTGCTTACAATTCAGAAGATCTTAGAGATAGACATGTTGCAGATGTGAATTTAATACATGATTTAAATAATATACAAAATCCATCAACCCAAGAAAAGATTCAAAGAGCTATAGTTAAATTAGCAATGAAAGGTAAGATTTTCATAGGCTTAGGACACAGTCCGATCACCATGGGTGCAAGACTCCCTAGAATAGCAAAAGATGTTGCTAATAAAAAGATTATTGAACAAGCAGACGCTGAAAGATCCCTCGAGAATATATCCAAAACTAGTTCTTTTAAAAGCTTATTAACCCCAACAGAATTACAAATAAAATATGCTAATGAATTACACCATGAATTTAGAAAAAATAAAAAATATTTAAAAGTTCAAGTACATGAAAAAGATCAAACATGGTCTGCAGATTTAGTCTTTATGCCAACCAAATCATCAGACCCTGAAAAATATAAAATAATTTTAACAGTAATAGATTTATATACAAGATTTGCTTTTGCAAGATGTTTAGAAAATAAAACAGGATATTCTATTACAGAAGCATTTGAAAATATATTTGAACAACATCAAAGAATTCCAAAATATTTATGGTGTGATAAAGGAACAGAATTTTATAACAAAGTTTTTACAAAGTTTTTAAATGAAAATGATATGAAATTATATTCAACAGAAAACGAAGGAAAAGCAGTCGTAGTTGAAAGATTAAATAGAATATTAAAAAATAAAATGTGGAAATATTTTACTGCTATTGGAAAACAAAAATGGAACAATGAATTGTTACAAAAGATTGTAAATGAATATAATAATGATTTACATAGTTCTATAAAATTAACACCTTTAAATGCTTCCATGAAGCCTGAAACCATTAAAGTGGTAAATATTGAAAATGATGTTATTGAAAAACCAAAGTTTAAAATTGGTGACCGAGTAAGAATATTTAAATATAAAAATAAATTTGAAAAAGGATTCACAGCAAAATGGACAAATGAAATTTTTATTATAAATAAAATACATTATACAACTCCAATAACATATAGCATCATTGATTTAAATAATGAAAAAATATTAGGTAGATTTTATAATAATGAACTACAGAAAACAGATTTTTAAGTCGACAAGCCCTAAAACAAACTTTTCCATATTTCAGCTTCTTCTCTATCCAAATAAATATAATTATATTTTTCTTTCCAATGATTATCAACAAACATATCAAACATATTCTTATCAGGTTCAACATTTGAAAATAAATCATTATAAATCATATTCTTATCACGGCGATCTAATTTAAAAAATATAAAACAATTGGAATTATTTCTTATTGAATTTTTATCTAAAGCATAATATGTTTGAGATATATAAATAACATTACAATTATTATGTCGAACTCGTGTAAAGTAACTCTTTTGAATCTCTTGATTTTTCATATTAACAACATCATCAAATATAACTAGATTCTTTTTATCTTTAGGAAGTAAATCACAATGTAAAACATCTTCAGGTTTATTAGAGAATAAAACTTGAATTGCTTGCCCCTCCCCCTCTTCACAAATATAATCATTTTTATTACTAATATCTGATTCTAAAATCATTTCCTTATACCAATCAACCATATCACAAGGTTGAAAAACTTCTTCAGGACATCTATGTTGATTTTTAAAAATATCAATTATTGCTTTTTTAGTCAATTTATTTTCAAATCCACATTTCAAAAGTTGTAATTCTGGTTGATTTATGGTTGTAGAATAAAAGATTAAATTATTATAATCTAAAAAATCATCTTCAAGTAACATTCTCAAAACAATTACATTCTTTCCACATCCAGAAGAACCAACAATTAATAATCTAAAATTATCAGGAAATACTTTATTATTAAATTTACTCTTATGTCTATTTAAAATTGTTTTCCAAATATCCATTTTATTTATTATAAAATGACAACTGGGGAACCTTCGGAAGAATCTTTGCAAGAATTAATAAATTCAAATAAAAATAAATCAGTTGTAATTGATGGTAAAAAATATTTTATTGGAAAACATGTAAAAGAACAAGTTAAAAAGAAAATACATGAGGGTGGTATTCTTCCATTAGCTGCTTTAATACCTGCAATCATTGCTGCTTTATCAGGTGCTGCATGAATAGCTGGAGTAATTGCAACTACAGTTCAAAAAGCTAAAGAATCTCAAAAGACAGACCTTGAAAAAGAAAAACTACAAACTGAAATCGATTCAATGAAAAAGGTAGGGCAAGCTAAAGGGGGAGTGTCCGTTGGAAAGGGTCTCTATCTTAATCCATATGAGGGGAGTCGGCAAAAGTCTCAGGGTAAAGGTCTTTATCTTGATCCTTATAAAGGTAGGGGTTTAAATGATTTTTTAAAAAATCAAATTTCAACATCTGAATCTTTATCTTCAAAAGATAAAGAAGATTTAAAAAAAATATGTAAATCTTTAAAGAATGGATGCCTTTGTAAAACTAAAAATGGTAAAGGATTATACTTGAAGCCCTTCGAACAATGATACCATTTTTGATACCATTAAAATGGTATATGAAGAAAGATTAGCACTTTAAAAAATTACAATCAGAACAAGATAAATATAATAAAAAAGATACAACTCAACATGCTGAATCTATAATATTAAATAAGGTAATAACACAACAACAGGGGCCAACAATTTAAGCTATAAAAGAGTTGGAAGATTTCAATGAGCAAGCAAAATTTAAAGAGTTAGAAGATAAAAAACAAAAAATAAAAGAACTAGAGTGGCAGGATAAAGAAATAGAATCCAGTGAAAACCATCCTGAAAGAAATCAAAGAAAACGCAGAAGAATTTCTAATGTGGAAGAAGAAGAAATGTTTTTAAAAACAAAACCTCTTAAAGTTGATCCTAAAATTAGAGATGATTTACCTCCTTCAATTAGACCCACATTTAATACTAATACTGAAGGATATCAAATAATAACAATTAATAAACAAAACTTTACTTTATATTCAAATTCAGAAAATAAATCACGTATTCATTCACAAAATGTTTATAATAATGAATATTTAAACCTTGAATTTACAGATGATTTTTATAGATTACTTTGTGGATATCCTTCAGATGATGTTGAAGAAATTAAAAAATATTTAAATTTTATAAGATCAATAAAAGCTAGTTCAAAAGCAAAACATATTCAAGATTTAAAGAATTATTTAAATAAAAATGAAAAAGGTTATGTTGTTAAAGAAGGTGATGGAAATTCAAATGATCTAGAATCTAAAATGATCAAGAAATTTATAATGATCTAGAATCTCTACTATAAGGATTTTTACTATAAGGATTTTTACTATATGAATTTACTACTAAAGAAATGGAGCTTCACAACCCTCCGGAAGATAATTTAAAAAAAATGGTAAACATAATGTCAGATAAATATTCAAGAACTTTATCTATAAATTCAAAAGAATCAGACTTTACTATAAACTTTCAAGATTCAATTAAATTAGATCAAAATTTAAATTATGAATTGGGGCTATTATGGTTTTGTGCTTATAATACTATTTTTAATATAACTAAAGATAATAATAAATTTACTATTCAAACTCGTGATGGGCATAAACCAGAAATTATAACAATAGAACCTGGGGCATATGAGATAAAAGATTTAAATGATATACTTTCTAAAAAAACAAATGAAGGTATTAAAATTAAAATGGATATACCAACTTCAAAATGTGTAATGACTTTGAAGAATATAAAAATTAGTTTTTTAGATAATTGTTTCTTTCACACAGTTTTAGGATTTAAACCTATGGATATAACAATAAAAGAAGATAAAATAATAACATCAGAAAATATTATAAAAATAATAAATACAAACACAATAAATATTCATTGTGATTGTATAACTGGTTCTTATAATAATGGTAAACAAACAAATGTTTTATATTCCTTTCCCTCAAACACAGTTCCTATGGGATATAAAATAGTTGAAAGAATGAATCCTCCAAATTATTTACCTTTATGTAGAAAATATATAATGGATATTAATTTTAAAATTCTTAATCAAGAATAAGAATTGATTGATTTTAATGGAGAAGAGATTTCAATGTATTTACATTTGAAACAGGTTTGAAGATTCATTTTAAATTATTAATAAATGAGTTCTTATATTCCATGTAATAGAGGTGGTGGAACAATAAAAACAGGGTTTAATACAGAAGAAATATTAACTTTAACAGAAAATAAATATATTAATGAAAGAGGTGATTCAATGAAGGGTGATTTAATTTTAAATGGACACAAGATAAAAGAATTATCTTTTCCAACTGATGAAGCTGATGCAGTTAATAAGAAATATGTAGATGGTGTTAAAAAATATACTGATTTAACAACAACAAGAATTGAAAGTTCATTAACAACAAAAATTGATTCAATGGAATCAAAGCTTAATAATATCGAACAACGATTTAATGATAAATTTGACAAGTTACAAAGTCTGTTAACTGAACAAGTTGTAAAGTTAAATACTAGTATATTAAACTCTAAAGATAAACAAATTATGAATACTAAATTTAATACAATATATAATATAATAAATGAGATGATTACATCATTTAATAAAAGAATTTCAAATTTTGAGTCTCATGGAACACACATTAACACCACACATAGTATTAGAAAAAGAGCTGCTGAATTAGAACAGAATAAAACATTATTACCCCATACATATAAACATTTTATAGAACCAAGTTTAATAACAACAAACAGTAAAGAATGGAGTGTTTTTATGGTTGTAAAGATTATTGATCCTTATTTCTTTTTGTTTGATGATGATAATGAAAGAATGAAATGGTTTGTGAAATGTGATTATAATAGTAAGCTTGAAAAGGGTGATGTTATAATGACTAGTTATGATTTACCACACGGAGATTGGTATGTTAATACTCATTCACATGGACTACATAAAGTTAAAAGTAAGAATATTATTTTTAAAAGCACACTTGTACAATATATAGATTTAATATTTTATGAAAAAAGGGTTGATGTTGATGAAGTTCGTAAAGCATTGAGAGAATTGTATAAAGATATCCTCTCAACAAGAGTTTCTTTTGATATCCGAGTATTGGTACCAGATGGTGCTCAGAAGAATAAAGTCTTATTTTTTTAATTATTAAAATGGAAGAAGTAAGAGAAGAAAAAATTTACCCAGAATTGAGATCATCAGGATATTATTCTTCCAAGGCCTCGGCTCCCACAGAACTTGAAATTATGAGAGTAAAAGAATTTAAATCAGAAACCTTACATTTACAAGATTTATTAAAGCATTATAAAAAAATTAAAAATAGATGGAATAAAGGGAATACAGTTTTAAAAGTTATAGGTTATTCTTTAGGATTTGCATCTGCAATATTAACAGTTATTTTACCCATAACTTTACCAGTTGTTACTCTTGCACCTGTAATACTTGGAAGTATTTCTGTAGCTGATGGTTTCTTAACTGAAATAGTTTCATTATCTTATACTTCTAAAAAGAAAAGTTTATATAGAGAAGTTTGTTTATCAATAGAATTAGGAATCTCTAAATTATTTTTATTTCAATTAAAAGCTTTAGAAGATGGAATCTTAACTGATGATGAAATAATGAAATCAAATCAAATAATACAAGATATAAAGAATGAGGTTATAAGATTAAAAAGGGAGGGCATGGTGGCTAATGTTATAAGTAAAAAAAAAACATCTCGAGAAAAATGGTTAAAGAATTCTTACTTATAAAATGGATGTATTTTTAAAAAAAGTAGATCAAGTTGCTATAGTTGCTTAAATTAATTGTCGACATTTTATTATTGAAAAATAAAATATCGTTGGTTTCAGTTATGGTTGAAAGCCAACCTATGAATCATTAATTTATGATCTTTAAATTCTTTATCACTTAGACCTTTTATATATTCAGGATCAGTATTAAAATATTTAAGTTCTAAACATATAGGATTAAAAACTTGAGAATATAAAGGTTTCTCGATTTCTCTCTCGGGATAAATAATTTCAACATTATAAATATCAAGATCAGTAATCTTTGTATCATATAACTTATTCAAACTAGCAAGATTTTTTATTATCGGTATTAAATTATTTCCTATAGGAAGAATTGTCTTTAAATCACTTAGTATGAATCTTTTATCATCATAATTTGATAATGATACTTTTTGGGATTCTATCAAGTAAATATCATGGTTTTCACTTTTAAGTTGATGTATTTCATCAATTTTATCTTTATGACCTGGGTTTAATGTATCTATATAATCTTGATGAGAAAGATTCTTTGCAACTGATCTCTGTATTCCTTTACATCTGTTATCCTTTACAGGTTTTTCCTCTTGTCCCTCAGGTCCTTTAGGGAATATAGGATATTTATATGAAATAATTTCCTCTTTTTCTGGGGTTTTAAATATAATTTCTCGAGTTTCAAATTTAGGATTTGTAAATGTTTCGTATGAATATTGTTTAGCACGAATAAATATTCCATTTTCTATAGGAGTAAAAGGTTTTTCATCTTTAAATGAAAATAGTTCTCAAGATGAATTTATTAAATTTGAAAGTATAGGATTTTCAGTCATATCTCTTTGTAAATCATGAGTTCTTATTGTTAAAAACATTGAATCTGTATCCATTGCATGCATTGATATATTAGAACCATATATAGGTTGTAAGATGTTATAATATGTTTCATACATTTGTAATTTTGAAAGTTCTAAAATTGTAAACCCTATAAATATTGGTTTATTGTATGTTTTCTCAAAATTCTTTAGTTCTATTGCAGTAAGATTTTCAGAAAATACTTGTGCGTTTTTAAATGTAGGCTTTCCTAGCATACGATTATAACGCTTAATGTCTTTGGTAGTATTTGTTAGGAGTTCAATATGAGTATATTTATCAACATTCTCCATTGTCTTCCCAAAGACTGAATTATTTAAAAGTTTATAATTATTGTCTTTAAAAAGGTTACCTTCTCTTTTTGCAATGTTTCGACACCTAATGTTCTCCTCGATAAAAGCCTTCATGAATGGTCTCTGTTTAAATCTTATGACACTATGAACTTTTTTTAATATCATACCTCGTGAAAGATAAAATTGGAGGAGTCTATAGTGACAAAGATAAAACCTTCGATCTTTTTGATCACAAAGAAGTTTCATTGTTGGAGGTTTATCTTGTGAGATTTGCCATTCAGAAAGTTCGTTGATATCAATCTTTCTTCTTACAGGAGCTAAAGGGAAATATCTTGTTCCTGATTTTATATCATCTGGATATAATAAGTCACATTCTACAAAGTAACCTATTGGAGAATCTTTAGGAGTTGAAAGTATTTCTTTCATAAGGTCTTTTAAGGATTCTTCTGAGGAATCTTCAGAGTATATTTCATGAAAGTCACTCATTGGTAAATATTGAGTCATAATTCCTGAATATAAAGCTGTTGCATCTATATAAAGTATAAATATAGGATTTTTCATTGTTTCTAATAATTCTTTTAATTCCTCATTGTTAATTTTCATATATGGATCATCAGGGTGTTTAGAGAGTCTTCGGCTAGTAGTTATTGCATTTTTAGCTTTTATTTCTCTATTCCCCATTACTGAAGAGACTCCTCCTCTAATGTTTGTTTTAATTTGGTTAAACATATCGAGGTTAGTTAAAAGATCTATAATTTTATCAGATTCTTCCATATCTGAAGTTCAAATTGTATATAATAAAGTATCCCAAGCTAAAGAAGGAGCTGTTATATAATTGTAAGGTTTAAGAACAAAAGAGTTTGTAAATTCTTCAAAGCAATCTGCTAGAATATAAACATCTAGGGATAAGTACATATTTGTATAGTCTCCTAAAGTTTTACACTTGAATAATTCCCACATTTTATTTGCTCGAGAATATTCTTGATCTGTAATATGATATTTTTGAAGTTGTGAAGAGAAATCTTCTTGGCTAGGAAGACTTGTTTCATTATATTTTTCAAACGAGTCAACATAGTCATAAGGATATATTCCTTTTGCTAAGCATGTAGGATATTCTTCTGGAGGAATATTATTTTTTTCCAAGAATTCTCGAGCGATTTTAAATTTTTCTGGTTTCATTGTTTTTGCTATTGCATCTAGAGACATTTGGAAAAAGTTTAACGAGTCTATAAATTTTAATTTTCCATATTCTACTGATTTATATTTTTCCTTTGTAAGTCCTATAACTTTGAAAGAGTTTTTAGCATTTTCTGCTAATTGTTTAATTAAATAGATGTATGTCATAACCAAAAAGATTATGAAATATAACAGGTACAAATTTAGGAGTATGACAATTAAGATTACAATTTTTATGGGCTGCTCCTCGATAATTATTTTCCTTTTTTAAATGATCATGATCGGGGACTTTTATATTTTTCGAAGATTGTAGTTGTCTTTCATGAAACATTCTTTGTTCTTCTTCTTCAATAGTTTCATTATTTGGAGGTTCCTCAAGGAGTTGATCCTCAAAGAGTTGATTCTCAAATGGTTGTTTACACATCCAACAATTTGAAGAATTTTCATATTCTTCCCATTGTTCAATTGAAAAATTTATTTCATATTTTGTTTTTAATACTTTAAATATTTCATGTTCTAGATCATTTATACTTTTAGTAAAATGATTTAAAACATCTTCTGAAGTTCCTTGAAATGTATATTCTCTAGATTCTATGAGTTCAGGATAATTACTTTTAAATAATAATTTATAAGCAGAAGGTAATTGTTTAGTTTTTTTAACACTATTAGGTTTATTTCTTTTTCTTAGAAAGGCTTTCATCCTCTCTGGTTTCATCTTCTCTCCTGAGGAGTTCCATGAATCCATGAGTTTATTTTTTTCTATTATTTTTAAATATTGTTTAACCAAATCTTGTTTACGATTTATAGATTCAAAGTCTCCATAAAGCACTCCTACTGTTTGTAGTAAATTTGAAAAGTTTTTAAAATGCATCTTGGGATCTTTAGGCATGTTAATTAAAGCTGGTTCATCTTTTTCACAAAATCTTGTATGTTTAATCATAGAGTTTTTAGTTGTTGAATAATGAAGACATCTTTTACATGTTCCTCCTCCACTAGTTGGATTCTCTGGTGATGTAAAAGCTTGAAAGTTTTTTATTAAAACATAATGTTGATTATTTTGTTGTTCCAAGATTAAAAGATATATTTCTCTAGGGTTATCGGTTCCACTATCAGAAATGTAAATTGGAATAATTTCTCTACTTTTAATATTTTTCCCTTTAACCCGTTCATAAATATTAATTTTAAGATTATTTAATTTTTCAAATTCTGGAATGTCTTCTAGTTTCATTGGATGTTTGAATCCTTTGGGAAATATTAATTCATTTTCATATTGTTTGTATTTTGAAACTCTTTGAGGGTTTGATTCTTGAGGATGTAAATATGCAAGTATTGACCAGATGAAACATTTGTTATCATTATTCTGTATGTTTATAACATTTTTAGATTTAAAGGGTGTAGGAATATAAGATTTAGGATTGGGTGGTAATCCTCTCCAATAATCAATCACTAAAGTTTGGAAAGAGTTGAATACTAAGTTTGAATCTCCTAATTCATTTTCTACTTTCTCTTGTTTTGCTTC
The DNA here is from genome assembly GCA_959609185.1 of Schmidtea polychroa. Classification (NCBI taxonomy): domain Eukaryota; kingdom Metazoa; phylum Platyhelminthes; order Tricladida; family Dugesiidae; genus Schmidtea; species Schmidtea polychroa. Next base: position 18,933 of record CAUHTR010000014.1, on the reverse strand, counting down.
TGCTGCTTTAATTATTTCTTTGATGGTTTTATCAAATCCTTTAGTTGAAAATAAATATTTAAAAGGTATTCCAATTTCAACATCTAAAGGAGTTGTCTTTTCTTCTGCTCCTCGCCAGTATTTTGCTTTGATTATAATTTTATATTTTATAACATTATACCTTGTCGGTTTATAATTTTTTAAAGCTTCAGTGAAAGAATTTTTAATATTTTTTTTATTTTTATTTATATATCCTCCAGGAGTTGCAGGTCCATTAATTTTTAATTGAAATTCATCTATATGATTAAAATTATCCCAGTTATATTTTTCTCTTTCAACATGATCAGGTTCTCCTTCTGAATGACATTCCTCATCGTCAGAATTTTGTTTTTTATTTTTACATTCTTTTATATGTTCTAAATAATAGAAATTTAGTTTTGTTGAAAAGTTACAATGAGGACATGTAAATATTTCTCTATTTTTCCCAATACAATTTTCAAAATGTTTATTATATCCAGAATGTAGAAATCTTCCTTTACATTTAGGACAAAGTTTTGAATTTGTATCATTAAGATTATTTTCTTTTAATAAATGAGCTTTCGATTTTAAGTGAGAAATTAATCCAGTTTTATTTTTAAAAACTTTATTACAAATATTACAATTCATTTTTAGAAAAAAAATTTTTATTGGATACCCTGTTTTCATTTTATTTTTTAAATTTATATATTATTCATTTTCATAATGTGACAGTCTAATTTTTAGAATTTTATAAATAAAAATCCAAAGCCCGATAGCGCAGTGGGCTAGACTGGCACAGTATTTCAAATGGATAGTGGTTCAAATCACATCTGAGTTTAGTTTTTTTTCAACATAAAATAATATTAAAAATTTGAAAATAATATTGAAAATAGTGTGGGTATCTTAGATTTATATTTTATTTTATTTATTTTATTTTTTTTATTTTTTTATTAATTAATTAATTTTTAAACATAAATATGAAAAAAAAAATATTGAAACGGGTGTGGTGGCGAACCGGTAATTATCGCCACCAGTCTTTCGAACACCCCCGGATCGATTCTATAATGTGCACATTTATTTCGAAATGTTTCTCAGTTGTTTTCGGACCTCTTTCGGATTCGCTTTCGAATTCATTTGTACTTTCGAGCAGCACACTTAAAACGCCGATGAAATCGTATTCGAGCGAGAAGCGAATAATAAGGTGTGCTGCTATTATCGGATTGATTCTGATGTATGAGTCTGGCCAGCTTGTATATTGGAAGAGATTTGATAAACGAAAGAGGTTGAATAAAAAAATGATCCGGATCAAAAAAACTGTTGAGAGGACAGTGGAAAAAAAAAAAAAAAAAAAAAACAAATACCACTGTCCTCTCAGAGCAGTTTTATTCTTTTTCATTTTTTTTATTCTTCAAGACATCAAGATTAAGATTTCATTTATTTTTTTTGATTAGCCAATTAGCAACTTGCTAGTTGGCATCCTCAAGTAGTGTGTATATATCCCTAACCAAAATTTTCTTTTCTATTCTCTTTATGTTTTTAGTTTGAAGCTTTTGAGTTTGAGGCTTTAAAGATTAAAACAGTTAGAGTCATTAAGGGTGGTTGTTTTCAAAATATAGGGTTAAAATACTATAAAAGTATAAGTTTTAGGTTGTTTTTCTAATGGTTTAAGTGTAATGGAGGCATGTTTTGTTGGGAGGGCTGTTTTGGTTAGGGATATAAACACACTACAAAGACATTATGAGTCAAGTAGTTTTTGGAGAACAATGACGATGGATCATGTTTATTGGAGAACATAGAAATATAAATAATCGTTGAAAGTTATTCTAAGTTCATTAAACAAAGAATTCCTCTCCTCACAGAACAAAGACATTATGAGCCACTGTAGAAAAATTTTCCAATTCCATTTAATAAAGAATTCGTTACAATACCAAATAAGAACAAATAACCTATTTTTAAAGCAAAGAAAACAATTTTCTTATTAAAATTATGTTTAAATTACATTTTCTCTACAATTTTGCTGTTAACCCATTAAGGACCAAAATTATATTTTAAAGATTTTTTATATAATTTTTATTGTTCTTATATACTTGTTATAACAGCAAAATGATTAAATTGCATATATTAATTTATTTTGTGACCGAAAAATGGTTTCCCAAATTTGGGACAATGGACATTACTAATAGTTAATATACAAATGATAAAAAAAGTGAAAAAACTTAAAATTCTTTCATTTTTTTACACAATTATGAATGTAAAGTAGTGAAACAGAATCATGAGCACCATATTTTGTAAGGATTATGAATATAGTTGCATGAAATAAAAAAAATGAAATTGTTTTAAATTACAATACTACAGTATAAATAACAATTTTCAATTACGTGAAATAAGCAATATCTTTCAGTTGCTATTTGGTGTGGAATCTTGCAAGGCATATATCATTAGGGGTGTGATTTATTAAAAATAAATTGAAATGTATTGTAGCACTATGATTTTGCGATAAGTATTTGTGTAAAATGCCCTAAAATATCAATCATCGTATAATTCTACTTGTAAAATTCTCTATATTCTAAAAAAAGGTCACCCTCCATTACAAATTTAAAATATAACTGATAAATAAAGACAAAAACGACACTAAATTCTAATATTTATTTTTAAATACATCAAGGTCACCTAATATTTGATAATAGAAATCTTAAATTAATTGTTTTTTCCGACTTACATAAGTCCTTCAAATCCTGTAACCCATTGATTGCCTTTGTTGGGTTTTTAATGTTGACGGTACTACTATCTGACTCCTTTGTGTTCTCTTCAAAATAAATAAACGACCCAACACAAAATCTTTATTAACACTGATGCAGTTACACTTTTTACACTTTTTATTAGTTCACACACACACCTGATACAATCAGGTATTGTCTGCACTTTTCAATTTGCTAACAAATCTCACGCAGGGATGGATCTTCCAACGGGAGATGTCTCTTTCTGGTACGTTCGATTAAAATTATTTAATTTCTACAAACTTTAATGTTTCCTTTTTCGCTCTCGCTAAACTTCTATTTTCTTTTCTTCGACCAACTGGCAGTTTTGTTTTCTTGCCAGTTGCTTTTATTTTGACGAATTAGTTTGGGTCTAACTTCCCCCAGGCTTCCTTTCGTAGCTCTAATTCAATATACGGAAATTGCCCTTTTTTCTTGACGGCTCGCGTCACTATTATTTTATTCGGCTAATTTAATTGCCTTCCCAAAATTGGATTGCTAATTCAGGCTTTCTCAAATCGCTCGGGTTTTCTATTGTCTCGGGTTTCCCATTAGCTTGGATTCTCCATTAGCTCGGGTTTCCCATTAGCTCGGGCTATCCATTAGTTAATTAACTTTTGTTTTTTTGTAATTTATTCCTTTTAGGGACTCCCCATTGATTTTATTTTATTATAGTTGTTGGGTTTTTAATGTAAGTCGATACTACGGTCTGACTCCTTTGTGTTCTTTTCCAAATAAATAAATAACCCAACACAAAATCTTTATTAACACTGATGCAGTTACACTTTTACACTTTTTATTAGTTTACTCACACTTGACACAATCAGGTTTTGTCTGCACTTTTCAAATTTCCAACAAATCTCAACTTTAATATTTCCTTTTTCGCTCTCGTCACTTCGACTTTCTTTTCTTCGAGCAACTGGCCCTTTTGTTTTCTTGCCAGTTGCTTTTATACCCACTTGGTAATTGACTTTATTTTTGCCAATTATTTTTGGTCTTACTTCCCCCCCCCGGGCTTCCTCTTGGAGGTCTAATTCAATTTAAGGGAATTGGCTCATTTTCTTTGACGGCTCTTATTACTTTTATTTTATCCGGCTAAATTAATTGCCTTCCCAAAATTGGATTTCTCCGGCTAAATTAATTGCCTTCCCAAAATTGGATTTCTCAATTCGCTCGGGTTTTCCATTGTCTCGAGTTTCCCATTAGCTTGGGTTCTCCATTAGCTCGGGTTTCCCATTAGCTCGGGTTTTCCATTAGTTAATTAATTTTTAATTAATTTTTGTTTTTTTGTAATTTATTCCTTTTAGGGACCCCCCATTGATTTTATTTTATTATAGCTGAACTCGTCTCATTATTTAGCATCCGCCCATACCAGTTTCTCCCAGAAAATATTTATTTTTTAAAATTTTTGATTTTTAATTAATATTTTGTACTTTAAATTTTTATTTTGAATTTGGTGTTTTTGTCAATTTTCACCTCATTTTTGTGCCTCTCTTGTTGAACCCCAACATATCTCCCCCTTTAATTTAGATTCGACCTCGAATCTGCATGTATATAATAAGTCTAATTTACCATACAGTAATAACAATAATAATAATAATAATAATAATAATAATAATAATAATAATAATAATAATAATAATAATAATAATAATAATAATAATAAGAATAAGAATGGATTGCTATCTACCTATATTGGCTATTGCCTTTGCCAATGATTTTAAATCTGAGATATTTTATTTTGAAATTTCCTTATTCGACTCCCCCCATCATCCTCACACTACTTGGACACATTAATATAAATAATAATGTTAATACTAATAATAATAATGATTCATAAAAATGACGATAATAATACTACCGATAATAATAATAATTCCTACTGATAGCAATAATAACGATAATAACAATAATAACAATAATAATAATAACAATAATAATAATAATAATAATAATAATAACAATAATAATAACAACAACAATAATAATACTAATAATAATAATAATAATAATAATTATAATAATAATAATAATAATAATAATAATAATAATAATAATAATAATAATAATAATAATAATAATAATAATAATAACAATAACAACAATACTAATAACAATATTAATAATAATAATAATAATAATAATAATAATAATAATAATAATAATAATAATAATAATAATAATAATAATAATAATAATAATAATAATAATAATATCAATTACGAAAAATCTATTTTCCCTTTATATGGCAAACTAATTTAATTTTGAAATTATTGAATATTTTTTTTTGTTTGATATCTATGAAAAATTTGGGACTCCATTAACAAAAGTATATTTAATTATAAAATCGACTATCTAAGATTACTAGATAATTCGATTTACTAACTAGCCATTCAAGTAGAACTTTTCCATTTTTATAGTTTAATATTTTCTTTTAGGACGAAAGAAAATTGACGGCGAAAACATCAATGAGTTTCTCCGTCAAGTAAATTTCTTTTGAGATTCTAGCCAATGATTGTGATGCATTAAATGGCATTAATAGCATGATTGAATGAGATTCTACTATTCGTATTCTTTCTTTTTTTACAAAGAAAAATTTATTACAAAATCCTCTTTCTGGCAGCAGGAATTATAAGAGTTTCATTTTCAAATTCCAACGGAGAAAGAAAATTTTGAATTTATTTATTTCTATTTGGATTTTAGGAAGTTAGATTTATTGATTTTAAACTTGATATTATAATTAAATTTATAGATTTTAGAATTAAGCGATAGATAAAACAGAATTAAATTTATAGATTTTGGGAGAATTGAATTTATTGATTTCTATTTGAATTTTAGGAAGTTAGATTTATTGATTTTGAACTTCAAATATTTGTAGTTCACTTTCTTCATCATTTTCAGTTTTTATGAAATTATTTACATTTAAAAAGTTATTAGAATTTATCTTACGAAGTGAAAATGTTTTACTTTGAACAAATGATAACAATTAATAACCTTGGTCACCCTGTACCCTTTCAACGGTTCCATTTATAATATATTGAACCTCTATCATTAATACATGTTTCAATAATCTTTGTCAGTTTTGCTATTAATTATTATTTATTTATTTTTTTATTTAAGTTATTTAATCTTTATTAATTTCTATTTTTAATCATTTATTTTTACTTAAATTAATTTAAATATTTATTTTTTTTTATTTTATTTTCACTTAACTATTAAATTTTATTATTTATTTTAAATTCAATTTATTTTTATTACTTTTAATTAATATTTCTTAATGATTCTTATCAAAATTTATTTATTTTTAGTTATTGCGCACACAAATATTGAATTCCCGCTACCCAAGTAAACTCATCTACATACATTGAATAGCTTTAGTCAAAGTGTAATTAGTTGAATTTTCGTAATCGAATTGTAATCTTGCCATCAAAATCTTCATATTAAACCATTCATATTAAACTTATATTTTCTATGTATCTTTGTAAATCCATATAATCAAAGATATAATTTATTTTTACAATATTATCCAAAACAGTTCTTTAAAAGTACACAAAAATTGGAATTAATGGATTTTCAGTCACCATCTCCACATTCTCCTCGCTTGTCAAATCAATTTGGTTTGCTTCCATTACATCTTCAACCAGAATTTGTGCCACTTTCTCCGCTATTGCAGTCGATGCTGATGGTACCTCTCAAAGTTTTATATATTCATCCAACGAATATTTCTTTGATGGTAGGTTTTTGGACATTGGTATATCATCAATCCATTGATTTTCTACTCTCTGATATACCTTGCAAATGCTCTTCACATCCTCTAGAGCCGAATGCACACCAATTTGTGTTTCTTCTCCACATATTTCTCTCACTACGGTTTGTAATTTAAACCATTCTCCTTTCCTGGTTACTCCCCTGTTCTGGAGTACTGGTGCCGCTGCCAAATCACGAATGCCATATAATTGCTCAATCCATATTCCCAAATATTGCAATTCTGCATGTAAATCATGGCCCACTAGTATCTTGCCAACTGTCAATTGTTGGATGTCCTTTGTTGCCACATATTGATCGCATTGATTCCTGCTAGCTACTTCTGTGATTCCGTGGATTCTTGAATTAAAATGGCGAATTTTTCCCCTTGGAGTCAAGTATACATTCTTTATTATTTTTCCATAATAATTCATAATCGCTAGTGCTAGAGGGACCATTTTTCCTTGTTCAGACGTGCCATATTCCGCATCAATAAACAATATTCTGTTGCGGATTTCTTCCAAATCCATTTCCTTTCTGAGAAACGACATTTTCTTTTTCAACATTTCTTTCGAAATTTTCATTAACATAGGATCTTCTCTTGCACTTGGCTGCATCTGCGGAACTTCGTTCGCTTCATTTTCGATTCTGATTTCCACTACCATGGTTGTTTTTTCATTAACTGCTCGTAACATTCTCCACATGAAGTCTCTCTGCAGCTTCCACGACGTAATTTTTTTAAGTTCCCAACACACTTTGTTGTCATTCGTCAGTACCTCAACTGTACCCTTGATCACATGTAGGTGATATTCTTCTTTCCTTGACATCTCGACTTCTTCTGCTAATCGCAATTTTGACATCCTCATGATCGTAAACATTTGAATCTTCATTTTCGTTCATCAATTCTTAAATAATTTGGGATTTGGAGATTGTCATTGATCCGGTATACTTTTTGTCCGGCATGATTGTTCTTCATTTTGATGTAGCTGTCGTAGGTCGACCTTGCCAATTGTATTTGTTTCAATTTTTTTTCTACAATAGTTATATAATTAAAATTTGAAGTTAATTTAGTTTTAACACTAGGGTTGAGATGGGGTACCCAAAGGATACCGTCCCACCGACTAGTTATATAAATAAATAATAATAATTACCGTTTAGTTAATTGTTGATTTTGTTTTTTTTTCAAAATTAATGGAGTTTAATGGATTTAACCCTCTTTTAATACCCTTATGAAAATTCTCTTAACCCCGTTTTTCTCTCCCCCTTAACACAGCGCTAACCAATCAAATTGATTCTTTCCGTTGACATTGAAAAGTGCAGATTCACAAGTAAAATAAAATGAAATAATTGATCATATCCATGATGAAATAAAATATTAATAATATCCATAAAATATTTGTACTATATTACTACTACTACTTTATCAATTTTGCATGCAAAGTATTTATGTCTTACTACACAAATGTTTCTTCATAAAAGATCCAAGGTCTCGCAATCTCGGATCGATTCGTAGAAGATTTGGGTATTGTTCGAAATTCAACTAGCACAACGATAATTAGAATAATGAGAGAGATTGTTATAATGAGAGTAGTTATTAATAATGTTACACACACAATTTCACTGTCAGTTTTTAATGACGATATGGTTTCGTTATTAGTCATTGACTCATTGATGCTAGAAAAGATTGCCATAAATTTGAAAATAGAGAACGTCTATAGTATTTTATTTTAATGAACACAAATTTTGACGTCGATATTGGTGAACGTTGACGGAAAGTTAATATTTGAGATTTATTCTTTTCATTTAATATAGATTGAATTTTTCCATAATAATATAAAATAGCTTTTTGATTGGGCTCCGCTTGTCGGGTAACATTCACTAATTGATTGAAAATATGAAAAGTAACCCGGTTTGTTTCATTAACTAATCGTATCATATGTTGACTAGAGTGTATTCTGATCCTTTGACTATCAATTTCAGTTCCGTTTTCATATAAAGATTTTTCATAATAATGAATCAGAATATTATAGTTATGATGTAATTTTAAATTTGCATACTTTATAAAGGGTTTTCTGCTATTCAATGTATCTATCGCATAATTTTGAAAAACTGCTTTTAATTGTTGGGATTCCTGGGGTTCCCAATATATGTCAATTCCATTTACCAGTGGTTCAATTGATACCCGATTATGTAATCTCTTTGTCCAGACATTAATACGTATAAGATTTTGTATTTTTGTATTATTATTTTCTGAATTTAATTGTGTAATTAACCACGGGTATTCATAATTCATTGTTAATTGTCTAGCCACATAAATATTTTTGTTGCTGTTTAACTTTATTGGGGGTTCAAAGTAATTTATTAGATTACTTATCTCAATTTCTTCTGATCCTTCAACATAATAGACCCATACTATTTGATTATTGTAATTTAGGTATAAATAGGCCTTTCCGATTTTTTAGATTTATATTTCGGCAATTTCTTTTCCCATGCATCGATGATACGAAAAATTTTGATTTTAATTCATTTTAATTCATTTTAATTGTTTGGGGTTATAATACAGAACGTTTAGAGGCTGTTAGTTATTTTTTTTTAATTTATTCATTCTAGAAAAAGAACACTATCAGTTTTCAGTTCGGAATTCCAATAGAAAAGGATGTTTTGACAATGTTTCTCAAGCAAACTTTTCTATTCAAATATCAGAATTTGGACCGACAGAAACTCTCTAGTACTTGTCACGGAGGAAAATAAATCTGAATATACTACATTAGTTTTTCAAGAGAAAATGATTAAATGGTTACTTAGAAATAGTTAAAGAAATCTTTTGGTGAATATCCGCACGAAAAGTCAAATATTATATAGAAAATTTCTTATAGGGTTTCGATACTAATTTTAGTTTTATCTCCTACTAGATTTGATGAGCTTTTTGGTCAAACAAAGATTTCTATTGCTAAAACTACTCCCCATTGTATTTTCTCTTCGGGTTCTAGACGGCCGATAGAAGGTCTTACTTCATTATTCACTATGTACGCTGTTTTTAGATTAATTGTGGTCCTCAATTACGGGTATTTCCAATTGTTCTCTTTTAAAATTTTGCGCATGGATGCGCCCTTATTTTTCTATTAATAAATGTTTCCTTGATATTTATGAATATTTAACCTATCTTCCAAAAATTTTGAGCAGGGGTCGGCCCTTATTTCTAAGTTAATCCACACTTCCCGTAATATTTAAATTGTTCTTCAAAAAATTTGAGCAGGGATCTGCCTATATTCTTAGTCCTAACTTATGTTTGATCAAAGTTACTTCCAGCGACGGACCCGTGGAGAAGCCTCCACATTTCGGCCCGAAATCAGCTGCGTGATTGAGAAGCTATCATACCCACCAATCTGAACATCCTGAAGGTACCCCAAACCATGATCATACCCTTAATGAATCAATAAAATTATTATTTTTTAAATATCAAATAATATTGATTTTAATATAATAATAATAATAATATTAATAATAATAATAATATTGACTTTTAATATTGATTTTGTTTTTTATCACTCATCTAAAATATTTTTTGATTTTAAAGAAAATAGATCAATGAAATTCAATTTTCCAATGCTACGATATGATTGGTTGAGCATTTGTCTGGTTCAATTTCCATTGGATATGATGTTATAGTACTAGCGTTGACATGAAAATAATTTCACAATAAGAAATCTCTCATTGATTCATTGACTCTTTTAAAATGTCTGGTAAAATTTATTATTTTTAATTGCCCTAACAATCTGTTAGAATTTTATTGTTTATGATAGAAATAATAACAATAATTAGGTGCATGTTCTCAATCTGTGCAAGGTATTGGATGATTTGAATGCCCCTTATGCTCAGTTCCAATGATCACAGACAAAACTTATAAGAAAACTGGATGTGCAGCCTGTTTGACATTAGTTACTGATGGCATTGTATATTCAAGAATGTGTACAAAGTCTATGTGCTATCCCAACAACATGGGACATATTGATGTGAGCTGTTGCACAACGGATTTTTGTAATTCTAGCAATGTGCTCCCGGTTTTTGAAGCGTTTCTATTTGCGGTGGGATTTCTCATGTCAGCTTACAATATTAATCAAAATTAATTAATTAATTTTTATTGAATCTACCACGGCTTTAACTCTTTTTGTTTATTTGAATTACTATTCGTGGTTGTTTGCCAATTTTCGCTAACGCCATTACTACGTAATTAACAGTACTTTTTTTTCTTTTAATTTCTGCGCTCGTTGGATCGATTCTCTCACACTGTAACGCAATGTTCTCAACTGGCTTCATTTCTATTAATTTATCGACCGGATATGCTGGTAGTGGTTGTATAAATGATTTTGGTATGCATAATCTAGTGAATGTATCCTGGTTGCCATCATTAGAAAATGATTCCTTTATTAATTGATAATTTCTCAATGTATCGGCTTGATTTCGTTCCTCCGAGTATGACATGCTGATTCCCCGATGTTCTCGTTGTGACTTTTGTCCTCATTAGAAGTAGTGGTTACATCAATATAACTTACCTTTCTCTTTATCGTCAGTTGTGCTTTCAACGTTTCCAACTCTCGATATTTGTGATGTGTTATGAAAAATCTGGCTAACGGTATACATCCAATAACCAACTTCCACGACAGACCCGTAATAGTGTATAATCCTGTGTGTTGATAACACCTGCGAAACTATTACTTTAATTATGATTCCAATCACATATATTCCGATTAATCCAGCGCAGGCTTGTCCGATAAGCATAAATTTTCCACAAATCTTTTTCATCGTATTATACGTCGCCTTTTTGTAATGATCCACCGTTAATAAATAATCGTAATTCACTTTCCCAGTTCCACTCGGGAGAAAAGTGTCTACTATTTTCGTTATTACCCTTTCCTTTTTCGAGGGGAATAATAAATTTCGACGTGCTGCTTCAATATCATCATTTGAATACATCCCACTTTGAGTAAAGCTGTCTAGCGATGTAAAGTTAATTAAATATTCTAATTTTGTCAACTCCAATTTTCTGGGACTTTCACCCCTCTATGATCAGGTAGTGCAATCCATGATTCGGGCGTCAGGCGGTATAGTAGAGCCAATAATCTGTTGCACTGCAGCACTCTCGGTTTCGCGTCCTCCTCCAATAAAATTTGTGTCACCGGCTCCATGAATCGCAGCTTTCCATTAACATTAACAGGCAGTTCGTTTGTGCATTGATTGTATTTCATTAATTTAATAGGTACTGCCTTGCATTTATAACTATATAATGCTTCACCAAGAATTCGAGCGAATACTCCGTTTACCGATATCAACATTGGAGCAACTAAATTCGGGTTTGTAATAGCCATCGCCATTCTGTTTCGCAGAATTTCCTTGTTTAATTTGCAATCATTTAGTATGATTTCCCTCTGCACACTTTCGATTGTATCTTGACTAAAATGAAATAAATAGTCAATCTTATTATTGAAATAATTCGTTAGTTTAATTTCCTCTGCGTACAATTTTGTTTGAGCTTCTTCGACAACTTTCTTGGATAAATAAATTCCTTTATAATTCGTCTCATAAACAGTCTCATTCTAAGTGTCATATTCATGACTGAGTTTAGCACTGTGCTTTCTGGTCTCTCTTGGATCTGCTCTCCCGTTATTTCTTTAAAAGGCATTGATTTTAAATGTGCCAAATTGCATTTTTTGGTATCAACTTCATATATCAGAATTGACTCACCTGTGTTGCAGCTCTTTTCCCTCATGTTACAAAATGGATGGGTTTGAAATTTTCCCGTATCGTCATCGAATGATCCATCAAAATACCTTAATTCGGTTTCATATTCTTCTATCACGACGGTTTTGTCAATGACTGTTTGCCTACTTTATACGCTTCACCCTCGCAATCGCCATTTGCCTTTGGTGTATATATTTGTGTTATAATATAATAATCACCATTATCAACATATTAATTACAGTTTTATGTACTCAGGTAGTTATGTATAGTAATACAACTGCACACTTGAACTTGTATAGTTAAATTGCAAATCAGCATTCTCATGACGATTGTTATTATAAATTGCTTCAGTACATCAAGTGATTTTTCGTTGTTTGATGTTGAGTAGTTGTTTTTTGGCGTTACTATACATTATTTGACGTTAATAAAAATAATAATAATGGTTAATACTGACGTTAATTATCGCATCTGTGTGCGCGTTAATTTTGAAAGTGTACTTATCTATGTGTGAGCACATAGATGCGAACAATGTTTCTTGATTTTATTAATTTTGCAATTGCTTTGGAATTTTTGATTTATGTTCTTGCAATTTACAATTGTAATAAATTCTGATGGATTAATGGATTTGGCTTTTTTAAGGATTTTCTGGAATTTATAGATTTTGTTATAAAAGGATTTTTGGCAAGTTTTGAAAATAAAGATTTTTTCAAGCCTTTTCTCTTTTTTACTATTTTCGGAATGGTTACGATGAATGATGAAACAATCGTTTCTGAAAAAGATTTATTAATTAAAACGGCTAATGAAGCAGAAAAGTATTCGAAATCGATTATTAAAAAGGTCAGAAACGATCAAAAACAAAATCGAAGTTCTAATTCACGATGGATTTGGTAATGATAATCTAAAAGTTTATGTATCTTCGCTAAAGGATTTGGCAAATTCTACGCTGACAATTTATTAAATAATAATAATAATAATAATAATAATAATAATAATAATAATAATAATAATAATAATAATAATAATAATAATAATAATAGCAATAATAATATTGGTAATAATAATAATGGTAATAATCTTATGTCGCCAGAACAGTCAAAATCAAATAAAAAGAAATTATTTATTGAGAGACAAAACTAACCCACGAGTTTTGTTCTCAATTGTCAATGAATTTTCTGTTGCCAACTTTATTTTTTTTATTTTGATTAGCACAAATATTACAAAAGAATTTCATGTAGGATTAAATCACTTATTCGAAAATTATATCAGAATGTTCAAAGTAATTGTTTTGCAACCTTTATAAAACCCTTAAGATAGAATGCACAAACCAAACTAGAAATGAAGATTTTCAAGTTAACTTTAATCTTAAGTAAGTGGTTTTACAACAGTTAGGAAAACAAACAGAACGAAAAGTTTATGTGGGTAAATAAGAACGACAATTAAATCTTAATACAAAGCAAAAGTCAATGAACTTAAAAAATGTTCAAGTTCAAAGTTCATTGAAAAGTGCCAAACATAAAGATTATGGTTTCCCATTTAAAGAAGTGATATGTAATTCAATTTCATGCGTTTGACAGAAAACTCCTCCAACTTTTGTGAAAAGCTCATTTCCATATTTTAGAGTTCATGGCAAATTTTGAAGTTGTACCGAAAGTTTATATTAAATTGGAAAGAACATTGATCAGTAGTCGAAATTTAAATGATGATAAATTATTATTTTAAAATGAATATCAGTATGGTATTTAACCTGTCATTTTTAGGTCAAAACATGTTCTGCCATTACATTTTCTGAAACAGAATAATTTTTCCAAATACAAAATAGCAATTGCCAATAGTATAAAAATAACACCAACTGTTCCAAGAAAAAACCAAGTACCACGGGGAACTGAAATTAAAAAAAGCAATCTAATAATAAAATTAATAATCTAAAAAATTTCATTTCAAAATTTGAGAATTATTTCATCTAATAATGTAATATTAAACTTTAAAATATACATAATTTAAAAATTAATGAATTGGATTAATAAAACAAAAAAATTAATTTCTAAATTTTAAGTAAATTTATTCATACATTTTAAGTTACTTATTTTAACCCACTAATAACTATTAAATGTCGAATTACAACATAATTCCAGTATGTAATTTACATGCTTGCATTAACCCTTAGAGGTTTATCAGTGCCAAATGGGTGCAATGCAACCTCATTATAGACATTTCCTCTCCCTAACCAGAAAAGTATACCGTAAGTGCGCTGTAAATTTTATGATGGTATGAAAAATTTAATTCAATTAAAATATTATTTATATTTTCTGTTTTTTGTTTTATTCTTGTCGTTCTACAGTTATGAATTTGCTTTATCAACTTTATAATTTTTATTTTACTAAAGAGATTTCTCAAAAATATGTAACTAGTTTTAAATGATATTTTTATGTGTTACAACGCTTTTAAATTTTAAGGGGAGTTGAAGAACAAAAGTTAACTTAGGTATAGCTTCATTAAAGGAATTTTCAGCTAAATAATTTGCACCTGAAATCATAACCCATACAACACAAAGATTAGGTAAATCATAAATCGTTTTTAAATCAGTTTTCATATTAAAACTAAATATTCCGATTACATTCATCGCTCCTGCAATGCTACACACTAAATACGAGCCATGAAATCAGTCATTTGCTTCATCAATGCCAGGAAATATATTTTTGCATCTCTGCAATTCTTTCATTAAGCATATGATTGTGATGATCAGCAAAAAATTACACAATTTATAAACGATATCTTCAGGACAGTAAAGAATTAAATACCATATAATTGAGGCATGAAATAAACAAACTGAATTCTGTACATGAAATTAGTACAAATAGATCTAGCAATAGATAAAATCAATGTCAAAACATAATTCGTCAGTAGATGCAATTTAATGAAAGATAGATTATCTCTTCTGGAAGTATCTTTCGTCAGCAAAGATACGAGAATAAAATTGCTAATATTGAATATGGATTTATAGAATATAAATAATCTGATAAATCATATTTTGAAACTTTTTTGAAAGTAGCCGCTTTTAAAATTTTTAAATGAAAATATTCTTTATTTATTTTCAAAAAACATAAACAAATAATAATAAAACAAACGTTAAATTAGGTTTGTTTTTTAGTCTATTTAATTTTTTTAAAATTAATCCAAAATTTTATTTGGTGTAGAACCACCCATGGAAGACTACCACAGTAATGAATGAAGAGAAATTCGCAAGAAATCGAAACTACTTCAAATTCATGTCTGGGATCTTCATTCCCCTTTCAGTAATTGACCTTCCTCAGCAATGAATTGAAGAATCACAACATCTAAAGACGGCAAAACAAATAAAAGATTTGGGTTTGTGAGACAATGCTTACACACCTGGCGACGTTGTAATACTTTTCCAATACACACTGCTGAAAGACAAAAGAACTTACAGAACTTTATGAACTTATGGTCCAATGCGATTACGGTGATAGTACTAGAGTTAAAGAAAATATGATTTAGTCAAAAAGAAGTATCAGCAATTATGAAAGTACGATAAGTTGTTATTTTTAAATTGTTTTAACACCGATCATCAGTTACGTCTTTTGATTCTTCAAGATTTACTACTTACTAGTCAACGCTAAAAGTTTATGTGTGTAAATAAATTCAAATATCTGCCAAACCTTTGACTGTCAAAACCAAAAATTGTGACAATTTGCCCGTCCAGTAGAGTAACAAGGAAATTATCAACAAGAGAATTTGAATTGTAAAGATCTTCATCAAATTGAATGTTAACATGTGGAATGTTGTCCTTTTACAAGGAAAGATAATACATATGAATATCAAGTATAAATAATTACTAAAACAACCGAAGAAATATCATACATTTTCCAAAATATGAAAAAAAATTAATATTTAAAAAGAAAAGAAGACTTGTTTAAGATTGTATTAGTGGTTATAGTTTGAAGATTTACACCAATTGCAAAAACTAATAAATAGTACCGAAAACTGTCAGAGCTAAAATATATATTCCCAATTGGTATATTATTGCATAGAGATCGGGCCGAGTACCCAAACCACCCTTTTCCTCGGCACCTCGCTCTAGATGCAATTAAAAAACAATAAATTTATTGTATAGATTTTTAGGAAAATAGCAATTTATTTATGTTTTGCAAAAATAACAACAAAAAGATAAGATATGTAAAGTACATACGTATTTTAGTTTTTGTTTACAAACTATGTTTATGCGAGATTCAATATCAGAAAAACAAACTCGTATTTACATATTAACCATTTGAAGTGGTTTATTGTTTATTTGATTTAATTTCTATCAGCGCAGAAAATCCGTGTATTCGTCTACACTAATTTCATTATTTTCGTTTATCTTAAGTATTTTAATCAACTTTATCCAATTTCCATTCTTTTTACCCAATTCATTAAATATTCATTTAAAACTCGACTGTGTTTATCAAATTTCCTAATTCATTTGATTTTATAATCTTATGAGCTCCTATTTCTGAAACTTCATAATTTAAGCTCGTTACTATTACTTCTTTATCAATTCCATTTTCGGTCAAAGTTTCAATCACCTTTATATCACAAAATTCATCATTTCACCAAATCTATGCATAACGCTAGGAAGTTTCTTTTCCATTTCATTCACTATATCTCCCAACTCATAATTTCCATCCATTTTTACTTCAAACATTGGATATATTACTTTAACTAAATTCTTTAATAACCCTTTGGTTTCATCAACTTCTATTTCTAACCTTACCTGGCTCTTCTTTATTTCATACAAAGTTCTAGACTTTTTTGTATTAAGTTCACCATTCATTTCACTTTCTGGCACTTGCCATTCCTTTTGTGCTTCTGTTATTGTGATTTCATCTCCAAAGTCATTATTGCCTTCCATACTTCCACCTTCAACTCTACTTTCATTAACGTCATCTCCTTCTATATCAGTATTCGACCTGTCAGACTCATATTTGATCTCTGATTTTTAATCACTACTACACAATTCATTAAATCCTGTGTTTGAACGTATCCGTTTACTTCTAATTCTTGTGGTATAAACACACAATCGTATAAATAGTCATTGTAATCTAACTCTTCACCTTTAAAAATCAATAAAATAATTCCACCTTTTTCCATTCTTTCAGCGGCTCTTTTTCGTAATTTTCTGACCTTTATACATCAATGTTCTTCTATATACTCCGTTTTCCTATCATCTTCATAATCCAATCCTATTACAAATGGTTTTAATTCCAAATTGGCCTCTCTAATCTCTTTAACAAATTTTCGCAATAAGCCTTTCAATTTCCATTGGTACTTCGATCTTTTGTATATGTATGGCGGTAATACATCTACAATTTCTAATTTCGTAAATTCTATTTCCCCAACTAATTTCAAGTTTTAGTCAATTTCATTTTTATTCCACTTACCTAGAGCTCCGCTCAGCTCCCTTACAATAGTTTTATAATCCCTCGTCATTTTGGATATCTTTATTTTATTTTTATTTTTTTTAAATTTGAAAATGTTTATTTTTTACAGTATATTTATCATAAGAACAACAAGGGGTACGTAGGCTCTATTTTTCAATATAAGACCCATTTTGGTTTACACCCAATGGGCATTCCAGGCATGAGCTGGAATTCCGTTTTAATGACTTTGAAATCTCCTATCGAGCTGCTACAAGATATGGAGATGTATAATTTTTTCGAAGGAGCGATCCGTGGTGGATTAACATTTGTTAACAAACACCATGTAGTATCCTCCGTCAATACAGAACTTCTTTACATTGATATAAATAATTTTTATGGTTGGGCCTTAAGCCAAAAACTTCCATATAAGGATTTTAAATTGGTAACCAATAGAGAAGAGTTAAATAAAATAATTTATTTTTGTGAATTTGCAGATTTGGAAGTACTTCCATTTGGATTTACCTTGGAGGTTGATTTGGAAAGTCCTGATTCGATTCACGATAAATTGGATGATTTTCCAGTTGCCGCTGAAAAGATGTGTCCATCTGGCTCTAAAGTTGAGAAGTTGATGCTTACACATCATCCAAAGAAGAACTATGTTCTTTATTGGAGACTTCTCAAGCTTTTTCTTTCTCTTGGTGTAAAATTAATTCATGTACATAGGCCAATTAAATTCAAAAACGATAATATTTTTAAAGATTACATCGATACCAATACCAAACTTAGGGCGGAATCGAGTAATGCCTTGGATAAAAATTATTATGAGTTATTAAATAACAGTCTCTACGGCGAAACCGTAGAGAATCTGGAAAAACGTCTGAATTTGCGGCTATGTAATTCGGCTTCTAGGTTAATTACATATACATCTAAACCAACATTTAAAAGGACTTATGAAATTGACAATGACTTAGTATCAGTCTTGATAATTAAGAAATTTATTTGTTTAGAAAGACCCAGTTACATTGGCCAAACTGTACTTGATCTATCGAAATTTAGAATGTATCAACTGCAGTATGAAGAGTTACAAAATTATCGTAACGAATTCAACTATAAAATAAATATTGTTGCAGGTGATACTGATTCATTTTTCCTTGAAGTAGAAAGCTGTAAGCTTGATGTTCTTTTACCAGTCATGATCCGAGATAATTTACTAGACACTTCTAATTACGATCCTAGTCATTCCTTATACAGTAAGAACCTTGATTCTGTCTTTGGTAAAT